>CAMPDV010000061.1:0-600000 GCA_946699065.1 Loxodes magnus
ATAAGTGCGTATTCCGGATGTCGACCTCGTTGAAATAAACTGATTTTTTTTTCTCTTTTTCAATACCTTAATAAAATACATTTCTTTTACTTTAAATTACTTTCCGACTTTAATATACATTACTCTCCAACGGTAAACCCTTTCCTAGTCTAAGCCAGTATAACTGGTTGCGAGGAAGACACCTATTCCGGATGTCGACCTCGTTGAAATAAACTGAATTTTTTTTCTCTTTTTCAATAACTTAATAAAATACATTTCTTTTACTTTAAATTACTTTCCGACTTTAATATACATTACTCTCCAACGGTAAACCCTTTCCTAGTCTAAGCCAGTATAACTGGTTGCGAGGAAGACACCTATTCCGGATGTCGACCTCGTTGAAATAAACTGAATTTTTTTTCTCTTTTTCAATACCTTAATAAAATACATTTCTTTTACTTTAAATTACTTTCCGACTTTAATATACATTACTCTCCAACGGTAAACCCTTTCCTAGTCTAAGCCAGTATAACTGGTTGCGAGGAAGACACCTATTCCGGATGTCGACCTCGTTGAAATAAACTGAATTTTTTTTCTCTTTTTCAATACCTTAATAAAATACATTTCTTTTACTTTAAATTACTTTCCGACTTTAATATACATTACTCTCCAACGGTAAACCCTTTCCTAGTCTAAGCCAGTATAACTGGTTGCGAGGAAGACACCTATTCCGGATGTCGACCTCGTTGAAATAAACTGAATTTTTTTTCTCTTTTTCAATACCTTAATAAAATACATTTCTTTTACTTTAAATTACTTTCCGACTTTAATATACATTACTCTCCAACGGTAAACCCTTTCCTAGTCTAAGCCAGTATAACTGGTTGCGAGGAAGACACCTATTCCGGATGTCGACCTCGTTGAAATAAACTGAATTTTTTTTCTCTTTTTCAATACCTTAATAAAATACATTTCTTTTACTTTAAATTACTTTCCGACTTTAATATACATTACTCTCCAACGGTAAACCCTTTCCTAGTCTAAGCCAGTATAACTGGTTGCGAGGAAGACACCTATTCCGGATGTCGACCTCGTTGAAATAAACTGAATTTTTTTTCTCTTTTTCAATACCTTAATAAAATACATTTCTTTTACTTTAAATTACTTTCCGACTTTAATATACATTACTCTCCAACGGTAAACCCTTTCCTAGTCTAAGCCAGTATAACTGGTTGCGAGGAAGACACCTATTCCGGATGTCGACCTCGTTGAAATAAACTGAATTTTTTTTCTCTTTTTCAATACCTTAATAAAATACATTTCTTTTACTTTAAATTACTTTCCGACTTTAATATACATTACTCTCCAACGGTAAACCCTTTCCTAGTCTAAGCCAGTATAACTGGTTGCGAGGAAGACACCTATTCCGGATGTCGACCTCGTTGAAATAAACTGAATTTTTTTTCTCTTTTTCAATACCTTAATAAAATACATTTCTTTTACTTTAAATTACTTTCCGACTTTAATATACATTACTCTCCAACGGTAAACCCTTTCCTAGTCTAAGCCAGTATAACTGGTTGCGAGGAAGACACCTATTCCGGATGTCGACCTCGTTGAAATAAACTGAATTTTTTTTCTCTTTTTCAATACCTTAATAAAATACATTTCTTTTACTTTAAATTACTTTCCGACTTTAATATACATTACTCTCCAACGGTAAACCCTTTCCTAGTCTAAGCCAGTATAACTGGTTGCGAGGAAGACACCTATTCCGGATGTCGACCTCGTTGAAATAAACTGAATTTTTTTTCTCTTTTTCAATACCTTAATAAAATACATTTCTTTTACTTTAAATTACTTTCCGACTTTAATATACATTACTCTCCAACGGTAAACCCTTTCCTAGTCTAAGCCAGTATAACTGGTTGCGAGGAAGACACCTATTCGGATGTCGACCTCGTTGAAATAAACTGAATTTTTTTTTCTCTTTTTCAATACCTTAATAAAATACATTTCTTTTACTTTAAATTACTTTCCGACTTTAATATACATTACTCTCCAACGGTAAACCCTTTCCTAGTCTAAGCCAGTATAACTGGTTGCGAGGAAGACACCTATTCCGGATGTCGACCTCGTTGAAATAAACTGAATTTTTTTTCTCTTTTTCAATACCTTAATAAAATACATTTCTTTTACTTTAAATTACTTTCCGACTTTAATATACATTACTCTCCAACGGTAAACCCTTTCCTAGTCTAAGCCAGTATAACTGGTTGCGAGGAAGACACCTATTCCGGATGTCGACCTCGTTGAAATAAACTGAATTTTTTTTCTCTTTTTCAATACCTTAATAAAATACATTTCTTTTACTTTAAATTACTTTCCGACTTTAATATACATTACTCTCCAACGGTAAACCCTTTCCTAGTCTAAGCCAGTATAACTGGTTGCGAGGAAGACACCTATTCCGGATGTCGACCTCGTTGAAATAAACTGAATTTTTTTTCTCTTTTTCAATACCTTAATAAAATACATTTCTTTTACTTTAAATTACTTTCCGACTTTAATATACATTACTCTCCAACGGTAAACCCTTTCCTAGTCTAAGCCAGTATAACTGGTTGCGAGGAAGACACCTATTCCGGATGTCGACCTCGTTGAAATAAACTGAATTTTTTTTCTCTTTTTCAATACCTTAATAAAATACATTTCTTTTACTTTAAATTACTTTCCGACTTTAATATACATTACTCTCCAACGGTAAACCCTTTCCTAGTCTAAGCCAGTATAACTGGTTGCGAGGAAGACACCTATTCGGATGTCGACCTCGTTGAAATAAACTGAATTTTTTTTCTCTTTTTCAATACCTTAATAAAATACATTTCTTTTACTTTAAATTACTTTCCGACTTTAATATACATTACTCTCCAACGGTAAACCCTTTCCTAGTCTAAGCCAGTATAACTGGTTGCGAGGAAGACACCTATTCCGGATGTCGACCTCGTTGAAATAAACTGAATTTTTTTTCTCTTTTTCAATACCTTAATAAAATACATTTCTTTTACTTTAAATTACTTTCCGACTTTAATATACATTACTCTCCAACGGTAAACCCTTTCCTAGTCTAAGCCAGTATAACTGGTTGCGAGGAAGACACCTATTCCGGATGTCGACCTCGTTGAAATAAACTGAATTTTTTTTCTCTTTTTCAATACCTTAATAAAATACATTTCTTTTACTTTAAATTACTTTCCGACTTTAATATACATTACTCTCCAACGGTAAACCCTTTCCTAGTCTAAGCCAGTATAACTGGTTGCGAGGAAGACACCTATTCCGGATGTCGACCTCGTTGAAATAAACTGAATTTTTTTTCTCTTTTTCAATACCTTAATAAAATACATTTCTTTTACTTTAAATTACTTTCCGACTTTAATATACATTACTCTCCAACGGTAAACCCTTTCCTAGTCTAAGCCAGTATAACTGGTTGCGAGGAAGACACCTATTCCGGATGTCGACCTCGTTGAAATAAACTGAATTTTTTTTCTCTTTTTCAATACCTTAATAAAATACATTTCTTTTACTTTAAATTACTTTCCGACTTTAATATACATTACTCTCCAACGGTAAACCCTTTCCTAGTCTAAGCCAGTATAACTGGTTGCGAGGAAGACACCTATTCCGGATGTCGACCTCGTTGAAATAAACTGAATTTTTTTTCTCTTTTTCAATACCTTAATAAAATACATTTCTTTTACTTTAAATTACTTTCCGACTTTAATATACATTACTCTCCAACGGTAAACCCTTTCCTAGTCTAAGCCAGTATAACTGGTTGCGAGGAAGACACCTATTCCGGATGTCGACCTCGTTGAAATAAACTGAATTTTTTTTCTCTTTTTCAATACCTTAATAAAATACATTTCTTTTACTTTAAATTACTTTCCGACTTTAATATACATTACTCTCCAACGGTAAACCCTTTCCTAGTCTAAGCCAGTATAACTGGTTGCGAGGAAGACACCTATTCCGGATGTCGACCTCGTTGAAATAAACTGAATTTTTTTTCTCTTTTTCAATACCTTAATAAAATACATTTCTTTTACTTTAAATTACTTTCCGACTTTAATATACATTACTCTCCAACGGTAAACCCTTTCCTAGTCTAAGCCAGTATAACTGGTTGCGAGGAAGACACCTATTCCGGATGTCGACCTCGTTGAAATAAACTGAATTTTTTTTCTCTTTTTCAATACCTTAATAAAATACATTTCTTTTACTTTAAATTACTTTCCGACTTTAATATACATTACTCTCCAACGGTAAACCCTTTCCTAGTCTAAGCCAGTATAACTGGTTGCGAGGAAGACACCTATTCCGGATGTCGACCTCGTTGAAATAAACTGAATTTTTTTTTCTCTTTTTCAATACCTTAATAAAATACATTTCTTTTACTTTAAATTACTTTCCGACTTTAATATACATTACTCTCCAACGGTAAACCCTTTCCTAGTCTAAGCCAGTATAACTGGTTGCGAGGAAGACACCTATTCCGGATGTCGACCTCGTTGAAATAAACTGAATTTTTTTTCTCTTTTTCAATACCTTAATAAAATACATTTCTTTTACTTTAAATTACTTTCCGACTTTAATATACATTACTCTCCAACGGTAAACCCTTTCCTAGTCTAAGCCAGTATAACTGGTTGCGAGGAAGACACCTATTCCGGATGTCGACCTCGTTGAAATAAACTGAATTTTTTTTCTCTTTTTCAATACCTTAATAAAATACATTTCTTTTACTTTAAATTACTTTCCGACTTTAATATACATTACTCTCCAACGGTAAACCCTTTCCTAGTCTAAGCCAGTATAACTGGTTGCGAGGAAGACACCTATTCCGGATG
This sequence comes from Loxodes magnus, assembly GCA_946699065.1. Classification (NCBI taxonomy): domain Eukaryota; phylum Ciliophora; class Karyorelictea; order Loxodida; family Loxodidae; genus Loxodes; species Loxodes magnus. Next base: position 4,893 of record CAMPDV010000061.1, read on the forward strand.
TCGACCTCGTTGAAATAAACTGAATTTTTTTTCTCTTTTTCAATACCTTAATAAAATACATTTCTTTTACTTTAAATTACTTTCCGACTTTAATATACATTACTCTCCAACGGTAAACCCTTTCCTAGTCTAAGCCAGTATAACTGGTTGCGAGGAAGACACCTATTCCGGATGTCGACCTCGTTGAAATAAACTGAATTTTTTTTCTCTTTTTCAATACCTTAATAAAATACATTTCTTTTACTTTAAATTACTTTCCGACTTTAATATACATTACTCTCCAACGGTAAACCCTTTCCTAGTCTAAGCCAGTATAACTGGTTGCGAGGAAGACACCTATTCCGGATGTCGACCTCGTTGAAATAAACTGAATTTTTTTTCTCTTTTTCAATACCTTAATAAAATACATTTCTTTTACTTTAAATTACTTTCCGACTTTAATATACATTACTCTCCAACGGTAAACCCTTTCCTAGTCTAAGCCAGTATAACTGGTTGCGAGGAAGACACCTATTCCGGATGTCGACCTCGTTGAAATAAACTGAATTTTTTTTCTCTTTTTCAATACCTTAATAAAATACATTTCTTTTACTTTAAATTACTTTCCGACTTTAATATACATTACTCTCCAACGGTAAACCCTTTCCTAGTCTAAGCCAGTATAACTGGTTGCGAGGAAGACACCTATTCCGGATGTCGACCTCGTTGAAATAAACTGAATTTTTTTTCTCTTTTTCAATACCTTAATAAAATACATTTCTTTTACTTTAAATTACTTTCCGACTTTAATATACATTACTCTCCAACGGTAAACCCTTTCCTAGTCTAAGCCAGTATAACTGGTTGCGAGGAAGACACCTATTCCGGATGTCGACCTCGTTGAAATAAACTGAATTTTTTTTCTCTTTTTCAATACCTTAATAAAATACATTTCTTTTACTTTAAATTACTTTCCGACTTTAATATACATTACTCTCCAACGGTAAACCCTTTCCTAGTCTAAGCCAGTATAACTGGTTGCGAGGAAGACACCTATTCCGGATGTCGACCTCGTTGAAATAAACTGAATTTTTTTTCTCTTTTTCAATACCTTAATAAAATACATTTCTTTTACTTTAAATTACTTTCCGACTTTAATATACATTACTCTCCAACGGTAAACCCTTTCCTAGTCTAAGCCAGTATAACTGGTTGCGAGGAAGACACCTATTCCGGATGTCGACCTCGTTGAAATAAACTGAATTTTTTTTCTCTTTTTCAATACCTTAATAAAATACATTTCTTTTACTTTAAATTACTTTCCGACTTTAATATACATTACTCTCCAACGGTAAACCCTTTCCTAGTCTAAGCCAGTATAACTGGTTGCGAGGAAGACACCTATTCCGGATGTCGACCTCGTTGAAATAAACTGAATTTTTTTTCTCTTTTTCAATACCTTAATAAAATACATTTCTTTTACTTTAAATTACTTTCCGACTTTAATATACATTACTCTCCAACGGTAAACCCTTTCCTAGTCTAAGCCAGTATAACTGGTTGCGAGGAAGACACCTATTCCGGATGTCGACCTCGTTGAAATAAACTGAATTTTTTTTCTCTTTTTCAATACCTTAATAAAATACATTTCTTTTACTTTAAATTACTTTCCGACTTTAATATACATTACTCTCCAACGGTAAACCCTTTCCTAGTCTAAGCCAGTATAACTGGTTGCGAGGAAGACACCTATTCCGGATGTCGACCTCGTTGAAATAAACTGAATTTTTTTTCTCTTTTTCAATACCTTAATAAAATACATTTCTTTTACTTTAAATTACTTTCCGACTTTAATATACATTACTCTCCAACGGTAAACCCTTTCCTAGTCTAAGCCAGTATAACTGGTTGCGAGGAAGACACCTATTCCGGATGTCGACCTCGTTGAAATAAACTGAATTTTTTTTCTCTTTTTCAATACCTTAATAAAATACATTTCTTTTACTTTAAATTACTTTCCGACTTTAATATACATTACTCTCCAACGGTAAACCCTTTCCTAGTCTAAGCCAGTATAACTGGTTGCGAGGAAGACACCTATTCGGATGTCGACCTCGTTGAAATAAACTGAATTTTTTTTCTCTTTTTCAATACCTTAATAAAATACATTTCTTTTACTTTAAATTACTTTCCGACTTTAATATACATTACTCTCCAACGGTAAACCCTTTCCTAGTCTAAGCCAGTATAACTGGTTGCGAGGAAGACACCTATTCCGGATGTCGACCTCGTTGAAATAAACTGAATTTTTTTTCTCTTTTTCAATACCTTAATAAATACATTTCTTTTACTTTAAATTACTTTCCGACTTTAATATACATTACTCTCCAACGGTAAACCCTTTCCTAGTCTAAGCCAGTATAACTGGTTGCGAGGAAGACACCTATTCCGGATGTCGACCTCGTTGAAATAAACTGAATTTTTTTTCTCTTTTTCAATACCTTAATAAAATACATTTCTTTTACTTTAAATTACTTTCCGACTTTAATATACATTACTCTCCAACGGTAAACCCTTTCCTAGTCTAAGCCAGTATAACTGGTTGCGAGGAAGACACCTATTCCGGATGTCGACCTCGTTGAAATAAACTGAATTTTTTTTCTCTTTTTCAATACCTTAATAAAATACATTTCTTTTACTTTAAATTACTTTCCGACTTTAATATACATTACTCTCCAACGGTAAACCCTTTCCTAGTCTAAGCCAGTATAACTGGTTGCGAGGAAGACACCTATTCCGGATGTCGACCTCGTTGAAATAAACTGAATTTTTTTTCTCTTTTTCAATACCTTAATAAAATACATTTCTTTTACTTTAAATTACTTTCCGACTTTAATATACATTACTCTCCAACGGTAAACCCTTTCCTAGTCTAAGCCAGTATAACTGGTTGCGAGGAAGACACCTATTCCGGATGTCGACCTCGTTGAAATAAACTGAATTTTTTTTCTCTTTTTCAATACCTTAATAAAATACATTTCTTTTACTTTAAATTACTTTCCGACTTTAATATACATTACTCTCCAACGGTAAACCCTTTCCTAGTCTAAGCCAGTATAACTGGTTGCGAGGAAGACACCTATTCCGGATGTCGACCTCGTTGAAATAAACTGAATTTTTTTTCTCTTTTTCAATACCTTAATAAAATACATTTCTTTTACTTTAAATTACTTTCCGACTTTAATATACATTACTCTCCAACGGTAAACCCTTTCCTAGTCTAAGCCAGTATAACTGGTTGCGAGGAAGACACCTATTCCGGATGTCGACCTCGTTGAAATAAACTGAATTTTTTTTCTCTTTTTCAATACCTTAATAAAATACATTTCTTTTACTTTAAATTACTTTCCGACTTTAATATACATTACTCTCCAACGGTAAACCCTTTCCTAGTCTAAGCCAGTATAACTGGTTGCGAGGAAGACACCTATTCCGGATGTCGACCTCGTTGAAATAAACTGAATTTTTTTTCTCTTTTTCAATACCTTAATAAAATACATTTCTTTTACTTTAAATTACTTTCCGACTTTAATATACATTACTCTCCAACGGTAAACCCTTTCCTAGTCTAAGCCAGTATAACTGGTTGCGAGGAAGACACCTATTCCGGATGTCGACCTCGTTGAAATAAACTGAATTTTTTTTCTCTTTTTCAATACCTTAATAAAATACATTTCTTTTACTTTAAATTACTTTCCGACTTTAATATACATTACTCTCCAACGGTAAACCCTTTCCTAGTCTAAGCCAGTATAACTGGTTGCGAGGAAGACACCTATTCCGGATGTCGACCTCGTTGAAATAAACTGAATTTTTTTTCTCTTTTCAATACCTTAATAAAATACATTTCTTTTACTTTAAATTACTTTCCGACTTTAATATACATTACTCTCCAACGGTAAACCCTTTCCTAGTCTAAGCCAGTATAACTGGTTGCGAGGAAGACACCTATTCCGGATGTCGACCTCGTTGAAATAAACTGAATTTTTTTTCTCTTTTTCAATACCTTAATAAAATACATTTCTTTTACTTTAAATTACTTTCCGACTTTAATATACATTACTCTCCAACGGTAAACCCTTTCCTAGTCTAAGCCAGTATAACTGGTTGCGAGGAAGACACCTATTCCGGATGTCGACCTCGTTGAAATAAACTGAATTTTTTTTCTCTTTTTCAATACCTTAATAAAATACATTTCTTTTACTTTAAATTACTTTCCGACTTTAATATACATTACTCTCCAACGGTAAACCCTTTCCTAGTCTAAGCCAGTATAACTGGTTGCGAGGAAGACACCTATTCCGGATGTCGACCTCGTTGAAATAAACTGAATTTTTTTTCTCTTTTTCAATACCTTAATAAAATACATTTCTTTTACTTTAAATTACTTTCCGACTTTAATATACATTACTCTCCAACGGTAAACCCTTTCCTAGTCTAAGCCAGTATAACTGGTTGCGAGGAAGACACCTATTCCGGATGTCGACCTCGTTGAAATAAACTGAATTTTTTTTCTCTTTTTCAATACCTTAATAAAATACATTTCTTTTACTTTAAATTACTTTCCGACTTTAATATACATTACTCTCCAACGGTAAACCCTTTCCTAGTCTAAGCCAGTATAACTGGTTGCGAGGAAGACACCTATTCCGGATGTCGACCTCGTTGAAATAAACTGAATTTTTTTTCTCTTTTTTCAATACCTTAATAAAATACATTTCTTTTACTTTAAATTACTTTCCGACTTTAATATACATTACTCTCCAACGGTAAACCCTTTCCTAGTCTAAGCCAGTATAACTGGTTGCGAGGAAGACACCTATTCCGGATGTCGACCTCGTTGAAATAAACTGAATTTTTTTTCTCTTTTTCAATACCTTAATAAAATACATTTCTTTTACTTTAAATTACTTTCCGACTTTAATATACATTACTCTCCAACGGTAAACCCTTTCCTAGTCTAAGCCAGTATAACTGGTTGCGAGGAAGACACCTATTCCGGATGTCGACCTCGTTGAAATAAACTGAATTTTTTTTTCTCTTTTTCAATACCTTAATAAAATACATTTCTTTTACTTTAAATTACTTTCCGACTTTAATATACATTACTCTCCAACGGTAAACCCTTTCCTAGTCTAAGCCAGTATAACTGGTTGCGAGGAAGACACCTATTCCGGATGTCGACCTCGTTGAAATAAACTGAATTTTTTTTCTCTTTTTCAATACCTTAATAAAATACATTTCTTTTACTTTAAATTACTTTCCGACTTTAATATACATTACTCTCCAACGGTAAACCCTTTCCTAGTCTAAGCCAGTATAACTGGTTGCGAGGAAGACACCTATTCCGGATGTCGACCTCGTTGAAATAAACTGAATTTTTTTTCTCTTTTTCAATACCTTAATAAAATACATTTCTTTTACTTTAAATTACTTTCCGACTTTAATATACATTACTCTCCAACGGTAAACCCTTTCCTAGTCTAAGCCAGTATAACTGGTTGCGAGGAAGACACCTATTCCGGATGTCGACCTCGTTGAAATAAACTGAATTTTTTTTCTCTTTTTCAATACCTTAATAAAATACATTTCTTTTACTTTAAATTACTTTCCGACTTTAATATACATTACTCTCCAACGGTAAACCCTTTCCTAGTCTAAGCCAGTATAACTGGTTGCGAGGAAGACACCTATTCCGGATGTCGACCTCGTTGAAATAAACTGAATTTTTTTCTCTTTTTCAATACCTTAATAAAATACATTTCTTTTACTTTAAATTACTTTCCGACTTTAATATACATTACTCTCCAACGGTAAACCCTTTCCTAGTCTAAGCCAGTATAACTGGTTGCGAGGAAGACACCTATTCCGGATGTCGACCTCGTTGAAATAAACTGAATTTTTTTTCTCTTTTTCAATACCTTAATAAAATACATTTCTTTTACTTTAAATTACTTTCCGACTTTAATATACATTACTCTCCAACGGTAAACCCTTTCCTAGTCTAAGCCAGTATAACTGGTTGCGAGGAAGACACCTATTCCGGATGTCGACCTCGTTGAAATAAACTGAATTTTTTTCTCTTTTTCAATACCTTAATAAAATACATTTCTTTTACTTTAAATTACTTTCCGACTTTAATATACATTACTCTCCAACGGTAAACCCTTTCCTAGTCTAAGCCAGTATAACTGGTTGCGAGGAAGACACCTATTCCGGATGTCGACCTCGTTGAAATAAACTGAATTTTTTTTCTCTTTTTCAATACCTTAATAAAATACATTTCTTTTACTTTAAATTACTTTCCGACTTTAATATACATTACTCTCCAACGGTAAACCCTTTCCTAGTCTAAGCCAGTATAACTGGTTGCGAGGAAGACACCTATTCCGGATGTCGACCTCGTTGAAATAAACTGAATTTTTTTTCTCTTTTTCAATACCTTAATAAAATACATTTCTTTTACTTTAAATTACTTTCCGACTTTAATATACATTACTCTCCAACGGTAAACCCTTTCCTAGTCTAAGCCAGTATAACTGGTTGCGAGGAAGACACCTATTCCGGATGTCGACCTCGTTGAAATAAACTGAATTTTTTTTCTCTTTTTCAATACCTTAATAAAATACATTTCTTTTACTTTAAATTACTTTCCGACTTTAATATACATTACTCTCCAACGGTAAACCCTTTCCTAGTCTAAGCCAGTATAACTGGTTGCGAGGAAGACACCTATTCCGGATGTCGACCTCGTTGAAATAAACTGAATTTTTTTTCTCTTTTTCAATACCTTAATAAAATACATTTCTTTTACTTTAAATTACTTTCCGACTTTAATATACATTACTCTCCAACGGTAAACCCTTTCCTAGTCTAAGCCAGTATAACTGGTTGCGAGGAAGACACCTATTCCGGATGTCGACCTCGTTGAAATAAACTGAATTTTTTTTCTCTTTTTCAATACCTTAATAAAATACATTTCTTTTACTTTAAATTACTTTCCGACTTTAATATACATTACTCTCCAACGGTAAACCCTTTCCTAGTCTAAGCCAGTATAACTGGTTGCGAGGAAGTTTTCTCTTTTTCAATACCTTAATAAAATACATTTCTTTTACTTTAAATTACTTTCCGACTTTAATATACATTACTCTCCAACGGTAAACCCTTTCCTAGTCTAAGCCAGTATAACTGGTTGCGAGGAAGACACCTATTCCGGATGTCGACCTCGTTGAAATAAACTGAATTTTTTTTCTCTTTTTCAATACCTTAATAAAATACATTTCTTTTACTTTAAATTACTTTCCGACTTTAATATACATTACTCTCCAACGGTAAACCCTTTCCTAGTCTAAGCCAGTATAACTGGTTGCGAGGAAGACACCTATTCCGGATGTCGACCTCGTTGAAATAAACTGAATTTTTTTTCTCTTTTTCAATACCTTAATAAAATACATTTCTTTTACTTTAAATTACTTTCCGACTTTAATATACATTACTCTCCAACGGTAAACCCTTTCCTAGTCTAAGCCAGTATAACTGGTTGCGAGGAAGACACCTATTCCGGATGTCGACCTCGTTGAAATAAACTGAATTTTTTTTCTCTTTTTCAATACCTTAATAAAATACATTTCTTTTACTTTAAATTACTTTCCGACTTTAATATACATTACTCTCCAACGGTAAACCCTTTCCTAGTCTAAGCCAGTATAACTGGTTGCGAGGAAGACACCTATTCCGGATGTCGACCTCGTTGAAATAAACTGAATTTTTTTTCTCTTTTTCAATACCTTAATAAAATACATTTCTTTTACTTTAAATTACTTTCCGACTTTAATATACATTACTCTCCAACGGTAAACCCTTTCCTAGTCTAAGCCAGTATAACTGGTTGCGAGGAAGACACCTATTCCGGATGTCGACCTCGTTGAAATAAACTGAATTTTTTTTCTCTTTTTCAATACCTTAATAAAATACATTTCTTTTACTTTAAATTACTTTCCGACTTTAATATACATTACTCTCCAACGGTAAACCCTTTCCTAGTCTAAGCCAGTATAACTGGTTGCGAGGAAGACACCTATTCCGGATGTCGACCTCGTTGAAATAAACTGAATTTTTTTTCTCTTTTTCAATACCTTAATAAAATACATTTCTTTTACTTTAAATTACTTTCCGACTTTAATATACATTACTCTCCAACGGTAAACCCTTTCCTAGTCTAAGCCAGTATAACTGGTTGCGAGGAAGACACCTATTCCGGATGTCGACCTCGTTGAAATAAACTGAATTTTTTTTCTCTTTTTCAATACCTTAATAAAATACATTTCTTTTACTTTAAATTACTTTCCGACTTTAATATACATTACTCTCCAACGGTAAACCCTTTCCTAGTCTAAGCCAGTATAACTGGTTGCGAGGAAGACACCTATTCCGGATGTCGACCTCGTTGAAATAAACTGAATTTTTTTTCTCTTTTTCAATACCTTAATAAAATACATTTCTTTTACTTTAAATTACTTTCCGACTTTAATATACATTACTCTCCAACGGTAAACCCTTTCCTAGTCTAAGCCAGTATAACTGGTTGCGAGGAAGACACCTATTCCGGATGTCGACCTCGTTGAAATAAACTGAATTTTTTTTCTCTTTTTCAATACCTTAATAAAATACATTTCTTTTACTTTAAATTACTTTCCGACTTTAATATACATTACTCTCCAACGGTAAACCCTTTCCTAGTCTAAGCCAGTATAACTGGTTGCGAGGAAGACACCTATTCCGGATGTCGACCTCGTTGAAATAAACTGAATTTTTTTTCTCTTTTTCAATACCTTAATAAAATACATTTCTTTTACTTTAAATTACTTTCCGACTTTAATATACATTACTCTCCAACGGTAAACCCTTTCCTAGTCTAAGCCAGTATAACTGGTTGCGAGGAAGACACCTATTCCGGATGTCGACCTCGTTGAAATAAACTGAATTTTTTTTCTCTTTTTCAATACCTTAATAAAATACATTTCTTTTACTTTAAATTACTTTCCGACTTTAATATACATTACTCTCCAACGGTAAACCCTTTCCTAGTCTAAGCCAGTATAACTGGTTGCGAGGAAGACACCTATTCCGGATGTCGACCTCGTTGAAATAAACTGAATTTTTTTTCTCTTTTTCAATACCTTAATAAAATACATTTCTTTTACTTTAAATTACTTTCCGACTTTAATATACATTACTCTCCAACGGTAAACCCTTTCCTAGTCTAAGCCAGTATAACTGGTTGCGAGGAAGACACCTATTCCGGATGTCGACCTCGTTGAAATAAACTGAATTTTTTTTCTCTTTTTCAATACCTTAATAAAATACATTTCTTTTACTTTAAATTACTTTCCGACTTTAATATACATTACTCTCCAACGGTAAACCCTTTCCTAGTCTAAGCCAGTATAACTGGTTGCGAGGAAGACACCTATTCCGGATGTCGACCTCGTTGAAATAAACTGAATTTTTTTTCTCTTTTTCAATACCTTAATAAAATACATTTCTTTTACTTTAAATTACTTTCCGACTTTAATATACATTACTCTCCAACGGTAAACCCTTTCCTAGTCTAAGCCAGTATAACTGGTTGCGAGGAAGACACCTATTCCGGATGTCGACCTCGTTGAAATAAACTGAATTTTTTTTCTCTTTTTCAATACCTTAATAAAATACATTTCTTTTACTTTAAATTACTTTCCGACTTTAATATACATTACTCTCCAACGGTAAACCCTTTCCTAGTCTAAGCCAGTATAACTGGTTGCGAGGAAGACACCTATTCCGGATGTCGACCTCGTTGAAATAAACTGAATTTTTTTTCTCTTTTTCAATACCTTAATAAAATACATTTCTTTTACTTTAAATTACTTTCCGACTTTAATATACATTACTCTCCAACGGTAAACCCTTTCCTAGTCTAAGCCAGTATAACTGGTTGCGAGGAAGACACCTATTCCGGATGTCGACCTCGTTGAAATAAACTGAATTTTTTTTCTCTTTTTCAATACCTTAATAAAATACATTTCTTTTACTTTAAATTACTTTCCGACTTTAATATACATTACTCTCCAACGGTAAACCCTTTCCTAGTCTAAGCCAGTATAACTGGTTGCGAGGAAGACACCTATTCCGGATGTCGACCTCGTTGAAATAAACTGAATTTTTTTTCTCTTTTTCAATACCTTAATAAAATACATTTCTTTTACTTTAAATTACTTTCCGACTTTAATATACATTACTCTCCAACGGTAAACCCTTTCCTAGTCTAAGCCAGTATAACTGGTTGCGAGGAAGACACCTATTCCGGATGTCGACCTCGTTGAAATAAACTGAATTTTTTTTCTCTTTTTCAATACCTTAATAAAATACATTTCTTTTACTTTAAATTACTTTCCGACTTTAATATACATTACTCTCCAACGGTAAACCCTTTCCTAGTCTAAGCCAGTATAACTGGTTGCGAGGAAGACACCTATTCCGGATGTCGACCTCGTTGAAATAAACTGAATTTTTTTTCTCTTTTTCAATACCTTAATAAAATACATTTCTTTTACTTTAAATTACTTTCCGACTTTAATATACATTACTCTCCAACGGTAAACCCTTTCCTAGTCTAAGCCAGTATAACTGGTTGCGAGGAAGACACCTATTCCGGATGTCGACCTCGTTGAAATAAACTGAATTTTTTTTCTCTTTTTCAATACCTTAATAAAATACATTTCTTTTACTTTAAATTACTTTCCGACTTTAATATACATTACTCTCCAACGGTAAACCCTTTCCTAGTCTAAGCCAGTATAACTGGTTGCGAGGAAGACACCTATTCCGGATGTCGACCTCGTTGAAATAAACTGAATTTTTTTTCTCTTTTTCAATACCTTAATAAAATACATTTCTTTTACTTTAAATTACTTTCCGACTTTAATATACATTACTCTCCAACGGTAAACCCTTTCCTAGTCTAAGCCAGTATAACTGGTTGCGAGGAAGACACCTATTCCGGATGTCGACCTCGTTGAAATAAACTGAATTTTTTTTCTCTTTTTCAATACCTTAATAAAATACATTTCTTTTACTTTAAATTACTTTCCGACTTTAATATACATTACTCTCCAACGGTAAACCCTTTCCTAGTCTAAGCCAGTATAACTGGTTGCGAGGAAGACACCTATTCCGGATGTCGACCTCGTTGAAATAAACTGAATTTTTTTTCTCTTTTTCAATACCTTAATAAAATACATTTCTTTTACTTTAAATTACTTTCCGACTTTAATATACATTACTCTCCAACGGTAAACCCTTTCCTAGTCTAAGCCAGTATAACTGGTTGCGAGGAAGACACCTATTCCGGATGTCGACCTCGTTGAAATAAACTGAATTTTTTTTCTCTTTTTCAATACCTTAATAAAATACATTTCTTTTACTTTAAATTACTTTCCGACTTTAATATACATTACTCTCCAACGGTAAACCCTTTCCTAGTCTAAGCCAGTATAACTGGTTGCGAGGAAGACACCTATTCCGGATGTCGACCTCGTTGAAATAAACTGAATTTTTTTTCTCTTTTTCAATACCTTAATAAAATACATTTCTTTTACTTTAAATTACTTTCCGACTTTAATATACATTACTCTCCAACGGTAAACCCTTTCCTAGTCTAAGCCAGTATAACTGGTTGCGAGGAAGACACCTATTCCGGATGTCGACCTCGTTGAAATAAACTGAATTTTTTTTCTCTTTTTCAATACCTTAATAAAATACATTTCTTTTACTTTAAATTACTTTCCGACTTTAATATACATTACTCTCCAACGGTAAACCCTTTCCTAGTCTAAGCCAGTATAACTGGTTGCGAGGAAGACACCTATTCCGGATGTCGACCTCGTTGAAATAAACTGAATTTTTTTTCTCTTTTTCAATACCTTAATAAAATACATTTCTTTTACTTTAAATTACTTTCCGACTTTAATATACATTACTCTCCAACGGTAAACCCTTTCCTAGTCTAAGCCAGTATAACTGGTTGCGAGGAAGACAATCTAGATTTCTTATATTGCCATTATGAGGATATTTTCTAAGTCATGAATTTGTCTAGGGCATCTTTTGTACTTCTTACTCTCCTCACATTTGCTTTTACTAATTTTATTACTTATTTTTAATCTTTTTCTACGCCCCCTTTACTTTCTATTCACCTTTTTTATCTTCTTATTTATCATTCTATGCTTCCATATTTTTTTCTTATTAATTCTTTCCCTATTTTATCTTTTTAAACTTATTATTTACCTTTTCTTTTTTTATCTTTTCTAATCTTTTTTTCCTTTTCCTATTAGTTGTTTTTTGAAAATTTCATTTTTTTTGATTTCTTAGCATAGTACATTCTAATTGAAGTTTGCTACAATTTGCTTTTTTATTCTATGTTCTCACTTTTATCTTGCATTTTATTCTTTTTCTTCTTAAGTTTGTTCTATGCTTTTTTGCTTTTTTTCTTTTTAGCGTTTTTCTTGACATACTCCATTATACTATTTTTTTAATTTCTTATTTCTTCTGTTTAGGTAAAGCGTTTTTACCATCACTTATCCTATCCTTTTTTCTAATTTGCTTTATGGTATATCTTATTATTTAGTTGATTTTTTTCTATTTCATTTAATTATTTGAACATTTATCTATCACTCTGTATTACGAATGCCCAATTCCATTTTGATGAAAAATAATTTTTATTTATTCTTTATGCATAAAAAACTTTTTATTATTTAATTGTTTAGTTTTTTTGATTATTTTTTATTCTCCTCATTTTATTTCCTTCTCTTCTTCCCTTGATTCCTCTATAATCATTTATTCTTCTTCCCCAATTATCATCTTATTTGCTTGATTTGCTTCAAAGTCTGGTTTGTTTATTGTTAAAATGACTTCTCCTTCAAGCATCTCTAATTCTCTTGTATGTAGCTTTTTCCTTTTTGCTGTTTCCACCCTTCTGCATTGCTGGTCTGTGTGCCCTTTCACTTTACATAGGCAGAGATAAAATTTGCTGGGTGTTATATTCTCATTTTGTTTCCATTCAAATCTATTATTTCTGGTATCCTCTTTGCTTCGTCTACATCCTTTAAATCTAGGTAGACTACACTGCTCCCTGTTAGCATTGTTGTGTTTGGATATGTATGCTATATCTCTCCTCTTGATTTTCCATATTATCTTATTATTTCCATTACTTCCTTCATATTTGAGTATTCGTTAATTATGAAGTAAATTGGGTAGTTATGAATGTCAAAATATTAAAATTATTTTCTAGCTTAGATAGGAATTCTAACTCCTTTGAATGTTCATTCCCTGAATTATGTGAAATGTTAGAATCTTTCTTCATTGCTAAATACCAAGTATACAATTCCTTTTTATTTCACTATGAACTTCGCCTCTGCTTTTCCGTAATCCTTTCATATTTGATTTATTAACACTTGTATGACTTCTTAGTCTTTGGCCTTTTTCTCTACTAAATCAGTGTTTTCCAAGTAATGGTTAAAGTAAACTGCGGCCACCATTTCTGATAAATCATCATAGGCATTTTAGTAGACCCTTTACATTTATTCTTCAGGTACGTTTGCTGAAATGAGTTGTTCATTATTTTGTTAAATTATTACTTAGGTTGTTTACTTTTTTACCACATTCCTTTCTTATTTTGTGCTCCTCCTTTTAGTAAAGTCCGACCAATCATAGGTATATTGCTATTTTTTTCTATTATTCGTTCTATTATTTCGTGTTCGTTCGGTCAGTTAGTTTGGTCCTTCGTAGTCTGAGGTCTTGCATTATTAGTCTGGTTTCCATCCATAATAAAGAAGGTTGGAATAATTGAAGCAAAGATGTGGTAAAAGAAAGTGCTTCAGGTTTTCTCTCCTACTCTGAGGAGGTGGTATAAAGACCCTTCTTGAAGCTAACCATTTTTTAATATTATAGTACTAATCATTTTTTTTCTTAACTTCGAGAAAATTTTTTTTTCTTTTTGCACTTAAATTCCACATTTAAGTCAACTATTTTTTTTCTAAAAGGCTTAATGCTCTCGTTTGAGTCATTGCGTAGATGTATTATTTTTTTATTTCTTCCGTTTTATATTTTATGGATTTTTCAAATCATTTTCTTTTTTTATTTTATTCTTTTCTAACTTTTTATTTTAAAAGATTTCTTTATTTATTCATTGTTTTTTTAAAAAATGTTAAAAAAATTTAACAAAATTTAAACATATTTTTAGCTACAATTCTAATTTTTAATTACCTTCTATTATTATCATCGCATATATTTAATAAATTTTATGCTGCTTTTTATCAAATGGAAAGTACTTGGATCTCTACGTTTAATGTTGATTAGAATATTCAAAGAAAACTATTAATATTTTGCGTCTTTCACTAGTTTTTAATTTTTTCTTACTAAATATCGAATTCACTTTTTTTAATAATTTTTTTTCATTTAAGTTTAGTAGTATTTTGTTTTTTTTCCATTTAGATATTATTGAATTATAAAAAATTTATCTTATTAAGTTTGGAAGTGACTTTATTTTAGTTTTTTTTTATTTATCAATGAGTTTTAGTTATTATTTCTTATATACTTGTTCAAACTTTTACCGAATTTTATTTTAAAAATATTTATCAATTTATACTTCTTTTTTTTACTTCTCTCAGTCTATCCATCTAGATATTAATTAAACGGTTCATCACCTTTTTTATTTATCAAAACCTTAAAGATAGCTTTAAATGTCTTTAGATGCTTTAAAGAGAAGATCCAAAAATTAGAATATATTCAATGTATTTTACATTTTTTAAACTTGGATTTTATTTAATTTATTCGATTTTTGTATTTAATCTTAAATATATTAGGTATTAAAATGGAATTACCTTCTTTCAATCATAAAAATAAAAGTTAAAATATCAACTCTGGATCTTATCTCAAGGTTTATAACTCAGTGACTGGATTTGAAAATACTTTAATTCAAAACTAAGAAAAAGAATAGCATACTCAGTAATAAAATAAGGATTAACATTTTACTAAAAATATAAATTTTATAAATGTTTACTTTTTATTTATAATTATTTAAGTATTAATGTAAATATATTAATTATAATCTTCAATATTATAAATTTAAATAAACAAACTCTATTTATCTAATTAATTAATTAAATAAATTTTTATCATTTAAAATATCTTAAAAATTTTAATTTTTTATATTCAATTTTTTGATAATAATTATATTTTAGCTGATTAAAACTTTTTTGATTCTTTTTAATTTAATTTTATATGTTAACTTAAAATTGAAACAAAATTTTTAATGTGCTATTTTGAGTTAAATTGTATATGATTCCATTAGTTTTAGATTAAACAAAAATCCAAGATTTATTGCAATATTAAAATGTCATAATTAGTATTAATTATTTAATTTAATTCTTAAGAAGTTTAATTTAAGTCGCAACATGCTAATATCGAGGAAAATAAATTTGCATACAATATTTTCTATTTTTTTTACTTTTATAATAAAAAATTATAAACCAAAATTTAGTAAAAGCTCTCTGAACTCTAATTTTTTATTATATTCAAATTTTTTTAAGTAAAATGTTTTAATTTTTCTAACTGAAGTTTAAAAAAATTTATTTATTTCTTAATGAATGCAAATTGACGTTAGTATGCAAATCACTTAAACATCTAGACATAGATTTACCCATTTAAAAGGTTTTAATTTTAGGAAACTTAGAAATAATTTTAGGTTCTTTAATTTTCTTTATTTTTTTAAACGTGTTTTATTTACTTTTTATTAAAATATTCTTATCATTTGTTTTTTAATTTTATTTCTACAAATATATAACATTATAGTAATAAATGAAAAGCGAAGATTCTTCAGTATTCATTTCTTTTCAATTTGCAAATCTACGAATATTTTTAATTTAATTATATGATTTGCCTTGATTATTAAATGGCTCTAATCCATCTCGTTTATTAAATATAATTTATATTAATTTTGCTTTCTTTTTAAACTAAATAAATCAAATCTCTGTCTTATTTTATTTGACATGAAGTTAGTTTTCTTTATATTTTCCCATTTAATCATAATTTTAGGACTAAATGTCTAATCTTGAAACTATAAATTCTTATTAATTTAATTTTTCACTTAAATAACTCAAATTTCTCATTTAGACAACGAACTATTTTTAAATTAGATAAAAAGAGGCTTATAAAAAGTGAAAGAGCTACTTAATTTAATAATAATAATATTAACTTTAAGTTTTCCGTTTTAGGGATTTCCAATCCGTCAGGAGGACGGCAGTTCGGACTCCCTGCTGTTAAATATAAATGTTTGGGACGTCCAATTTTAGCGAGATTGGGAACTCGGGTTTCTCCAGGTTTTCCTTCCTTTTACTTGATATGGTTCCATCTTAATCTTGTATATTGAACCATCCGGGTTGCAATACATTCTTTTCATTCTTACTTCTTCCTTTTTCTTCTTTTGTTGTTCTTTTATCCAATAGTTTCTTTATTTCTATTAGAATTTCTAACACTTCCGATAAAAATGTCATACGTTTCCACAGCAGAAACATTTCTTTTTTATTTTGAATTATTTTCCTTGATTTGTTTGCTCTTTCTAGACTTCGATTTCCATTTGTATAGCTCCAGTTTCGCTTTAATCTTTCTTAAAAATTTACAATTTCTCTTCTACTTTTCCGAGTTTGTTATCCAGTTCAGTCTGTTTCTAAAGCTAAGTTTAGGATTCGTTAGTCTGACTTTGTGAGATATTCCAAAAGGCGTTAAGATCTCTTTCTTATGACATAAGTCTTGCCTCAATTCCTTCTGCTAGGTCTAGCTTTGCCATCAGCATATCATTGTCCTTCTTCAATCTCTTGACCTCTTCCTGGAGGTTCAGTACCACTTTGATGAGCTACTCCATACTCATCTGGCCAGAAGGGTTGAACTCTGATACCTCCTGGTGGAGAACAGACTTCATCTGTTTCCTCGGTTTCTCGCTTGAGGTTGGAATTTCCGTGTGTATATTCTTCAAGGTTGGTTTTCGTTCGTTTTGTTAGATTCCAAGTTGTTAGTTCAGTGTTGGTTAAGGTTGTGATAGAGAAGATTGTTAAGATTATTAAGATTTGGTTTCTTGCTTCCTCCCTTCCTTTTTGGCTTAGGAAGAGGTGGTATTGAAGCCTGACTTGAAACCTTCAACCATTTTTTTTATATAAATCATATTAATTAAAGATATTAAAAAGAGTATAATTGTAAGGAAATTCATGCAGATTTATATTTTTAAGAGTTAAATCTGAAAATTTACTAGCATTAAAAACGAAAATTAAAATTTGCAAACTTGTAAAGAGAAATGAGGTCCAAAATAAATAAAAGTAAGATTAAAGTAAACAAAATTAAGCTCAAATAACTGCAAAAAATGAAATTCTTGCTTTAACTTATTGAAATCTCAAATAAGCAGACTGAGTTTGTGCTCTTTGTTAACTGTGAAATATGATAATTTAAATAATTGTAAGCTTGACTTAAATTATAATACTACTCAAATATAATTTTTAAGGAATTATTATATCATATTTAAAAGATAAAAGGAATATATTTTACAGAAATATCCAAGAATAGCAATAAGCTATACAGGGTAATGGTAAATTTTTATAAAATAAAGTATACAACAAATCAAGAAGAAACTAAATTTTAGCTTACCTTTAAAAATTAATAATTTGCTACAGTTAAGTAGAATAGTTACTTAATAGATCTAACTTAGTAGTGAGTATCAGAAAAAATGTATACTTAAATTAATCTCTTTTATAATTCTTAGACAGACAATTCTTCAAAAAACAAATATGAATATTTGTGTTTCTAAATAAAAAATTATAATTATTTAAGATAAAAGATTTTTAGCAAATCACAGGAAGCTTTTTAAATTATTATTCATTAAACCTTAAATTAATAATTTTATCTATTAAATAATATATATAATCTAATTTTATAAGAACATTTTTAAATTAAAAAGGTGTAAAAGACAATATAAACTCAAATAGATATTAGTATATTGTCACTTCTTAAATGAGCGAAAGTTTGAGATTTTTAATTTTATTATTTGAATGACAATTAAAAAATAAAGTTGGTAGTGGGTAACACTTTATACCAGGAAATACAAAAATTTTATTATATTTTACATATTTTTTAAGTAAAATATTTTTAATGCTTTAGTATTTATTTTTTAGTTATAAACATTTAACATCTTTTTATCACGGTTTTTACAAAAGTGACAGTGCTAAGTTTCGAATCTATGTCCAGAAAAACCAAGCCTTAGACTAATCAGTCTCTTTTTCTTTAAAATGGGGATTTACAATCTTTATATGAAATGATTAAATAACTTTAAGCAAAGCTTTCTATGTTTTAAACTTAAATTTTACAGGTAATTTTAATTAAATATACTTTTAAATATGATTAATATATGCTTTCTACTCTAAGTTAATGTGATATTTATATGTTTATATATCTTTAGATATCATTAAATTATAGGTACTCATAATCATTTCATAAGCAATTTATATTATAATATCTCTAATTATTAATTAAGATAAGCATATAAATGGAATAGTAAAATAGAACTATACAATTATTTTGATTGCATCAAATATGAAGATATTCTTAAATTACTTAATCAGTTAAAATTTTTGACATAAGTATTTAATCATGTAATTTGCAACTATAGAAAAAGCTAGAACTCTAAGAAGAGTTCATAGTTGAAAAAATATATTGATATAGAATTTACTAAAATAAACCAAAAGGTTTAAATTTATGAAGATTCTTATGAAGAAAAACAATTATTCGTTTTTCTATTTTACCTTATACATATATTATCAAATAAATATAATATTTCAAGTGATTTCAATCTTTATATATTATATGATATTTGAAACTGAATAAGATTTTATAAAGAAGTAGAAAAATATATTTAAATTTTATTTAATACTGTTGATTGCTTTTCAAATGAACTTAAATTGTAAATATAGTGATTTAAAATTATTTGAATTAGATTCCTACTTTTTCTTATGTTTAAAAATGTAATTACTCATCATCTTTTTGCTTAAAAATAAAATCAGAAAATATTTAATTATATATTTTTGCATTTTCTCTAGTATTAAATCGTTTGATTCTAATCATAGTTTTTCAATAATTGATAAATGCTTTTTAAGATTGGAAAATATCTTTTAGTGGAAAAGAGGTATTTGAAAGCTATTTTCCCATTTTTACTCTATGGCTAAGAATCTACATAATATTTTTTCTTCTAATTATGTTCTTAATAAAATAAATTAAATGTTAATCTATATCTATAATATTTTCAATCGAATGATACTTAATTTTTGCATTTGATTTGTTTTCTTTATCATTTTAGAATTTATGTATATTGGAATTCTACATAATTATTAATAAATTTGAGTTGTCTCGGCAACTTTTTGATTATTTATTTTACAATATTTTATAAACAATTGATTGGAAAATTATATTTGATTAATAAATTAATTACCATATTATAAGAAATTGCTTCTCTATATACTGTAACTTAGAGTTTAAAGTAGATTTTTTAACTTTTATATATCAAAGAATCAGAATAGAACTAGAAGTTTATAGTATTTTGTCTTATTTCTTAATAATCTTACTAAATATTATTATTATTGTATATCTAAATCAGTTGATTGTATTGTTCATCCAATTTTAAATGTGTCAAAAATAAAAAAAGAACATTTCATACTAGTTTTTATAATTATTTCTCATGTATTTCTAGTATTATTAAATGAGAAGGAAAATATATTAAAAAATTAAAATTTTTTTGTTAAAAAATTTGGAATGCTTGATTAGACGAATGAATATATCTACTATATTTCCATTCTTTTAGGTTTAGCAATAAGTCAAAGAATACCAACTATATTAAATAATATAGCAAAATAGAAAAATTTATTAATTTGACTTATTTTAAGTTATATATATTTATAAAATAAATAAAATAAGATATATAATTTTTTTCATATGAAAATACTCTAATTAAGTTAAAAATTAATTCTTGGTATCTTTTATAATATTAATAATAAATTTTTAATTTTATAGTATAAAAAAGAAATAAAATAGATTATAAATAGTTTATTTAAGATTTAGTATAAAAAATATCTAATATCATAAATTTATTTGGCAAAATAAATATAAAACGATATTTCATATTTAATATCATAAAATCTGTTTATTAAAGGTATATATTTTTAATAATTATTAATTAAGAATATTTAATTATTTATTTATTATAATAAAATTTAATTTTATTATTAAACATTTACTAACTATTTTACTTCAAATTATTCTTTATTTATTTTTGAGAGTTTAATAAATTTCTTATTTTAGTACTTTTTTATTTCAAAATTGCATAAAAATTAAACTTTTAAGTATAAAAGTTTAAATATTTTATTTATTAATATTTAGTTTTTTTAAATAATTTATAATCTTAAGAATTTTTAGTTTTCATATATAAGTTTAAGTTAAAATATTCAATAAAATAATGCTTTTTATATAATTATTATATAAATATATATATATATTTTTAATTAGTGATATATTTAAATATTATATTCATTTTTATTTCACATTTGATATATTTATTTTATGTTTTATTCACTTACATAATTTTTATTTCTACTAGAAAAAAATAATTAATTTAGTTAAGCTTTTTTTAATTAATTATAGATTATGCTTTTTATAATTTTTAAAATTTTTTAAATTTTTTAATAAAATATTATTTATAATTTACTTTTATTTATTCTTTTTATTTTCATTTTTTTCTCTTTTATGGTAACTTTTTACGACTTTTGAGACATATGATTAAAAAATTAGTAGTTAAAATTTTTAGAAACATCCGTGCCTTATTTTTTTTATTTAATATTTCGCGTAAAAAATTTAAAAAAAATGAATATAGTTTATATTAATTAATTTTATGTTTTAAATTAATAATTTGATATAATTAAAATGAAACTTTACAGTTATTAAATGTTAAAAAGTTAAATAATATTATAGTATTTTAAATATTAATTAATTTTAATTAATAAAATAATAATTTTAATAGTATATAATTATAATAATATTATAATATTATAGTAATAGTATTATAATAGTTTATTCTATTATTTTTACACATCAGAATTTGACTATTTCAATTCTATGTTTATATGTTTTTCAGCTATCTCGTCTTAGTTTTATGTTTTTCCAATTTTCTGAAATTTTTCTTTATTTTTGTAATTTAATATCTTCCAACTAAGATAGAATATTAATCTATTTTGTTTTCCCTAGTCTTAATTTTAACTTTAGAATCCTATATTTTATTTAAAAATATCATATTTTCGTTTATATGTGTATCTCTTATGCCATTATATTAATTAAAAAGTTATATTTTAAAATATGTCCTTAGGATTACTAAAAACAATTTAAAATTTAATTATTAATTTAATTTTTTAGAGTTTAGCCTACTAGTAGCACATTAAAGATTTAATTGTTTAGGTACTAATTTCACTAATCAAAATTTATAAATCTTTAAGTTTTATATTTTATTTTATTTTACGATTACATTCTATGAAATTCTTTCAGGATTACGTCTTCAATTTTTATGAGAATAAAAAATACAGCTTGATCTAGATTTTCCTTTTATTTAATATAATATACTTATATTTTTTAATGCTAAAGTTTAAAATTATACACTTTTTTAAAATATTGTATAATAAATAAAAAATTAGATTTTAAACGCAATAGATTTTAGTTTTCATTCTCTCCTCATCATTGAATAAAGCCCTGGTAATCCAAAATTTAGTGTCATTCCTATAAACATGAGAATATAATAAATTCTTTCTTTTTATGTTTAGAATCTAACTTGTATAATTTGGAATAGGTTGTTTTTAAGAAATTTCTTATTAAATCTCTTAATGAGATTTATAAATAAATTCTAAAATAGTAATATAACTACCAATAAAAAATGTTCATTCGTTATTTTCGATATATTTGCAATAGGCTGTCCTTTACAATCGACTAAAGCAATCATACAGAAGTTGTAATATTTTGTCGAAATCAATATAAAGTATATTAAAACACTATATAGCTCCATTTCTGTTTTTATTCCTTAGTATATTAAGAGTGTAGGGCTAATATTAAAAGTTATTACTTTTTTCTTAGCGAAATACTTTCTTTTTAGCTTAAAAAACATTCTTTTGAAAAAGAAAATTTTACTTTGTAGTTCCATAACTAAATTTAAAGCAACAGTAAACCAGAAATTTTAAGAAGAAATTCCTTATTTATTTATTATAGAATGTAGTGTTCCTATATAAATAAAATCAAAAGTAGTGAAAAAAAGTAAAAAAACAGCAAAAATACCTTTATCATATCTTCTAAAATATTTGCTTTTAATTATTAATTAACCAATTATCTTTATAAAGAATATAAATAAGGGAACTAATTGTAAAGTTATTGCTGGGTTTCTTTCTTTTAAATAGGGAAAAATTTCTTCGAAAAAAAATTTAACAAGTGAAAAATAAGTTAATATGAACATACCACCAAGAAAAATTTTAAAATATATTCAGGATTATTTTATTATAAGCAAAAACGAGGCGGCTTCGAGAAAGTTTCCTATCATAAAAGCCATTGATTTTTCATTAAAAAATGTTATGTTTCCTATTATATGTGTTATAAGAGGCATTAATGCAATTATGTATAATAATGTACCTCTAAGCTTATTTTTTAATATTAAGATCAAAGAATAATAAATACTCATGCAATAGATTAAATAATAATCACTTTCTAATATTTTTGTCATAGTAATATTAATTTTCTTCGAGCATTCTTCAGAACATATCACCTTATTTAAAGTAAGAATCTCTCCATTTTATATTTTCTAGTCGAAATCATCCCATTTCTGAATATCACAAAAGGTGTAAAGATTGAAATTTTCTTATAAATAAAATTTTATAGAAGTGAGGGTAAAGAAAAGAAAATAACTAAATAAGAAATCAAAAATTCGATTTTCATCTTTGATATCAGCGTCAACCTATAAATCCACAATAGGAAATTCACTATCCAAGGGATTAACTACAATTTCATTTTCAATTTATTAATCCTCATTTTATTACTAAGAATTTTATTCTTTTTCTTAATTTTGAATAAAAGTGTTTTCCACTACATATTCTGAGATATAAACCTTGAGATAGGATCCAGAGTTGATACTTCCACTTTAATTTTTATGACTGAAAGAAGATAATTCCATTTTAAGAAAATTAATTAATTTGTTAGAGTAAATTAATAATTGAACAAATTAAATCAAATTCAAGTGCAAGTGCAAGTGCAAGAAAATATAAAGTAAATTGGGTAAATTCTCATTTCTGAGATCTTCTATTTTAAACTTCTAAAGATAGCTAAAGCGATTTTTAAGGTTTGCAAAATAAAAAATAATAAATGATTTGATATATAATTGGATGGCATCTTTAGAAATGTAAAATAGAAATATAAATTGATAAATATTTTTTAAATAAAAGTCGAAAAAATTAAGAAAAATATAAATCTAAAATAACTTAAAAATAATAAAATAATTCCAAATTAAAAATCTAGTTTGTAAAAAATTCGCTAATTATGTGATAGAGTTATAACCAAAACTATGCTAACTTAATGAATAAAAATTATTATAGTTACTAAAAAAAGGAATTTCGTATCTAGGAAGAAAAATGAACTAATAAATATTAATAGTTTTTTAGTTCGTATATTCTAAATGAAAGTTAAATTTGCGATCCAAACACTTTCCAGATAAAAAATAAGTAATATTAGATATTTTAAAATGTATAAAATAGAATTTTTAAATAAAAATAGTTAAGAATGGAATTTAGCCAAAAATTTATTTTTAGATTTTGTAAAAATAAAAATAACAAGCATATCAATTATCTTAGTTAAAATTAAAAAAGTTTGTTAAAAGAAAAATAAAAAAATGGATAATAAAATTTAATTTTTATTAAAAAGATAATAAACTTTAAAAATTGATGCTTTTTAAGTTATTTGATAATTTTAGTAAAAATTAAATAGAAAATGAGATAATTATGTTTTTTTTTATTTAACTTATCTTTTTATATAGTTACTAAACATTTAGTTAAATTTAAATAAATTTAAAAAGTTTAAGTTTATATTTTTTAGCATAGATATTCATAAATAAATAAATTTTATTAACTTAATATTATTGATCTTTTAGTCTTCATCAAACTATTAAGTTTTAATTCTTTAGATTAAAAAATAATATCCAAAATATAATATTAGAATGAAAGCTTTTTTAAATGTAAATTTACTAAAATGGAAACATAAAAACTA
This sequence comes from Loxodes magnus, assembly GCA_946699065.1. Classification (NCBI taxonomy): domain Eukaryota; phylum Ciliophora; class Karyorelictea; order Loxodida; family Loxodidae; genus Loxodes; species Loxodes magnus. Next base: position 29,346 of record CAMPDV010000061.1, read on the forward strand.
GAAATACAAGAGTTTCCAGAACCATAAAATAAGTGTTCATATATGAGAATTTTTATAATAAAATGACATCACAATATTAAATTTTATAATTTTCTGGAAATATCTTTCACTTTGTATTCCATCAATTGGTTTCTTATATTTTTCATCTTTATACAACCTTTTATGATTATTAAATTAAATTTAACAAAAAAATTTGTGGTACCTTCAATTTTCAGAATATGTTCTTCCAATTGAAGGTATTATATTGTTTTTAAATGTTATTGTATATCAAGTTTATTGCTCTTCAGAACTAATTTTCTAGTTTAGGTTTTTTTTTCTCTTCTAAGTATTTCCTTTCTTGTTCATTTTCAAGCTAACTTACCTTTTATTATTATTTTATAAAATCTTAAATTTTTTTAAGTTTAAATGTTTTAAATTATTATTTTCTTAATTAAAAAAATTATTTTACAGATATATACATTTTATTCTTAAAATTTAAATTTTCTTAAGTTTAAAATAATTTTATTTGTATCTACCTTTAATAAATTTATTACTTTATCTTTTTTAATAATAAAATGTGCCTATCAAGTCTATGCACATTAAAAGATAAAAATGTTATATGCAATAACATTTTTGCTCATATTTATAATATTAAACTCTTTTATTTTTCAGATTCTATTTTACATTAAAATAAAAGAAAATAATTCATAATTAACTTAAATTATTATTTATAAAATTATAATTTTATAATTTTACTCTTATGATATTATTTAAATTTATTTTTTGCATACCTATTTTAAAGAACCTTTTATATCTTTTTTTAATTATTTCTTGCTAATTTTGCTTTTAAGTTAAAAATATTAAAAAAATGGAAAATTCTATGATTTTTGAATATTTTTTAAATTTTCTGTTTTTATAATATTAAACAATAAGAAGAAAATTAAAATTTAATAATTTTAAAATATAAAGAATTAATTAAAAAATACATTTAAACTTATTTTTCTCATTTAAAGCTCTTTATATCTATATTTATAATTAAAATAACTAAATTACTAAAATAATACATTAAGTCTTTGAAAAATATTAAGTTAAATTACATAATAATATTTGGTAATAAATGATTTTATTATATAAATTTACTTATTTAAATTTATTATTAAATTTAATAATAAATTTGTTTATAAACTGTTTTATATTTTATCTTTTTGCTTTTTTATTTAATCATTTATTTTCAAGTCTTAGATTCAAATTTATGATAGAGAAATTAATTTGTATATGTCAAGTCATTCAATTAAAATAATTTTATGTTAATTTTAATTTAAATAGCAATACCATAATAGAACATTAAAGTTTAAGACTTTAATTTTTAAGATAAATTTAAATTGTATCTAAAGATTAAATTTTCATTAATATTTTGTTTTATATCATTTTATTTAAATTAGAAGCTAAAACTCATTTTTAAATATCTTCAATTTAATAAAGCTACAAAAGGAGATATAGTTCTATATTTTAAATTAAGAATTAAGAATTTTATAGCTCTTTGCTATAATAATTTTTCATTACAATCTAAGAATCAAAGATTTAGATCATTATATTTTTTTATTTTCTCTAGCTTGGTTTCGATTATTTTTCACGATATTTTTACTTTTTGCTTTTGTTAGAAAAATAAAGTTAAAAGATATTTATTTTATATTTTGATTTTATCTCCAGTTGAATCATTTAGATAAACTTATAGCTTTTTACATTAATATATCAAAGTATTTTATGGTTGAAACATTCTTTTAATTAAAAAATTTTTTTATCCTTAAGTTATGGATGTATTTCAAATGAACTACTACTGTTACACTATTAATTCTTATTTACTTTTATACATTTTTTTAATATTTTACCTATTATTCCCTCTAAAAACTAAAAATTCAGCTCTAATACCCGTTCATTTTATTTTGCTATTATTAAAGTAAATACGATAATTAATTAATGAATATAAAGTTTTCAATAGATATGAGGCTAAATTGGTTTATCTCAACTTCGTTTTCTTTTTCGTTTTTTTTATTTATTTATTCTGAAATTTTATATAATTAAATTAATAAATCTAGAATTCCCTTTTTTAGCTTTTGATTTAATATTTTGTAACATCCCACGATAGAGTTGATTGGAAGAATATATTTAGATAATATTTTTATTTACTATATAAAATAAATTTGTCTAGATATAGTATACTTTTAATATAAAATTAGTTATTATAATTTTTTGTCTAAATAATCAATTTTGTTAATCATCCAATTGTAATTCTTTCAAATTAAAGAATGAACATTTAAAATTTGCTTCTATCTGAATTTTATAGTTAATACTAATTAAATAATTAAGAGAACAAACAAAATATATATAAATAATAAAATATTTTTAATTAAAAAAGTTAAATTAGATTTAATGAAATGCTTATTAAGTATATTCTTTTCATTTTATAATAGAAATAATTTAAGGAATATCATGGTTATGTTAAGGATTTAGTATGAATAAAAAAATAGTTTTTTAAATTTAACGTTTTAAGAATTTATAATTAAAAATAAAAGATATATTTGCTTTTTATAATGAAAACTTTTTCTAAGGATCTTTAAAATTTAAATTTTTATTATTTTAAATTTGATAACTAAACATAAATTTTCATTAGTGTATTTACTAGAAATAATATAGATTTAAATGATTTAATAATATCAAATAAAATAATTAATATTATAAATTTATTTTTAAAATAAATTAATATCATTTATTTTATTTTATATTAAGTTAAAATATTTCTATTTATCAAATGAATATGCTTTAAATAAATATTTATTATAAAATTTAGTTATTTTTTATTCTTTTTACTAAGATTAAAATTAATAGTGTTAATTAATAAAATATTTATTAAAAAATTTTTTTCTTTAATTGCTTCTTGATAACATTTTTTGAATGCTTATGAAATATTTTTTTAGTTATTTAAAAAAATGGAAACTTAAATTTTTGAGCGTAAAATTTAAGTATTTAATTTTTTTAATTTTATTTTATTTATTGTAAAGTAAACTATAATCTCAAGAATTATTTTTCTTTTCATATATTTTTTATGTAAAATGTATTATTAAAATTGCACTTTAATAAATATTCAACGATAGCACTTATTATATCTATAGATTTTTTATTATAATATATTTAAATATAATATTTATTTTATATAATATGAATATACTTATTTTATTTTTATCAATAAAATGTTTATCTCTACTTGAAATAATATTAAATTATTATAAATTAATTTCGATACAAATAAGTAATAAATTATATTATTTAATATTTTTTAATTTTAAATTTTTTAAAAATTCTTTACTTTTTTAATATTTTTAATTTTATCTCTTTTAGGATAAAATTTTTAAATTTAAGAAATATTTATTTGAATAATTTAACCTTTCAAATTTCTAGAATTGTTCCTAGTTTAATTTATTATCTTAAACTTTATTTTCCGCATACAACTATTTGTAAAAATTATAATTTTTATATTTTTTAGTTATATATATTTAGATTAATGATTTTGTTATTATAATTTTTTATATTTAATAAAAAATACTTAATATCATAACTTTTAATATTATGATAACTTTTAAACTAAATAAAAGAATTAAATACATTTTAAATATAAAGAATTTAAAGAGTTATGTTCGATTTTAATTAAGAATTTATAAGCATTTGAAGAGCTAAAAAATGATTTAATAATAACATTTTTTAATTTTAAAGTTCTTAAAGCTATTATTTAATTAAATTTTAATTGTGTGTTGATAACTATTTAAATAATTAAATTTATTTTTAAATTTTATCATAAATTAAAAAATCTAAATAGTTTTCTTATTTAATTACATTTTATAAATATTAGGAATAAATAAATTCCAAATAAAAGTTTCTCTTGTCTTTATTACTAAGCAATTTTGATTTGCTGGTATATCTTTTTTAACTATTATAAGATTATTATTTTGACTCTAATTATTTTAACTAAATTATTTTTAAACTTATTTTCTTTTAAATTTTTACTTTTAGTTATAATATATTAAAATAATAAAAATGACAGCGGTGGGATTTGAACCCACGCCCCGGAAGACTAGCACCTGAAGCTAGCGCCTTAGACCACTCGGCCACGCTGTCTTATACATTCATATTACATTACCTTTTAAACAGATATTATATTTAAGCTATATTTACAATTATTAAATTTTACATCTCTTAACTTAAAATTCACTTGCAAAATTAAAAATAATTCCTAAATTGAAAATATAAAACCTATACTTACTAAAATTATTAAAGTATTAATTTATTTTAAAAATAACTAAATGCTTATTTCATATCTTTATCCTCATATTAATTTTAAACTCTAATTTTTAAACTTATTTCTTCATCATTGTTATATATTGCAAATTTATTTCTTAAATTATTTGTTTATTTCCTGAAATTAAATTTGATGTAGGTAAAATATTAATCTATTTTCAATTTTCTTATTTATATAAAATATATTAGTCATACAAAATATATTAGTTATACAAAAGCTTTCATTTTGCATTCTTTCCTTATGCTATTTATAAGTATTTAATTTATTTAAATACTTATAGATTCTAAATTTTTAGTAATTATAATGTTTTTAAAAAACTAGCTTATCACTATTTTATTATTTCCAAGGCTTTATTTAATTAATGTTTTTAAGCTTTTAGAAAATCGCGAAAGATAAAAATTTATTTATCTTAAAATAATAAAAAAGAAAATTAAACTAATATGTTTATATTTTATGCTTAGATTTTCTAAATAAGTTATTTCATTGCTTTACTTTTAGCAACAACTCAGTGTTCAAAGTTACTAAATCAATTTTCATTACATAGTAATAATTTTGATCTTGAATTTATGAGTACATCCAACTGTATCCAATATTATTCAAAGTTTTGACTGAAGACATGCGAACACAACCCTCTGGAATATATTTACTTTTTGTTCTATTACTTTCTAATTTATAGATTCTATTTGAATATTATAAAGATTCTTTATTGAAACCTCCTAATATTACAAGAGGCTCTAAAACGATTGCTGGAAGAAGAGTAGACACAGGCAGATTTCCTTATTCGATTCACTTATCATTCTTAACATTATATTTCAGAATTGCTTTTATAGTTCTTTTGTTTATTCCTCCAAACAAGTAAATATTTTCTTCTTAGTTGTCTGTCTACAGAGTTTATCCGCTGATTTCAAAAGGCATTTATGAGCAAAGTATCCATCCAGTATCATTACTTAAATTTAGCTTTTCAACTGATTTTAATTAAATACTTTAATTAACATTTCCACCTGCAACATATAAAAATCCTTATACTGCTTCAATTCCAAAATCATATCTTTCTTAGTTCAAATCACTCATTTTTGCGCATTTTCCATTTTAGCCTAATTATCAAGTAGTTTTAGCAACCTTTTACTCAACTTCACCTCCAACTAAATATATTTTATTCTAGTAATCAACGCTTCCAAAGCAAAAAGGTACTTTCTAATCAATCAAAACTTATTTCATTTCTTCAGCTTCAATATCAAACATAAGTAGCTTTATTTTTGCCTAGAAAATGTATTTATATACTTAGATTATCTTTATGACACTCTCGTTACAATCTCCCAAGTTTCTGCATGAGAACTGTTGTTTTTCTCTTCTTCTTGTTCTAATTGAGCAATAGATTATCTCAATATATCTAAGTTTTATTATACAACATAGTTATTAGAAAATAACTAGAATACTTCTCTTAATAGTTTTATCAATTTTTCTTTCTTTTCTTCCATTTTATTTATCTCTTAAAATCCCATATTTTCAAACGAAATATATATTTAAAGGTTTTTCATAATGCAAACAGAAATAGTTTATTAAATAAATCTTAGGAGACATACTAGAACTACATTAATATATTCTAATCTTTATATTTAATTTATTATTTTGCTATATATCTTTCCTTTTTTATACATCCTAATATGCTTCCTAAAGATACTCTAAATTCTAAATATCTCTAGTCATCATGAGAGAAAAATTAAAAAGTATTAATGAGAAAGCTAGAAATCAAAGATTTTAAATGTGGAATACACCTATTGAAATAGACCTGAAATAGGCAATTTTTTAAATAGCTTGTGGCAATTTTTTTAGAACTCTGATAATTTACGAAATATCTCAATAAATATTAAGAAAACGCTACCAATTTATTCAATCACATACCCAAGAATAAACCTAATATAAAAATCAAGCATATTGATTTACCAAATTCTCAAAATGCCATTAAAAACGAAGTCAACTCTATTTCTTGCTTAATGAGATTTGATAAGTATATTGAATATATTAGACGTAGAATTTAAAAATGGTATGCTTGTATATTTAATTTCCTTAAATTATCAATAAATAAAAGATAATCAAAAGTAAAATGTCGTTAAGTCTTATAAGCTATTTAGATATTTATCCTACACAAATCTCTTTGTAATACAAGAGAACTAGAGGGTTCTATACGACCTTTGGAGCTTGCTTATCCATATGCACATATGTACTCTTAATCCTTGCTTTTATAAATATGGGATGAGATATGATGTTTAGAAAGAATCCAAACGTTTCTTATTAGACATTATAGTAAGAAAATAGACCTTGACATTATATTGGAATTAATAATTACAGCTTTTCATTTGTCTTATCGAATAACATTAATAGCATTTTTCTTTCACCTTCTTATTTTACCTTTGAAGCTAAATATATAAAAAAGGATTTTCTTAACTTTTCTTATCCGAATATTTCTACAAAGTAATGCAATCTAAGTAATTTCAAAGGCTTAGAAGCATAATATAATAAGCCAAGTGAAAATCTTAATCTAAATACCTGTTTGGACTTAGAGAGTTTTGAATTAGGAGGGTATTATAATGAAGATTAGATGAGTGGAATATAGATAAAACTATAAATGTGCTAAAATTCTACAACGTCAAATGTTAAATGCGCTCCACTAGAAGAGATTGAAAAAATTGTTCAAGGAGGCCTTTACTTTTTTATATATTTCACTGATAAAATTATCGATATTTAAAACTATGATAATCCTATATAAAACAAGTTCAGTGGCTTCTATTGAATGCTTGATATTTATACTTACAAGTTGACTAACATCTTTTTTAAGTCAGTAGAAGTAGAAACTGATAGTGGCTTTATTATAGAGGATTTGCAGATTGCACGAGATGTTATAATAGAAAAGAGCTAAGTAGATTCAATTTCAAACAATAAGCTAGACAATCCTTATATTTTTGAACTTGATATATTTTCCTTTGATAATGTTGTTTAGTATAAGAGAAGATACAAAAAGATCTAAGATGTAATCTCACAAATTGGTGGTGTTCTGAGTATAATAATTATAGCATGCTAGTTTATGGTAAAAATCTATTCGAAGTTTGCTTTGGCATATATATTTGTTAATGATATTTTCGATATTTAAGATTCTGCAGGAAGTGAAGGTGAAAAAGAAGCTAGTGAAAGAGATTAAATCAACAAAATCAATTCTATCCAAAGAGTAGAGGATTTTGCTTAGGTGTCTAAGGAGAAGGCTGAAAATGAGAAAGGACAAGAGTATTTTTAAGAAAATTCGGAGTTCAAAAACGCTCTCAAAAAACAGACGAACAAATAAACAGCAATAGTAGCTCCTTATTCAGATGAGAAAGAAACTCACTTATAGATAGAAAACGAAATTAAAGCAACTTATTAATTAAGTCAAAGCTATGATTTTAATAGCCAACAACCTACTAGTAAAGAAAATAAACTAATTGTGCTTGGACCAAAAGAGAATTTGATAGAAATGAAGTAAATGGAAGAAACTTCAAGTAACTAACTTGAAAAAACTTTTGGTGATACTTTAGATTCTAGCCGAAAATTGAATGAAACTTAAAATTTAATACCATTAAATTCAATCATTACAGAAGAAAAGGATTAACTTTAAAAATCACAGCGAGAGAATATTAAGAAAAATTGCGAAGAAATGAGTCAAGAAAAAAACTTAAAAGCAAGCTAGAAGGTTATATCATCTTCTTTTTAAGATAAATAGAATCAAAGTTATACATTAAATATTAGAAAGGCAAACGAATAAATGAACTAGTATTTGAAAAATAAAACATAAAAAGCAGATAACCTGAAATTAAATTTTTTCAAATACTATTTTTATGAATTTATTAGTATATTCAAAAAAACGAAACATCAATAAAAATTTAAAAAGAAAAAACGAAGGGAAATTGAAGCTTTTGATAAAGCAAGAGAGACTTTTTATGATTATTTAGAAGCAAACTTTTTAGTTAAAAAGATGATTGAAATTGATAAGTTAAAAGCCATCTTCTTTAATGAGGAACAATTAGTAGTTTTTAACTATATATCTAAACCAAAAATAAAAATTTAAAAATCAGTTTCCCAAAGCAAAAATGACTTCACTTTGACTCCATCTCTAACTTACAACAAAGACGCTTGAGAGTAAAACTATAGAAACATAAAAGAGTTGGAAAAAGTTTTTGCATTCTGTAATGAAGTTACCAATAAAAAATAAGTAAATCCAGTAGATTTGAAATTATATAACTTGTTAGATAAACAAATTCTCAAATACGTAGAAGTGGAAAAACTTAATAAATCTTAACATTAATAAAGATTTATTTCTTAATAAATATAAAATAAATATAAAATTATTATTTAAGATATATCTCTTTAAATAATATTTCAAGTATATATAAGTATTTAATATAGTATGATCAACTTTTATTATATTTAAGAATAAAATTGTTGGTGTATTTGTTTTAGTATTTTTATAAGTTAATGAAAGTGCTTTTTTATAAAAATCTAGAAGGTTTTGAAAATAAACAATTACGAAATAAGTTAAGTAAACTTAAGAGTAGTGTTAGTTTTGTATCATTTCGGCTCAATATTAAGAGAACTCTGATTGGAAAAAGAATTGGAGGGAAATAATCTGAGATATTGTGCAGTTTTAGTAGAAAATTTAAGATTGAAAGTTATTAGAATTTAATTTCTAGATTAATAACTATAGAGTTATTATTATACTATGATATTCCGTTGAAATAAAACAAAAAAAGAATAACAAAATGGAGAAAATATATTGCTGAAAAGAAATAAAATATTATGATTTTAAATGGATCCTAAGAAATAACCAACTAAAACCTAATATGACATCAATTAATAAAGCCCCCTCCTTGAAATTTACTCTTTAGAAACAGAAAACAGAAAGATATAGCAGCAATTCTAAGACTTAAATTAGTGAATCAATTCTCTAACTTATACTATACAGTAACTATAAAATGAAAACCAACGATTAAAAACGGAATTAAACATCAAGGCCTTAACGTCTCGATTTAACTAAGAATTAGAAAGAGCAGCAAAAATAAAAGAAATTAATAATTAGAATAATTCTGAATAGCTTCTTTTCTTTCGCAATGATCCTATTGATGTAGAATAACAGAATCAAAAACTTTTAGAATCAGAAAAAAAAGTTATAAATATCAAAAAATAAGTCACGATGCGAAGAATCGCAAGTAAAGATGTTTCTACTGTTTTAAGACGAAACATATATATATAAACTGCAGATAAATTCAGAAAAAAAATTAGAATTAAAAATACAAATTTTTGATAAAAAAACCAAATTATACTGCACTGCAAACAGAGAAGTATTTGATAGAAAAATATACAATGGAGATCAGTTTTTAGAAGATATTACTAATGCTTCTGAGAGAAGGATTTTATTAATGTTTGGAAAAGACTGAAATTAAGGCAAGATTCCAATCATAAAGAAGAGACAAGTCACAAAAAATAAATATGTAATTGATGAAATTGTTCCTGAAAAATAAAATACGGAAAAATTATTAGCAACATTTAGACTATCCATAATTAACCAATAAAGGTAGACATTACGCTAATTCATTGTTCTTATTACTATAATTTACGAATATATCTACTGGTGATTAAATTTATTTCTAGATTATCTAAATATATACACTTGATCTTACTAACCTTTTTGTTTCCTTATTTTTACTATTTTTACTATTTTTAATAAGAATAAATAAATAAAAATAAAGCCTAAAATATATTTTTTATTAAAAGAAATATCTAAAAACTGTAGAAGCATTTTTATATTTTATAATATCAGATTAAAATTATAATATGGTTTAGTTATCTAAAATATAAAAAGGAAATATTTAAATAATAAATTTCCAGTTTGTACCTTCAATTTAATCTATAATAATCATTATTTTAAACTTGTTCAAAAATAAATATATTTAATAGTAAAATATTACCTTAAATTTATATAATTAATTATAATATAAATTATCTATCTTTAAGTTATCCAATTAAATTTTAATCTATTTTAATTTTAATTAAAAATATAGAAATATAGTAATATAGAGAGTATAATACTTAAATAATTTAAAATATTTATCTAGTATCTTTTCAATATATTTCTTAAGATTTTTTTAAATTAGTTAAATAAATTTACTATTATTGCAAAATTTAATTTTAAGTGATTAAATTATTTTCTGTTAAGTATATTATAATAAATAAATAATAAATTAATTTAATCAATTATTATGCTACCACTATTATTAGGATCACAATTATTAGTAAAATAAATCAAGTTTTATTGTTTGTAATAGTATGAAATGATTCTAGTTTAACCTGGTCGCTTTGATCCACATTTTCTTTATTTCTTTTTCCTTCGTTGGATTATATTATTTCCATTTCCATTTTTAGAATCAAAATTGAATAATTTCTTTTAATATTCTTGAAGTTCTTTAAGAAGGCTGGAGTTAAAGGGGATAATAAGAGTACCAGTTATTGTGCTAAATGGCAAAGTCGAATTAAATTCTTCTAAATAATAATTATAGTTGATCATAGTCTATTCTTTAGTTATTTTTCAATTCCTGCTCAGATTAGCGACATGGAAAGATCGAAGGACTCTGAGATCTGGATTTCAGTACCAATTAGTCAGCATCTCGTACTCTTAGAGAGAATTCTCAAATAAAAAACTAATCATACAAAGGGCACATCCTTACTTATCAGTGGTGGTATCTATTTCGAGAGCACTTTAAATGTAATCTACAATACCAAAAATAGGGTACTAGAGCATATTATTCATTTTCAATTATTATATATATAATAAATAATTATTAGTTTAGTAGTATTAAACCATTTCTAATTTCGTCAATTTTTTAATTTTATTATGATAATAAATTAATATCGGCTGAGGTCAGGAGAACTAGTAGGTAATCTTGTGCAGCGTATGCTGCATTGTGAGTAAACTCACACTAGATGCCATTAAGGGGAAGGGTAGACAAGCTAGAAAGAGATAAGCCTAATTTACTCGAGGATTCTTGCTAGCAGTATGAATTTTTGCTGACGGACCTTCTAAATAATGACTTTTTTAAATAATTCTTATATGGATCTTGTTCAAGAAGACAGGAACATTTGGTTCAAGATTCAAGAATAATCTCTAATAAGTAGGTTTCCTATTTGGAGAAGCTAATGTGATTCATTGGAAAGCTAAAATTATAACAAAAAGTATAGGAACATTTTTCTTAATATTAATTATTAATATTGAAAGAGCTGCTAGCCAACGAGATGGTACGCACTCTATAATAATATTTATTTATTCTAAAAATAATTTTATTTAGTTTAAATTTTTACTTTTTTATTTATATTTTCTTTATTATTTTCTTGACATTGCTGTTTTCTTTTATGCATATTAAATTATTTTTATTTTTTATGTAATTAGAGTAGTGATCTAAGTTTAATTAATTTACATTTACTTTTTTATTGACTATAAAGAGTTTTTATATAAACATTCTAGAAAAGGGTTCTTATTAATATATTAAATAAGATTTAAATTGCTTTATTTCATAATAATAAAATGCAAAGGTAAGAAAGTTAACTCATCAAAGTTTTGTTCTTAAGAAAGCTTTTAAGGAAATCTTAGCACTAAAAAGGAATTTTAATAATAGGTAAACTAGGAATAGGTGTATTCAAATATGAAATATGCTCTAACCTAAAAATTTTAAACTTCCTCAGCATTTCTACTATCAAAGCATACTCGAATCAACTGATTAGTTATTAAACTGGTAGAAATAGTTTCTAGTGCAAAGCTATTGAAATAGAAAAGATTAAGTATTCTACTTTTGTTGAATAGATTTATTGTTAGACTTTAATAGTTTCAGGAAATTTAGTTATTGGAATAAAAAAGTTTATCGTATGTGACTAATGTGATGTCTCTTTGAATCTTGAAATGAACTATAAAAGATTTTTTCATCAAACTAATTTCGATAAAAGAAGTTTAACTTTTATTCTTTCAGGAGCTTTGAAGCAAAGCGAGTTATATAAAGATTTATCAGAATGTGAAGTTTTTAATATGAGAAACAAGAAATTTAAGAGCATAAATTAAATAGAAACTCCTGCTGCTTATTTTGGCTGTGACTAGACTGCCTAATAACTTTATATCTTTGGAGGATTTTCTTTATAACTTAATAAAGCTTATAACATAATACAATTTTACGATAAGGCTTAAAATAAATGAGTAAGGAACTTATCTAAGTTAACGAAAGAAGCAACTACTTCAGCTGTTTATATTTCTTAGATAGATTCCTTTCTAATCTATAATAATGGCTACTAAAAGATAGACACTTTGCTATTTGATTTAAAGAATATCACTAAGTGAGATGAGATATTTACTATAGATAATATTAGTCAAACTCGACCAGTTTTAAGTAGAAACATTGTATTTCATTTTGATCGATTTAGTGAATTATATTGTTATGATTTGGAAAATAAGGATTGGAAAAAAGTAAAAAATTTGAAAGATAAAAAAACTTGAATTCTTCACATAAACTTAAATTAAAAAAAGGAATATTAAGAAATAGCTTTTCAATCTAAATCTATAAAAGATGTCCCTTGTTATATATTTATTTAAATATTTATTATTAAAATAAGTTTTACAATGTTTGAAATAAAAAGCCAATCTTTATGTAATGTATATCATATTTCCATAAACAATCTTTAATCTAGGAATTATTAATTATTAGTTATTTTTACTTAAAGATAGAAAAATATTTTTATCAGAAGATATGAAAAAATAATTGTAGCAGAAAAGATTTAGTGTTTAAAAGGAAGAAAAAAGGATTTAAAATTTTGAACAAAGGAGATAAAATAAAGCTTACTGATGATTTCTTTTACAAATATAGTAGAATGAAATATTTATTCAAAATCTTATTGAACAAAATTTAAATAATGATTGATAGTTTTATAGAATATTGATAAAATATAATTAAAAATGAATAAAAATAATAAAATAGTATAATATAATTTAATTTTTTTTAATTATACTATTAAATATCTAAATTAAACTAGGATTGTGTAAGTAGGTAGAAATAATAAAAATATAATTAATTTATAATGAAATGTTTATTTTTATTACTAAGGATTTAAATAAATTTATAATTGTTCATACATTATTTTTCTTATTAAAGAACTATATATTTTTTATTTATTATAGCAGTTATTATTTTATTTAATATTAGCATATTCAGATACCTTAAAATTGATAATATTTTCAATTTAAATTTTTTAAAAGAAGCAGATTATTAATATTAAAAGAATTTTAATATAAAATTTGGAAAAAAAATTGAGATTGAAAATTAGGAAAAAGAAGAAACTAAAAGCTTAGATTAGACTAGCTTTCAATGTAAAAATACTAAGATTTGACATAAAATAAATGCATAATCATACAAAAGAGGCATTCATATAATATTTAGCATCGAAATAACTTATATTAAAGCTATATCTCTTAATTTCTTTCTAAGTCAAAATTAATCTTAGAGGATATAAAAATAATTTAGTTTAATAAATCAATAGTTTAGCTTTACATACTTATAACTCGTTCATTTAGTTATTTTGATAGAAAGTAAACCTAGCAGTAGAATTAATAAAATGCTTACTGAGATTATATAATTCTATTTTTAAGAGAAATTGATAAACTATAGGGCTAATTATTAAGAGTAGTGCTTTATTTTATGAGTTTTACCAGGGATATTCAATAATTAGTCAAAATTTAGGACTTAAAATAAAGAATATTTTCCATTTTTTAGTTATAAGATAGAAATTATATAGCTAAATAAATTAAAGAGCACTTGCGAGATGGTAAAATACGATGGGATTTTATTTTATATATATATTAAAAAATGGTTAGCTTCAAGAAGGGTTTTTATACCACCTCCTCAGAGTAGGAGAGAAAATCTGAAGCACTTTCTTTTACCACGTCTTTGCTTCAATTATTCCAACTTTCTTTATTATGCATGGAAACCAGACTAATAATGCAAGACCTCAGACTACGAAGGACCAAACTAATTGACTGAACAAACACGAAATAATAGAACGAATAATAGATAAAAAATAGCAATATACCTATGGCTGGTCAGACTTTACTAAAAGGAGGAGCACAAAATAAGAAAGGAATGTGGTAAAAAAAGTAAACAACCTAAGTAATAATTTACAAAATAATGAACAACTCATTTCAGCCAACGTCCCTGAAGAATAAATGTAAAGGATCTACTAAAATGCCAATGATGATTTATCAGAAATGGTGGCCGAAATTTACTTTAACCATTACTTGGAAAACACTGATTTAGTAGAGAAAAAGGCCAAAGACTAAGAAGTCATGCAAGTGTTTATAAATCAAATATGGAAGGATTACGGACAAGCAGTGGCGAAGTTTATAGTGAAATAAAACGGAATTGTATACTTGGTATTTAACAATGAAGAAAGATACTAACATTTCACTTAATTCAGGGAATGAACATTCAAAGGAGTTAGAATCCCTATCTAAGCTAGAAACTAATTTTAATATTTTGACATTCATAACTACCCAATTTACTTCATAATTAACGAATACTAAAATATGAAGGAAGTAATGGAAATAATAAGATAATATGGAAAATCAAGAAGAGAGATATTGCATACATATCCAAACAGAACAATGCTAACAGGGAGCAGTGTAGTCTACCTAGATTTAATGGATGTAGACGAAGCAAAGAGGATACCAGAAATAATAGATTTGAATGGAAACAAAATGAGAATATAACACCCAATAAATTTTATCTGCTGCCTATGTAAATTGAAAGGGCACACAGACCAGCAATGCAGAAGGGTGGAAGCAGCAAAAAGGAAAAAGCTACATACAAGAGAATTAGAGATGCTTGAAGGAGAAGTTATTTTAGCAATAAACAAACCAAACTTTGAAGCAAATCAAGCAAATAAGAGGATAATTGGAGAAGAAGAATAAATGATTATAGAGGAATCAAGGGAAGAAGAGAAGGAAAAAAATGAGGAGAATAGAAAAATAATTAAAACAACTAAACAATTAAATAATAAAAAGTTTTATAATTGAAAATATGGTGGGAGCTGAGAATGACCTTCGTGACAACACTTTCTGGTTTTATGGCTAGGAGCAAGTTCCTTTCCTGTCGCTGAGAAAGTCCCTGGTAAGAGTCATTTTCTGAAGGGAACACTTTCTTTGAGATTATCCGCTCTTGGTAGGGGCTTGAAGCCTGGCTGCTCATAGCGATGGAGCTCCCTAGCATCTGTGCCTGGAGCACAACAGGATATCCCCGTTATTCCATAAAAAGAGAGCGTCGGGCCGTGCAATCGGAAAGGAGTTTACGGTCCAAAAACTTTTTTAGTTGAAATTAATAAATAATAAAAAGTTTTTTATGCTAAAAGAATAAATAAAAATTATTTTTCATCAAAATGGAATTGGACATATGTAAGACAGAGGGATAGAGAAATGTTCAAATAATTAAATAAAATAGAAAACAATCAACTAAATAATAAGATTTACCATAAAGCAAATTAGAGAAAAGGATAGGATAAGTGATGGAAAAAACGCTATACCCTAACAGAAGAAATAAGAAATAAACAAAATAGTATAATGGAGTATGTCAGGAAAAACGTGAATAAAGAAAAAAAGCAAAAAGAAATAGAACAAACTCAAGAAGAAAAAGAATAAGATGCAAGATAAAAGTGAGAAGAAAGAAGAAAGAAGTAAATTGAAGCAAACTTCAATTAGAATATACTATGCTAAGAAACCGAAAAATAAAAATGAACAATTATCCAACTACAACTAATAGGAAAAAGAAAAAGAAGAAGATTAGAATAGATAAGAAGAAGGAAAAGGTAGATAATAAGATGAAAAAGATAAAAAAGGGGAAAGAACTAATAAGGAAAATAATATGGAAGCATAGAATGTTAGATAAGAAGAAAAGGTGGAGAAGGAAGATGAATAAAAAGAAGAATAAGGTGAAGAGGAAGTAGAGGGAATGGGTGTAAAAAAAGATTAAGAATAAGTCATAAAAATAGGGACAGAAAATGTTAGGGGAGTAAGAAGTGCAAAAGAGGCACTAGCCAAATTCATGACTCGAAAAAGTATCCACATAATGGCAATATAAGAAATTTAGATTGAAGACTAAAAAGATATGTGTAATATAGCAGGATATAAAAACTTAATAGATGTGGGATCAAAAAAAGGAAAAAGAATATCATTCTATATTAGAAACGACATATGTTAGGAGATCAGAGAGATATAGAATGAAGTAAACCAAATGACGCTTTTTGGATGAGCGAGAGTAATGGCAATAGAAATAATGAAATAACTAGCAGTAATAAATGTCTACGCTCCTGTTGCAAATGAAAACGAACATTATGAGCCTTTCTATAATTTAGTGAATGAATTTAAACTATAAGCAATAGAAAAAGGACTTAATATAATGATAATAGGAGACTGAAATGCGCACATAGAAAAATGACTGCCAAAGAAAACAAACTCAGCAGGAAAGAGAATGGCATAGTTTATGGAACAGAATAATTTAATATGCCTAGACCCAACTGAAATAGGAACCTTTATTCACTAAAACAATGAGTATAAAATAGATTACTTTTTAATCGAAGAGAAAATGAGAGAAAAGGTGATAAAAAGTGATTTTTATTACTCATACGTAATAGGAGACCATAGGCCTAGTATTATATAGTAAAGATGGGTAAAGAAGTAAGAAACCCATAAAAGATAGCAAAAATAAATTACTTACTATTAAAGAAAAAAGAGATATAAGAAAAATTTTAAAGATTTATACAAGAAAATCTCTAAGAAGAAGAAATTGATAACCTAAGCGGCACATAGACTTATAAATGATGAAAGAAAAAGATATAAGAAGGAGTTTAAATGGTATGTGGAAAATTTAAAACATAAAACTCTAAGATATATAAATATTCAGAAACAACAAAATAGTGTAATAAAATCTTTAGAAAATGCAGCAAAAAATTAAAATAAAGGGTAAAGAACAGAGAACAAATAAATGAAAATCAATAAAACGAGAATCAAAGAGAATAGCAAAGAGTAAGATAAGAGTACATTTAATCAAGAAAAAAAGATAAAAGAAACTAACTAAACATATTTATGGACAATGTAAATAAAGGAAGTCTAACAGATATGTGGAAGAAACTAAAAAACTTACTTAATAGAAAAAATAATTAATGAGTACCCTTATCAAAAGAAGATGTTAATACTTTCAGGGATGAATGATAGAAACTGTATGAAGATGGCGATAATACGTTACCAACTAAATTCTTAAACAAGAGATAAATAGTGATAAAAGAATATGAAATTTGAGGAAACATCAACTAATTGGCGAAATGAAAAGCAGGACCTGATGAAATACAAGTAGGTACAATATTAGCAGGCGGGAAAAAATTAACAGAAATAACATGTAAAATGATAGCTAAGATGATTTAAGAGGGAGTAATACCTTAAGAGATGAAATAATAATACATAATATTAATATACAAAAAAGGAGGACAGATGAACCCGATGAATTATAGACCAATCTCTTTACTGAATCATGCTTTAAAAATAGTAGATGCATGAATTTTCTAGCAACTATAAGGATATCTGCATAATGATGAAAGCGAATATTAATATGGCTTTAAAAAAGGAAAATCATGCTCACTATAAATTTTCAACCTAAGAACAGTATAGGAATGATCAATACGGAACAAAAAAGATGTTTTCGTAATATTTGTTGATATTAAAAAAGCGTACGACTCGGTGCAAAGAAAATATATATGATAAATCCTAAACGATCTAAAAGTATCGGAATAGATAATTAAACTCCTAGCAAACTTCTACTGTGAAGAAGAAATTAAACTTAAAATCAATGAATAAATAGCAAAATCATTCGCAACAAATAAAGGACTAAAACAGGGAAGCATAACGTCGCCAAAACTATTTAACTTAATAATAGCAAGACTCCTCCATAGCTTGGAAGATTAAAAGCTAGGAATTACGATAGACTTTAAAAACGAAGAGGGATGAACACAAGAAATATATGCAGGATGTTTTGCATATGCAGATGACCTAGCCTTAATAAGTGAATGAGAATAATTAGAGGAAGTAATCAAAAATTTAACCTCATGGGCAGAAAAATACAAATTGGAAATTGCAGATAAAACAAAATGAATGATATGAAAAGCAGCAGAAAATAGAAACTGAGAAAATATAGGCAATACTATTGAGGTGGGAAATTTAAGAATCGAAAGAGTAACGTCCTTTTAGTACCTAGGGCATATAATAGAAGAGACCATCAGTTTTGAAAAACACATGGAGTTTAGACTAGAAGCAGCATAAAAGATGTAAACATGAATATTGGGTAAAATAACAATGAATAAGGGATTAGCACCATATAATGCAGGAATAATGATAAAAACGTCGTAAGCTCAGTATTCAACTATGGGACAGAAGTTATCCTTTATTGTGAATAATTTATAGGAAAATAAGTGATGGAGCAATTAGAAATAATATAGAGAAGATCTTTAAGAGCAATCATAGATGCCCCTTTCTAAGTGTAAAATGAGATGCTAGAACACAAGTTATAGTTTATGAAATTTAAACATTACCTATGGCAGAAAACGCTGAGATTAAGAGGCAGACTAATAGGTAACTAAGGAAAAACAGTAGATGGATTAATGTTCGACCTATGTAAAGAAGAGAACTTTATATTTGAACAATACTGTACAACAATAAAATTTAAATTTAAAATTGAAGACAAAGATATATTTATAGATGATGGTAATAATAACCAAAAAGGGAAGAAAAACATTAATCTTGCAATTTGAGAACATAGAGTATACGTAGAAGATAGAGAAAGAATGGAGTAAATGATAACAACTCTACAGTATTGAAAAACATGATTTGATGAATATGTAGTAGGACCACCCAACTACCTGAGATACAATAAAAATAGAAAAGAAGAAATATGCTTCATATTTAGAATAAGAACGAGATGTAATGGGAGCCAGGATTGTTTAAAAGAAAGACACCTAGTTGTGACTAGCAAATGCCCTTTCTGTAATGATGCAAGAGAAAACGAAAGGCATATCATAGAAAAATGCTCAGAATACAAAGAAAGTAGATAAATATGTATTTGAAATTTAAGAACAATAGGAGTAGAAAGACAAGGAATGGAATTATTTGATATAATATGAGGTACGGCAAAATTCGAAAAATTAATTAGAACCTAAGAAGAGTAAAAAAGAGCTAAAACTGACTTGATAATAAAAGATTATATCAAAAACATATTAGAGAAAAGAAAAAAAGGATACTTAGAAAAGAAAATTGAATGAAGAAAAGAAACAGGAAAATACTATAGAGCAGGAAAAGGATAATTTTTATGAGTTTATAAAAGCTTGATTAAGAAGAAAAGAATTAGAAACGAAAATTAGCAAAGTATGTAAGAAAAAATAATGGACGCTTGTAACAAAGAATCAATAAAACGTAGATAGATAGAAGACAGAAGAACAAGAGATAATGAAGAAGAAAATGATAAAGATATGGAACTAATAAGAGAAGAATTTCTATTACCTGAAGGTTTACTTGAAGAAATAGACATGTATTGAAACATTTATTAAAGAGCTGCGCACCAACGAGGTGCTACGCGCTCTATAATCAAATTTATTTATTTATTATGTGTTTTGTAGGAGAATCATAGAAGATGGATATGCTTGGAGATTTAAACTTAAACTATAAAAAGTTGATTTCGTAAATAAATATAACCAAGAAAAACTTAGAAATATAACTTTTTTTGCATCCTTAGTTGAAGGATTTTTGCTCTTTATTTAAATAATAAATTAATTTATCTCTATAAAAATGTAAAATTTAGTTGCTAATCTTTTTCACTCTCTCCACATCATAGAATAAAGTCCTGGCAATCCAAAATTTATTGAAACGCCAAATATCATTACGACGTAGAAAAATCTTTGCTTTAAAGAAGTTAATTTAAATTTTATCTCTCTAAATGGCGAGCAATTAGCTTTTCTCATAATTACCTTTATAATTAAAACTATTAAAATCTGAATTAGCAACATAAGTACTAGAAGAAAATGTTCGTCTTTAATTTTTGACATACTAACAATAGGAAATCCCTTACAGTCAACTAGAGTAGTCATACAATAGTCATAATACTTAGTTGATATTAGTAAAAAGTAGATTAAAATGCTATATAATTCCAGTTCCGTTTTTAAGCCATAATAAACACAAGTAGCAGGGTTAATTTTCATTTTGTATTCCTTATTTCTAGCAAAAATATATTTTTTTATATAAAACACAAGCCTATTCAGTAGTCTATTCAGTAGAAAAGTTTTTGCTATTAAATCCATTATAAAACTCTAAGTCATAGTAAATCAAAATGCCATAGAGTTAATTCCAACTTGATCAATTAAGGTATGTAATGTTCCTATATAAATATACTCGAATGTAATAAAGAACATTAAGATAATTGCAAGAATGTTATGTTCATACCGCTTGAAGTATCTGTATCTAAGTAACAAATTACCACCATACTTTATCAAAAATAAAATGAAAGGAACTAGTTACAAAGTTGTTTCTGGTTTTTCAGCCATCAAATATGGAAAAATTGTTTCAAAAAAAAATTTAACTCCAGAGAAATAAGTTAATAGTAATAAGACAGCCGTAAATATTTTGAAGTATATCAATGATTGTTTTATGATTAGAAAAATTTCAGCTACATACATGAAATTACCAACCATAAATGCGAATGATTTTTTGCTGAAAAAAATAATATGACCCACTAAATGATTAAAAAGCGGTATAAATGTCAGAGTAATAATTATACGACTTTGGAGGTTATTTTTAAGAGAGTAAAGCATCAAAAAGTAAACGTTTATGCAATAGAAAAAGTAATAATTAGATTCGAATAATTTAGTCATTACTAGATTTGTTATTTTTTAGCACTCATCAACACAACTAATCTATTCTTGTGTTTCAATCACCCTATTCTTCACTTTTTGGTCGAAACTTTCTCATTTTTATATATCACAGAACGTGGAAAGATTAAAATGATTCATTATGAAAAACTTGATAGAAGTGACAGTAAAAAAGAAAAAAATTGAAAAGGTAAAATCGTAGACTCTATTTTCGTCGTGGATATTAACGCTATTCTCTTCAGTTCAATTTACTACAGGAAATTCAGTTTCTAGAGGCGTTTTCATTATTTCAATTTCGTTTTAGAAATCAAATCTGAGTTACTAGAATGTTTTCTCTTCTGATATTGATTCTTTTTATTGACTTTTATTGTCAATAGCACTTTCTGATAAATTAGCTTGAAGAGAGGACTCTGAATTAATAGGTTCTATTTATACTGATTTTCTTGTTAAAGATTTCATTTTATTTAAGTTTATTTATAATAGCATTGATAATCTTCAATTTATTATAAACAAAAACGTAATTTCTCATTTGAATCCTTAAAGAATACTTAAGATAAAATATAGCAAAAGTTAAGAATAAAAAAAGAAGTTAAAAAGCACAAAAAAAGGAACTAAGAATCACAGTTGAACTAATTTAAAAAAGGTAAAGATTGATTAACATTGAATAAGTAAAACAATAGAAAATTCCTACAAAAAAAAGCGAAAAAATGAATAATTTGACTATGCATAGTTAAATCTAACTAATGTAAGTTATATTAAATTTATTTAAGGGTTTTTAGTAATGCTAAAATATAATTATCTATAAATACAACAAAATTTAATTAAAATAATTCTAAAGAGTTTGAGGAAAGAATACAATGGATTTTAGTGGCTGAATATAAGACAAAAAGAACCAAAATGTTTATTGATAATATAAAAAGCTAAAACTTTCTTGAAAACAGCAATCAACATTCATTAAAATTATTAATCTGATTACTTAACTGAAAGCATCAATGAGATTTTTAAAATTTAGTATTTTTGATTAAGTTTCACAATGGAAATATTTAGTAAGTATCTAAATTAAAATGCTTAAAGCGTTAATTATTACTAATACACCTTAAACAGAAGAAAGAATATTAATTTTTCATCTAAATAATAGTCATCCTTAAGATACTAATATTCAAATATTTATCCCTTTATCTATTAAGAGAGTATATATATAGAGCCTTAAACTTAATAGTGATTATATTTTATAGTTATAAAACTAATAATTTAAAGAGGAGCTTTCGATTTTTATGACTTTCAATTAATTAGATAATTCTACTTTTATATGGTAATTTAGATATGTAATTTAAATTATGTTTGTCCACTTTATGTTTATTATAATTATCATCCCTCACTAACTAACCCCAAAGAAAACCTAAATTTAAGTCTCCCTTGAAGTTAATCATTTTTAGGAAATCCAAGACGTTAAGTTAATTGATCATTATTCTTCTGTACTAATGGTATTTTAACTATTTCACTTTGCTTACTTTTGTAATGTTTTTTCTTATTTATTTTAAACCATATCGCTGATCATTATTTTCTATTGATTTATTCCTATTATTTGAAAATAATCAAGAACGAATAAAGGAAATCAATAATACCATTCTGACTTTATTGATTGATAAACAATAGAGAGTTACTGGAATCAAAAAAGTAGGATAGTAAATAGCAACTACATAGCTTTAGATATCTCTAGAGATATAACTTAAAATGTGAATTTTAAAATCTTTCTAATCATATTAAGTCTATTTCTAGCGCTATGTACCAAACTTAAACTTAAATTTGCGTACATTTGCAGTTAGCTTCTAGTAAGGAAGTTCACTAATAAAGCTTGCTTATTTTTTATATGATAGCTTACCTTAAAAATATTTGAGTAAGCACTCAAAAAATGTTAAAGCTGAAGCTAAAGTTAAATATCTAATTTCATAGAAATATATTCTAAGTCCTACTTTGCTTTATGTTCCATTAAGAACTAGAACTGCTAGCAACGTATTTAGAGGATTCATTTTATTTTATAAAAGTCTTTACATTATTAAATGCATAAGCATATTCAAGTATCTTAAATTGATGAAATGTATAAAACATTAAAATGTGGGAGCGATCATAGTTAGGCTAGTTTAAATTATGACACTTCATAATTGATATATGATTTAAGAGCTATAGCATTATCTTTTATAGACTAGAAATTTAAGTACTAATACGTCCCTTTTAACTACCTTCTTCTCTGTAGTAATAAATCTATCTTTGAGATTTAAAAACTAAATTAATATAAAAAAAGAAATTAAGATAAAAGCTATAAAGATACTTAAATTTGGTGTTTGTTCTATAATTATACAGTTACAAGATAAATTAAGTATACCAAGCTTTTTGCTTAGAAATAAGATGCTCACAAAAATACTTAGATTTAGTACTCTGCTTAGTATCAGTTTTAAAATGCTCTAACTTGTTTAACTCCCTATGTGCTAAATTAATATTAGCACTAGAAATTTGATTAGTAGGAAATCTTAGAAAATCAATAATTAATATACGAAGAATTGCTTAAAAGTCTAGAAATATATGAGTAGTAGTTAAGTTAAATGGATAAATAACTTATAGAATATCAAAATAAATCCATGAAGAGACAGAAAATAAATAATAGCTAGAAAAAATAAAATTTGGTGATGATGCTGAGATTGTCTTAGATTTATTAAAATGAAAAGCTAGAAATAGAATAAAATTAATTTCAAATGCTCCTTAAAAAAGTATATCATAAAGTAGGAAGCTAATCAAAATTAAGATATTTAAGCTACTATAATTTTTAGTAAAATTAGTAAGATCAAATGCAATAATAACTATGAAATGCTAGAGTAAATTAAGTTTCTTATCCACAAGATTAAAATAATAAATAAACTAAGATTAATGCATAAAATGCTTCAACAAAAGCAAAACTTATTAGCTTTGACTTTTAGTCATAATTTTTGCAAGGATTGCTTGCTTAACTGAATCAGAAGTTAAACTGAAAGGAATTTTATTATTTTAGAAGAAGAAAAAAGGAAGGATTGAAATAATACGAATTGCAAAGTTTCTTTAAAAGACTTTGAAATAGAAAATGTAATTGGTAAAGAAATGATTACTAAGCGAATAAAATAATTGAGGAATAGTAATAGCAAAATAATAATAAAGATAAGTAGAATAATTCAATTATTCTTGCTGCAATTGCGTGCTGAAGTTATAAGATACAATTTTGATAAAAAACTATTTAAGGAGCAATTGAGAGGAGGTTAAAATGCTAATGGGATTCTATTTTGTATTTTTAAGAGAATTGTAGAAGATGGATAAGATTGGAGATTTCAATTTAAGATATAAAAAGTTATTTAATAAAGAAAAAACTTAGAATAGTTAAGAGAGTGTATATATACAAATCTTAAAACTAAATTTACTAATTCATAATTCAGCTAATAATATAAACCAATGCAGAATAAGTTAAATGAAGATAAGTGAAATAATAAAAATTAAAAAAGAGTGATATTAAACGCATCTATTAAAGTTCATAATTTATCCTTTAATATTACATGACTAGCTTATAAGCAAAAGAAGCTATATACATTAATATAACAATTATCAGCTAAAAATAAACTAACAAAATCATGCTTAAATTAATATAATTTGTATATAATATATTTCTAAATAACTTAATCAATTAAATAAAAAGCTGAAAGTATATGATTATATAGTTAACTTTAAATTTAAGCTACTTAATCCTAAGGATAATAAGTTAATCTTTTTAATTATTTTGTTTTAAAAATAGTGATATATTTCAAAATTTTAGTAAAGGAAAGGTTTAATTCTTGCTTTCTTTCTTCAAACTTGTAAATTCATAATTTCATAGATTTAGGCAATTATAAAATCTCTAATGTATTCTACTATATAATTGCTTGAGAGGTTGACATTATACTGTAAATTAATTTTACAAGTAGTTTAGAAGCTATTTCTTGATTTAGGAATGTGTGATATTAAGATATAGCAAAGATATGCAATAAATAAAAATTTTTGATTATTAATGAAATATTTTCTCTTAAGATTTAAAATGTAATTTATGAATTTTATAGAAACAGATTAATTAGTGGACTGAACATTTTATGTTTAACTACAAAATTCAATCTTGTTGAATAAACCTCTAAAAAGTAGAAAATTTTCCCTCATAAAGCATGACCCCAATTAATTTGATCTTCATATAGAAAAAGTTTATTATTTCTAATTTATTGATAAAAGGTTATTTATCCTTTTTTAAGCTATTTTTCTTTATCATGAAATTTGTCTAAAAGTGAATTTTATTTTTAGAAAGTAAGTTACTCAAGCTAAAGATAGATGAAGCTTTTTATATAAAAAGGAAAATTTTAGCATTCTGAGATTATTGGTTCATAATAATTGCATTTATTATTGTTTTTGCTGTTTAAAATCCCTTCATTTTATCTTTTATCTACTTAATTTATTTTTAACTTGAACATATTCTTCGATTTATATCTTTATCTAGGAGAAAAAACGTGGATAATAATCTCAGGTGTAACTATATATGTGATCTGAAATTAATCTAAGATTATTTCTCATTGTTGTCTTAAAAATGGATATCTGCAGTTGAGTCTTTTTGTCTCTTGACTTGGAACAATTTATAAATGTTTCTATAAAAATACCATAAAGCTTTCACATATCCTTCTTTTATGGAATCTACTAAACTTGAGCAAATATTCCAGCTAATTTTGGAAAATGGTGATTTCTGCACATGATTGCCCAACTCTTTAGTAATTAATTTTTAGAAAGATGTCGACTTTCTGTAGTTTAATATAAATCTTATTTTGGTTACTTAATACAGTCTGAAAAATGTTTCCTTTGATTATTTTAGTTGAATTTTATATTCCAGATGTAAAAAAATTTTATTAAAGATTTTGAAGTTTTTGTGACTTTTTCGTGATAGAAATGGAATTATCAAGTAGTATCTAAATCTATAGCATTACAATAATGAAAATTTTTCTTCTGTTAACATTCCGTGAAGACTCGAAATGATTGCTATCGAGGTGACAGTAGACATCCTTTGCAGAATTAGAGATAATTTAAATAAGCTAAGCTAATGACCCAATATCTTGTATTCCAATGGCAATGCTATGAAACTCATTAGAAAATAGGTAAATTAGTGCTTTTTTAAGTTAAAATTACCTTTCTTTACCTGGCTAAAAGGATAAATCTTCCCAAAATTAAATGTTTAAAATTAAAATTTTGTTATATCTTTACTATTAATATACTAGTAGCAAACTATTTCTCAATCTAATAAAATTAAATAATATAGCACATCAAAAGGAATCATTCAAACGAGCTATCATGATTAACTAATAAATTGGTAACAGCTTAAGATAGAAATTAGCGAAGAATTCAAGGCAAAAGCAGAAAGATAGCTAAATGATTTTGATAATTAGGGAAATCTAATTTAGAAAAACACTACAGAAACACTCTCTTAACTATCTTAGCATAACACCGTTAATATCTATAAAAGTTTCGGTCTAAAATAAATCAAAAACCAGCTTTCTGAAAAATAACTATTAATTAAGATGCTTCTAAATAACCTCCGATAGTGTTACAAGAAACTTGGTGTATCAGATAAAAGCTTTTGAGAAAGCTAATGATTAAAATAATAAAAAGAAAGGTAAATGAAATAAATCCTAATGATAAAAGATTAAGTAAGATGAGCTTAAGTGAATAAAAAAGTTTGTTCTTGCTACTCTCTAAAATATTAACAATAAACAAAGAGGCTAAAATAAAAAAAAGGAAATGATTCGTTTATGTATTAAATAAAGTTTTCTAAATATAAAGCAACTTAAAGAGAAATATCTCTTTTTAATTTAAATAACTTAAGAAAGTTAAAAAACTTTTTCTAAAGAATCTATTTTTAGGAATCATAGTTTTTTATTAGAATATAAAGAACTTATTGAAAGAAGTTACTTTATTTACTTTTCAAGAAGCTAAATAATCTAACAGAAAAGGATATTAGTAAATTAAAAGCCTATATTTCAATTATTAGATTAATTATCTTAATTAAAGCAAATAATTTTATATTAAAAAAATATTATTTTTAACTTGAAAATAACCATATAGAAAATACTAAATTTTCTAAATATGATTAAAAATAAAAATGCTTAAATAATAAAAAATATAAAAATAATAAATATCAAATAAATTAAGTAAATAAAAAGCTATTATTTTTATAATAATTTTGATAGATTAATTTAACCTTTATTTAATTTTCAAACGAATTAATAAAAATTCTAAAAATTTAAAACTTTTTTTATTTAATTTTAATTATAAATTTTGCTTTTCTTATTGAGTAAAATAATATAAATAAGCATTTTACTCTTTTCAATTTTCTAAAGTTTACTCTTCATAATTATGTTTTTTATTTTTTTTGGAAATATAATTTTATTTATATTAAATTAATGAAATTAAAATTACTCTGCTAATTTAAAAATTTATTTATGCTTTAAAATAATTTTAACTGTAAAATGAAAAAAATTTAGCTCTTTTAATGAAGGTATTTGGACAAAATTGAAAAAAACAATTATTTTTATATTAATTACTATATAAAATAGGTGAAAAAAACTATAAAATTTTCATTTTTCATTTATAATAAAAAATATTAGTAAATAAATCCTATCTTTAGTATAAACTTAAATTATGAAGTTTACTATTTTTTTAAGTAAAAAATATATATAAAATAAAAGTGTTAAATAGAATTAAATAAAGTGCTTAAATAAAATAAAATTACATTAAAATTCTATTTTTAAAGATTTTATTAAAAAATTTTAATTTTTATAATAAAAATTGAATGATATAAATAGTTTAATTTAGTAATTAAAATTTATTAAGTATGATTTACAATCTTAAAGTTTTGCTTATTTAAAATCTCTTTTTAAATAAAATTACAAATGTATATTTTAATTATTTTTATAAAAGTCAATAAATATAAAATTGAATCAAAAAATTAAATATTTAAACTTCTATAAGACTAAAAAATTACTTCTTTTGTTTTTAGATAATTTTTATAATATTTTTGATATAAAAAGTTTTAGATATATTTTTATATATAATCAATTTATCTAATTTTTTAATTTATGCTTTATTTTATTTTTTTAATTTAATTAAATTTAGAGTCATTTTTCATTCTTCTTCTACATAATTAAAAATCTTTTTGTCGATCAAATCAAATAATCTATTGTCTATTTCATTCTCTGTACTTTTATTAATAATTTAATTGCAAAATTTAAGAACTTTATCCAAATCTTAAATGCTTCTAATATTTTCTGCTTCATTTTTATTCTTAAACATCTAAGAAGGTAATAGAGTAACTTCGTGTTCTTTCAATGTTTCTATCTAACCTATTTGGATTTTTGGTTTAGATACATAATTAAAAACTGCCAATTACTCTTAATTGAATAAAACATTTTTTAATTTTTCAATTTCGACCATTTTTTGAATTAGAAAATCCATTTCCAAATATTAGTAAAACGTATCACTAGCTTTATCAAAAAGTTCCATATTCTTTTAGGTAGCTTTTTTAATCTTCGATTGTCTATTCTTTGCTCTAAAAAAGTTAACGAGCTTGTAAAAATAGTAGGTGAAAAAGTTGATTTTTAAAGGAGTTTCATTATTATACTTAGTTTTTAAGTATTTTTTCTTCTATTCTTTTGAGATTTAAAATATAAACTTTCTTTTATGCTTCTATATATTTTGCATTGTTTTAGGATTTTCTTATTCTAGATTTAAAGATCATTCTTAATCTGTTTTATTTAAATTTGACTCACTATTTTCTCTTTGTGACTTTAAAATATAGTAATTTTCTTCCTTTTAAAGAGTATTTAAAATATTAAATTTTTTTATTTCATTTTATTCTCTATCAGACTCAGAAATATCCTATTCTAGTAATGTCATTTATATCATTTTATCTGAAGAATTTCCTACTTATTGATTTTAATTTTATTCTTGTAATTATTCTAACTATATTATTGAAGCTTCTTTTAAGCTAGTTTATTAGTTTGATGAGTCATGAAATTTAAACTGCTCATTATCATCTTTAAGTTTCTTTTCTTCAAAAAAATTAGTTTAGTTTATCTCTTAAAGTTGATCTGAATTTTATTTTTAGTTTTTTCCTTTCTTTCTTGCCTTTTTTCATTCTTATTTTTCTTATAAAGGCATTTTTTAAATTTCAGAATTACAACAAAGTTTACCTTCATTTCCTGAATCCAGCTTTTGATCAGTTTGTTATAATGGTATAACTTTTGCTATATTCAAGCTTTAATTTTCTTAGCAGTCTTCTATATCAAAAATATCGTTGATAAAACTTTTTGCGAAAGCGTATTTCGAATATATTTTAATCAGAATCTTGCTTACAATGAAAATTGCATTAAGAACACCTCCTAATTGAGAAATCACATTTTGGAATTTTTAATATCTTCTCTTGTAATGGAGTTAGCTATCAGAAGAAAAAACCCATAGCGCAAACACATCGGTAGAGTAAAGATTAATGTTTGATATAGAGTTTATTTATTATTTCTCTAGAGTAGTATCATGAATCACATTTTTATTCTCTAATAAATATCCATCGTCAGTTTCTATTTTGATAGGTTAGAAAGCTATGTATCCTTATTAAAAGGAATAAATATCAACCATCCAGAAATATGCGCTAATCTAGGTTTTGATTGGATTTTCATAATTTGTAATATCTATAGATTTATCAGTAAAGATGACAGTAAAGTAAAGTTAGTTTTATATCATCTCTTCAATTTCACTCAAAGAAGCACACTAAACTTTCGTTGAATTCTCGCACATTTTTACTTATAACTTCACGCTTTAGGCTTTTTTCTCATCTATATATCCTCCCAATTCAAAGGATTCTTAGTCAAAACATTACATAAGAGAAATATTCTGGAATTCATTTTAGGAGTATTCTTCAGAGTCTTTAAAGGAATTAGCATCACACTTCTTGGTTGGAATTTTCTAAAAATATCCGTCATATTAATCTTATATATAGTATCAAGCCTCTAAGGTGAAATAAGTAGGAGGAACTTCAATAATTCCTTAAAATTTAGAAAATCCAAACGAAAAGCTAAAATTATTTGTCCCAATATACTATCAAGGACGATGATATTGTTTAATTGTTTGAGATAACGTTTCTGGGTTTCTTCGAAGCATCATATCTTGTCCTAAGCTAATAAATGAAAGCAAAAAAATTATATAAGTGCAAAGTGATAAAAATGCTCCAATAAATGTATAAAATCCTCTAGCTCCCTTATACAGAAAGCATATTTATGTTGGATAAATATCTAAATAGCTTAATAAGCTAGATGCCATTTATTTTTATAGTTAGATCTTTTTCTAAAAATATAAAAAATAAAATAGTTAAAATAGAATAAATTTTAATTCAAAAAAAAAAAACAGATTTGGTCGAATATGACGAAGAATATTTCTAATTCCTTCAGCAGTAAGCAAAAATCAATTTCAGTAAATTTTTTAATTTCTATTAATAATGAAGTTTTATAAAAATAATATTGCATTTCTATCCTGAATAGTATTGTTTACTAAAACCTTTTTAAAATATCTTTCCTTAATTTATTTTATATCATATCAATTTTCCTTACTAATATTAAATGCTATATTTAAATATTAATTTCTAAATATCTTTATAAACTATTTAATTTGTTTTATTTAGGTTAAATATTTATACTTCAAGTATTTAAATTGTATTATTTAGATTTTGATTTAATTGATAAATAACTAGGTTTATATTTATTTTATTTCATATTAGCATTAATTTAAATATATCTGCTTTAAAGGTAAAATGTTTAAAGTTTTTAAATCCTTTATTTTGCTAATGATAAAGATATATTAGACTAACTAGAATAAATTACTTATATAATATTTCAAATTAATAATAAAGTGCTCATATTCTAATTTTTTAATTATTGATCTTAGTGAGATGAAGGGGAAGTGGTAATCATCCATATAGAAAAATGGTACAGGAGTTCAACCTCGATAAAATGGATAACTGAAATAGATTGAAATTCCAGGAAAAGCAAACATGTTTTAAATTTTTATTTGATAAAAACTGTGTATCTAATCTGTATTTAAGTCATTTTAGATTCTGTTTATATTTATAAAAATTATTATTAGTTCTTTCCCAGTTCTTTAGTCTCTTTATCTTTTAAATTATTTGTAGCTAGAGCAGTACTTTATTAGTTTTTGGGAAGAATTACAATATCAGCACTTTTTTATCTTCTACATTTGCTTCTATTTCGGAAGAATAAAGTTCGCAAGTTTTCCAATCTTTTATTATCTCAGTTTTTTCAAATTTTTTTAAATTCTTTAATAGATTTACCACTATACTAGTCTTATTTTCTTCATTTTCATTGGAACTTCTTTTATTTTGCTGACTCATTATTAATTAAATAACATTCTTCTGCTAAGACTTTATTTTATACAAGTTATTTCCGTAAACATGCCGCTTATAAGGATAGTTGTTTAAAATGAATCACCCTTTATTTTATTTTGTCTGAAAGAATGCAAATTAACTTGCATTTTTACTGATAATTTTCTTTATTTTGTCTTATTATACAGATACGAATTGTTCTATTATTGAAGAGCTTTCCAGGTTTTTTATAGTCATTTATCTTGATATTATAATATTGGCTAAGGTGGCTTTCACTTTTTCTCTTTTAGTCTGACTTATCTCCTAACATTTATTGCTAAGATTTTGATGTTTATCTGTTCTCCATTTATTGGGCTTTTTTAGATTATTCAAAGGGAAAAAACCTTATTTATATTTGATTTTTTAATCTAAATAAATTATCATATAGATGTAGAATAATTTTATAACTTAATTAAATACTATTCATTCATAATTTTAACTTAAATAAAATAATTAAGATAAATAAATATTTTTTATTATTAATTGAAGAATAATAATACCTTAATAAAATATAACTAAGAGATATAAAAAAAATGGTTGAAGGTTTCAAGTCAGGCTTCTATACCACCTCTTCCTAAGCCAAAAAGGAAGGGAGGAAGTAAGAGACCAAATCTTAATAATCTTAACAATCTTCTCTATCACAATCTTAATCAACACTGAACAACAACTTGAAATCTAACAAAACGAACGAAAGCCAACCTTGAAGAATATACACACGGAAACTCCAATCTCAAGCGAGAAACCGAGGAAACAGATGAAGTTTGTTCTCCACCAGGAGGTATCAAAGTTCAACCCTTCTGGTCAGATGAGCATGGAGTAGCATATCAAAGTGTCTGAACCTCAAGGAAGAGGTCAAGAGATTGAAGAAGGACAATGATATACTGATGGCAAAGCTAGACCTAGCAGAAGGAATTGAATCAAGACTTATGCCCTAGGAAAGAGATCTTAACGCCTTTTGGAATATCCCACAAAGTCAGACTAACGAATCATAAAATTTGCTTTAGAAAAAGACTGAACTGGATAGCAGACTTGAAAAAGAAGAAGAGAAATTGTAAAATTTTAAGAAAGAGTAAAGCGAAACTGGAGCTATACAAATGGAAATCGAAGTCTAGAAAGAGCAAACAAATCAAGGAAAATAATTCAAAATAAAAAAGAAAAAATCGCTGTGGAAGCGTATGACATTTTTATCGGAACTATTAGAAATTCTAATAGAAATAAAGAAACTATTTTATAAAAGAACAATAA
Organism: Loxodes magnus; assembly: GCA_946699065.1. Taxonomy (NCBI): domain Eukaryota; phylum Ciliophora; class Karyorelictea; order Loxodida; family Loxodidae; genus Loxodes; species Loxodes magnus. The sequence continues at coordinate 62,441 of CAMPDV010000061.1, forward strand.
AAGAAGAAAAAAGAAGAAGCAAGAATGAAAAGAATGTATTGCAACCCAGATGGTTCAATATACAAGATTAAGATGGAACCATATCAAGTAAAAGGAAGGAAAACCTGGAGAAACCCGAGTTCCCAATCTCGCTAAAATTGGACGTCCCAAACATTTATATTTAACAGCAGGGAGCATGAACTGCTGTATTCCTGACGGGGCTGGAAATCCCTAAAACGGAAAACTTAAAATTAATATTATTATTATTATAAAATATATGCTTCGTAATTACTTCAATTATTATATGATATTACTATCAAATGGCTTCTAGGAAATAACTGATCTATGAACAAAACATTTAAACAGGAAAATTCTTTAAAAATAAATAAGCGAAATAATTAAAATGAGTGAAAGTGAGAAATATGATTGATATGACGAACATTAACCACTTGGAAATCCAGAATTGACACAAACTCAAATAGAAATATTATCTAAGTCATTAAAAAAGTTTATGTTTAAAAATAGATACCTCAGGAATAAAGTAGAAAAATTAGAAAAACTAATAATGTTTTTACTTGAGAAACAATATTAATAATCATAAGAAATAGAAAACAAACTGGAACAAAGAATTCTTTAAATTTAATAATAAATTCAGGTAACGCCATTTTCGTTTTAACAGAATTAATCAGATCCTATAGAAATAGAAAATGAAGTCTCAAATTAAAATAAACAGTAAACGTTTATTTAAAATAAGTAGTAAATTTAAATTAAATAAGTGCTACAGGAATAATAGTTTAAAAGAAGAATAAAATGCCACGTGTGCAATAAATAACATCAATGAAAATACTGCTACTAACTAAGCGAAATTTAAAGAAAGAATAAATAAGATATTTTAAAAAAAATAATTAAGATATATCCAACAAAAAGCGGAAAATTTATAGAAAAAAATTCTTGAACTCAAATCTTAATCCTTGGATAAATAATTAGGAACACTACGTTCAAGATCAAAATTATTCAGAATATTAAAGGATGGTGCACTAATGAAGTGCTACACCGCCTAGCTAAGCCTAGTAGAAATTCAAGACAAACTAATAGAGACAAGCTGATAGAATAGGTCAGATGGCTGACTACTAAGGCTTTAGCAAAGCATTTTAACTTTAACTTTATATAGTTGATTTTAAATAGGGAGAAGAAATCCTTCTACTGTGATTAATAGAAATTCTGGTACCAGGAAGTACTCCGTGTGAAGACCTGAGCAAGAATCTTGGCAGGAGCCAAGAATGTCAAGACCGATGCACCAAGTAAAGATATGTTGAACGATACCTGATATTAAGGCTTTTAGGGAAGCACTCCAATACTGGTGCTATAGGAGAAAAGAAATTCCAAGGGTGTTAGCACAGGGAAGAATGTATGTAATACGTTTTTAACTTTAAAAACTTTAATTAAAGAGCTGCAATCTATCGTCATGTTACGCGCTCTATAATCTTATTTTATTTTATTTTTATTATTTAAAAAACGAGTTTTTTTTTAATGAATATTTTACTTTTTAACCTTTAAAAAGAGGTATAAAATCACCTTTAAAAAATATGTTTAAGATTAAAAATAAAACAGAATTATTATATAAATATTAAATAAGTATAAAATAAAAAAAGCAAAACTATTTTAATAAATAAAAAGAAAATTATTATCATGAATAAAGAAATAATAAGTAAAGATACTCTGAGAAAAAAATTAAAAATAAGGAAATAAATTTTAATAAACTTACAAAATATTAAATTTATAAATTATAAACTAAATTCATATTTTTAATTTTAATCTTTTAAGATAAAAATTATTTTAATTGATAAATTAAATTTACTAACTTTAAGATAAAATAGTTATTTACTAGAATTTAAAAAAGGTAAAATAAAAACATCTTAAAAAAAATTTAATTAATTCTAAATAATATAAATCTAGCCTTTTTAACTATCTTTATAACTTATTACATTTATTTTTTTAAATGGATCCTCGGCTCTAATCAGCTGAGTAGGTCATTCGGTGCAATCATGTCGGTATTGCAAGTACTCTTTCAACACATGTCACCAAAAAAAAGGAAAGACATGCATATTGCGTGATAAGCCTTACTTGTTTGAGGGTTTTCCATATCGGTACGAAAATCTGACTATTAATACTGATGTCCAGGTCTCAGAGTTATCCTGATCCTCATGTCACTAATCTGATCAGGAATTAGAAAATATCAAGGATATGGCTGAGACAATTATAAATTTTATACAGGAGAATTTATTTCAACTGCTACATTTAGAGCAAGTTTGGAATGTCCATTTATCCATTCCAACTCTAACCTTCGGAAAGAATTACAAGAATTAGAGATTGAAGTAAATCAATTTTGATTTTAAAGACGGATTGAAGAAGATGTTCAAAATGACCAGGCGAATCAAAAAAATGTTCAAAACTACTACTGATAATAAATTTAGGCTTCTTCATTAATCGAGGTAATTCAAATAATAGTGGTACAACGCTAGTTTAGTTATTTATTAAAAAATTTAGCTTTTATTTTAACTTCTTAATTCTTATTTTTCTTACACTTATATTACTATTAATTCTAATAGTTTAAAGTTTCATTTATTTTAGTCTATTTTGTTCTAAAAATATTACATTACAATTTATAAATAAAATAATTATAAAATCCAAATAAATTATATTTTAGTCACATTTTTATAAATATTTCAGAAAGTTTGTTTCTTTAATAAACAAAAAAATGTATAATTTCTTTTTAAATGAAAAAATACTTAAATGTTCAATTTTAAATTTCTTAAAAAGATAAATGCTATCATATTTTACAGTTCTAAGCATTTATTAAAATTAATATGATAAGCTTTTTATTATTAATATAATAATAATAAATCAAAATACTTTTATTTTTAAGATTTAAAACTAAAGAAATATCAAATCAACTTTTAATACTTTTCTTTACTTAAACTTAATTTAAATGTATTAAAAATTTCTAACAGAATAAGATAATAGTTAGTATAATGTAATAATAAAACGCTAGAATTCAATTTTATATAATTAAGATTTCATTTAAATAAAGCTTAAAGTTACAAAATAAAAGATTTATGGTAGAAGAATTTTATGTTTTATCTATATTTATGCATATCGTATCTGTTAAAATGTTCTTTATTCTTAATTTTAAATTTTTCTTTTAAAGTTATATTATAATTAAATACTAGTGATGTTTATTTTATTTCAGTCTAGTTTAGATTAATAATGTTTATAATAGTAAGATTTTCAACTTTTTTTAACTTTTATATTTGTTAAAAATGAATAAAGAAATGGATAAAAATTAGAAACAGCAAAATAGAGTTAAAATTCTTTTTCTCAGAAAATATCTCAGAGGAAACTTCTAGATCTCAGTTTACAGTTTCAGAAAATTAGGATTAGGAAATATAAAGTATGAAATATGTCTAAATTTAGCTTATAATGATATCAGAATTTATAAAACTTTTCATCATTCTTCTTGTATAATGTATGGATATGATATTTGCTAATAAAAAATACTTAAATCTGAAGTATAAATAAATGCTATTTAATCTAATTACTCAAGAGTACAGCAGATTTACGAGAACACTATTATTATTTCTGGAGGTAATTATTCAAAAAGACTGACTTTTATAAGTCCTCAAGAAATTAAAGAGAGTAGTTTGATATATAATAGAGCGATGCATGGTGTAGCATTTAATAGAGATTTAATGTTCTTTCTTAGTGGATTTTATTCAAATTCTTGCGAAGTTTATAGTTAAAAGAAAAAATATAAAACCACTACAATCTAAGATATAGTTCAATCACCTGGTAGTTTATATGGAATTGGAGCCAATATTAAGCTTCCCTATGTCTATGTATTTGGAGGATTTCTTTCAAACGGTAGTTATTTAGATAATATTAAAAGATATCATATAAAAAGCAATTAATGAGAAAATCTATATGAAATATTACCTCAAAGTTTAGCAACAATGACTTCAGATTTAAAAAGTAAAGACTCTATATTAATTTATAATAATTGAACTCAAAACTTAGAAACCTTAATTTTTGATACTTAAACTGAAAAATTCTATAATCATGGAAATAATTTTGAAGGAAACAACAGTTGTCTGATAGCAAATCCTATATACAACAGTAATTTCGTATATCAATTTAATCATAGATGCGATCTTTTTACATATGAAATCAGTAAAGGAATTTGGATTAAATATTCTTTATAATCAAACTTAGAAAAAGACTAAGATTTCACTTAAGACTTTAGTTTATATTAAATTAATTAATGTTTAAGCATTCAAATTTTTAATCATAATTCAGAATAATTAAAAAGGCATAAAATATTATTAACTTAAAAAAATCTTAAAGATATTAAATTAATTATATTCTTATTTAATCTTTTTAAATATTCATTAAATTTAATTTACATAGTTTCTGTTTAATTTTGTAAATGAGAAAATTTTATAAGGAAGTTACATTATAATAATAAAAAGCAATATTAAATTAAATCAAAATAAACATTTTTTATTTATTTTATAAGTTTTATCTTAAAGTTTCTATTTATATTGATTATTCTTAACTTTGAAAATATGTTAACAAAAGATAAATATTTTTTATTTTACCTTAATGAATCCTAATATGAAAGTTAAAGAGGGAATAACTAACAACTTTTAAAGAGGAATTTCTTTTTTTATTAGGATTTTCGTTGGAATGTAATAAACTGTTATTATTCCATTTTATTTAAGATTGATTCTATTTTTTTCACTCTTTTTCTTGGCTTTGGCTTCCCTCTCTTGCTTCATAAAATCTTTTTCACTTCGTTATTGCATTATTCATAGATCTCGATCTAGCACTTCCATCTTAGCTTCGTACTACTCCTAGGAATTATTACAAGGATTATGCAAATTTAACTCCGTAACGTGAAAGTCGATTTCATATTAGAGTTATTTCAACTGTTTTTCCAGTTCTATGACAGTTTTAATAAGTTGAAAAATTATTTTCGAAGTTTGCTTCTAATTTATTCAAAGGAATTGTTCTTTGGTTAGACCACTCCAGTCATCATTTGTCGTTTTACACTAGTCCCTTATTCTGTTATTTTTTACTTTTTTGAAGGTATTTCTGTTTAGGTAGTAAATATATGTTAGGGCTTACAGCTTATCTTGAAGGAGTGGATGTAAGAAATGGATTGCTATTATCCTTTCTAGTTTTATTTTTCTCTTTTGATAGCATAAATTTTTGGCAAATCTTCTTTTATTTATTTTTTTGTATAATTATATTTATGTAAAATAAAAAAATTAAATAAAAGAAGCTAAATTTACCTTTTAATAAATTATTTTAAACTTAAATATTTAAAATATTTTCTACATTTTATTTAAATTTAAAAATAATAGTCTCAATTTATCAAATTTTTTGTAATTTAGAGCAAGAAAAATAAAATTACCACTAAATATAATATATCTAATTATACCAATTTAGAAAGAGTAAATAGATCTCAAAAAATATCCATATTTAATTACTTAAATTTCAATAAAAAATAAAATTGTGATTTCATTCTTTATGTAATTCCTCCTTTTGCTCTACTTCAACATACTAGAGAATTTTTTTGTCTATCAAGTTAAATAATTTCAAATCAATTGGATCAATTATTTCATTATTAAGAACTTAGCTACAAAATTCTAATACCTTGTCCAACTCTTTATCTACTGGAATACTTTCTAACTAAGTATCTTTTCTATATTTTAAAGAAGGAGCTAAAGCAAATTCTAAATTACTTTATGATTCTGATTCATTTTCTTTAATTTTAGGTTTAGAAATATAATTGAAAACTGTTAACTAATCTTCACTAAAAATAATAGTTTTTAACTTTTCAAGTTCTATAATTTTTTTAATTAGAAAGTTAGCTTCTAAATAATCATGAACGGTTTCATCAGCTTTTTCTAAAATTTAGAATTTCATGTAATTAATACTTTAGTTCTAAACTTATTTTTTCTACTTTTTAAATATCTTTAAAAATTTAAAGTAATAATACTTGAGAAAGCCAATCTTTAAATGATCTTCATTTTTTATTTTAGTATTCAAGTATTAACTTTTTTATTCTTTTGACATTCTTAGACTTATTTTACTTTTAGCTTTTTATTCAACTTAGATATTTTCATTATTTATTGATTCTTTTGGATTTCGTTTATTTTCTTAAATAATTTTATTTATTTTTTATTTCAAAATCCTTTAAATGTTATCTTATTTTCATAAAGAAAGTACCTTCGTTAATTGAAATTAAGTATTCTGACTCTTTCCTTTTTCTTAGGAACTTTTAGAAAATTCTTATTTTATTTAAGAAGTTTCCTAATCATTTTCTTAAATACAAACTGGAGATTTCATAGTTAGATTTTTTAAAGATTCCATTTATATAATTTTATTCTCAATTATTTTTTGCTATTATTTTTTTATCTATTCACAAATATCAATTTCTTAGTTTTACTTTATATTTTCATCTTCTTATAGGATATTATTTACGTGTTGCTAATTTAGTGGAATTATAGAAGATTTTTTATTTTTTTTTGTTTTTTTTCCTTTATTTTATTCTTTTAAATTTTCTTAAAACGAATTTTCTAATTACGTTATATTAAATTTAAGCTCCTTTTCGTTAGTAGTATTTAAATATTTCTTTTTATTAATATTTGCTTTTTTCTCAAAGAAATTAGATTATTTATTTAAATTTTCTTATAAATCTTCAACATCAAAAATATCATTTACTAATTTATATACCAGAGAATATTTAGAGTATATTTATACTAGAATTCAGCATACTATTATTATAATATTCAGTACTCCACCTATTTGAGATATCACATCTTATATTTTTTTGTACTTTCTTTTGTACTGAAGAGTATTATCAGATGAATAAATGTTGAGCATAAATATATAAGGATTTTACAAATTTTGGTTGGAAATAGATTCTATCTAATCTTTATCGATTATAACATCTTTTATTGTATTTATATTCTCCATCAAAAATCCGTTATCAGTTTCTATCTCAATAGGTTTGAAAATAATATTGGTATATTTGTATGAATATAAATCAAGTGTCCAATAATAAGTATTCAATATGCTTACAACTGGATTTTCGAAATTTTCGATATCAATTGCTTTGTCAGAAAAGTAAATACTTAAGTATAACTAATTAGAAAATAGCTTCTCTATTTCAGCTAAAGAAGCACATTGTATTTCTGAATCTGATGAATTTTAGCATATTTTAACTTTTATGTATATGTTTTTCATTTATGCTTCAGTTCAAAAACCTCCTAAGCCAAAAGCTTTAAGATCAAAACACGTTGCAAGTCAAAATTATTGAAGGGGATCATAAAATTTATCTTCAAAACCTTTGAAATAACTTTCATTACAATTTTTTGTTGGAATTGGCTGATATATGGTAGTTTGCGATTCTATTTATGTATATCCTACTTCGAATGTGAAATAAGAAGAAGGAACATGAATATTATGAGTATCATTTGAAAATACGAAAGAAAAGGTATAATTATTTATACCAATATATTGTCAAGGTCGATACTTGTATTTAATAGTTTAAGTTAAAGTATTTGGATTCGTTTTTCACATCATATCTTGTCCCATATTTATAAAAGCAAGGAGAAAAATTATATATGTGCACATTGATAAGAGGAATCCCAATTATGTGTGGAATCCCTTTGATCCCTTATAAGTTAAGTTTATTAAAGTCGGATAAATATCGAAATATTTAATGCATGCTTGCATTTTAAAATTATTTTATTATTTTTTTAGTTATTTTAATTTTAAAGTCTTACTCTATTAGTTTCTGGTATATTTTGACTACTTTATATTTTTATAAACCGTAAAAAACTAATAAAGTAACGATTAAATAAAAATAGCTAAATTTACAAGTTTATTTAATTTATAAAGCTAAAATATATTAATTTTTATTTTTTATTTCTCACTTTCTATATATTTTTATTTAAGCACATCCTTAATTTTCATTATAAAAAAAAAAAAAAAATTAATTATTTTGTAAAAATATAATTTAACTAGAAAACCTTTTTTCTTGCAATTTTTAACTTTTTTTAAATATAAATAATTATTTAATCTATATGAGTAAAATATAATTAAAAAAGATAATTTTAACATAATATCTTAATTTTATTTAATTTATCTTCTATTTAATTTTTTTAGATTAAACTTTTCTTATAAAATAAATGAGTTTTAAAAAAATAATTTTTTTCTTTTTTTGAGTAAAAATAAATAATTATTTATTTAAATCCTATAACTAATTTAATCTATAGCATCTTTTATGTGTCTTATAACCATTAATTATAAATAAATTTCTTTATATCTCTGAAATTATTTTTTCTTTAAAATTTAAAATATTGAAAGGAAAAATTGACCTTATAATGATCTCAATTTTTAATATGAACAAAAAATATTTATTTTTATTTTATTTCATTTGATTCTATTTCTCTTTTAATTTGTCTCTTTCTTAGTTTTTTTATTATTATTATTGATAAGCAATTTTGTCCTTTACAGAGATTTTCACCCCTTTTCGAATCAACGGAGAACATTTTAATGAATTAATATTAAGTTCAGAGCACTAATTTTCAACTGCGGAATCTCTAAATTGCGATTCCTTGAAATTCTTGATGCTCTCTTCTGTACGTTCTCCTAGATTATTTTATATTTCATTTATCTTTTCATATGATAAGTTTTTTTTCTCTTAATGTTTGAATTTAATACAAATTCTAACTAGATTTTGGAAGATTGGCCGTAATAGCCTATTTTCTATAAGGCCCTATTTAAATTATAATTACCTATGCTTCTTCCTTCTTTACCTCTTCATTTCCATTTTAATCACTTCAATTTTCTTAGATGCTTAATTAGCCTAGTTCATTTTCTGGCTTATTTTTTAAGAATATTTTGCAGATTTAGAAAATTATAAATAATTAATAAATAAATAAAAATGATTATAGAGCGCGTAGCACCTCATTGGCGCGCAGCTCTTTCAATATTAATATTTAATATTAAGAAATGTTCTCATGTTTCTTGCTAAAATTCTAGAGGACCGATGAGTCATGTCAGTTTCTCCAAATGGAGAATCTTCTTATTAAAAATTATTCTAAAATCTTGAGTCAAATGCTTCACTCTTCTTGAATAAGATCCAAATAATAGATAGTTATTAAGTCGGTAATTAGAAGGCCCGTTAGTCAAACTTTCATACTGCTAGAGAGAACCCTCGGGGTAAGTTAGGCACGTCTCAATGGAGCTTATCCACCCTTTCTCGTTGTAGCATCTAGTGCGAGATTATTCGCAATGCAGTATAAACTGCACCAGATTACCTACTAGTTTGGCTGACGCGGCTGACATCCATTTTATATAATATAATAATTGTTGCTTTGTATTTGTAATCATAGCTATAACAGTCAATTTAGATGCTAAAGAAACTTCCATTAACTTTTCTAGACTCATTAATATGTCTTACCTATTTAAACTGTCTTTCAAAATTATTCGTTATATTTATTTAAATATTTAATCTCTTCCTTTAAGTTATGCACAGTTTTTATAAGTTTCTCTATAAGTGTAATTTATTCAATTTCCGCATTGACAAATTTTTCCCGCTTTTCATAAAATTGCTTTAGAAAATTTAGGAAGTTAGAAATAATTATCTTATTTTTATTTTTAGATTCCAAAGATAAAAGTTTTTGCTCCATTTTATATTAATTAATAACCTGTTACTCAATTACTTAACTAGTTGAATTACAGGCTATTAGCCATTAAGTTTAATTTAGACTGAGTTCGATTTCCCACTTGAGAAAAATTACAATTTGTATACCAGTTCTTAAGAATATAATGGTCAATAATATTTCTATATCTATCTAGTTGATTTATGCAAAGAAAATTAATTTTTTTCTATAAAGTTAATCTTCTTTTATTAAGTTATTTAAAAATAATATACTATAACTAAAACTATCATTCTTATATTAAATAAAATACTTGTATAAAATATTAAAATTATAAAGAAAATCTGAATTTACTAGATTTAAGATGAAAAAAATAAAACTATATGCTAAGCTTTTACTATAATTGCAAGATAATTAATCATATATTAATAGTTTTAAATAAAAATAGAAATTTAAAATTAATATTTTAATCACTGTGGTTAGTTAAAATAATCGTTAGTTTAACTTTAAGAATATATATCGGATATGAAATTGAAAAGCTAGATTAAATTTTTTATTTATATCAATTAAAAAAAATTAAAGTTCTAATATATTTTAATAGCTAATTTCTTTTTTTATATTATATAACTTCTTAATGAGTAAAATAATTTAACATTTTATTTATAAAAAATAATAAAAATGATTTATTTATAAGAGTAGCTTTAATTATATTTTTTATTCTAATATAAATTAAAATATTAAATTATAGTGATTTATTTAATAATATCAAATGAAATTCTTGTACTAACTTAAATAAAAAATCTTAAGAGAGGAGAGTGTTATAAATAAAAATATCAATAATATCTATTTTTATGTAATTTTTATTAATTTATAAATAATTAAAATTTATTTTATAGAGAGAAATAAATAAAATTTTCCTTTTATTATAAATTAAAAAATTTATTTATATTTTAAAATAAATAAATACTATATTAAAAACCAGTTAAACAAATAAAATTTTAGATTTTTAGACAATATTTATTTCTTTTAAAGTTAATATAAAAAATAAAATATCATTTTAGTTGATCAATTTTTAGATCTGTATAATTTAATTGATAAATTTTTTTTTTAAAATAATTTATTATAAAAGATAAAAATGAAAGTCGGTTACAGTTGGGAGAAATTTTAGATACTACTGTAGTGATAATCCATTAGAAGTAATTTCGCACTGGGTTCCAACAGAATAAGGATAAGTAAGCTCGGAAGAGACATGCCTAACTTATCTGTGGTTCTAGATAGTGGTAAGAAGGCTTAGATGATGGACCACTTAATTCATTCAAATTTATCATTTTCTTAGAATTATATTTAGAAGACTGTTTATATTACAAAAAAAATCGAAAATAAATTAGAATTAGAAGATTCCTCATTTTGAGATGCTTATGAAACTCACTTGTTGGTTATATTATGACAATATAGAAAATAAGAACACTAAAATTAGCGTTAATAGTAAATTAGTAACATTTTATCTAAAGGTGTCATCACATTAATTAATTGATAAATGTATGTTATTTTTTATTTTTAGCTTCTATAATAAATATCTGTAAAAACAGAGTTTACTGTTTAAAAACTATTTAAGTATTTAAATTTCGAAAGTTTTAAAAAAAATATATATAAGGAAAAGAATAAAAATATTAATTATTCATTTCAAAATAAAATATCCTATTTACTGAGACAAATTTATTTTAATTTTAGTAATTAAACTTTTATATAATGCTCTCAATAAATTATATAATTATATTTATTGTTTAATTAAAAAATGTGAAGATATGCCCTTTTATGAAAATTTTCAGATAAGATATATAATTATTTTAGAAGGGATAAAAAATCATTCAGAATTAAATAAGTTTTGTTTTTAGATAATGTAGTGAAATTTATTGTAATAATTATCTAATGAATTTATATTATTATAGTTTTTAAAAATATGCTACATAAAATTGCATAATCTATTATTGAGCCTGATACCTTTATTTGTTTACCACATAACAGTTTATTTTTTAAAATAGTAGTAACTTCAAAATTGCTTGGATCTTAATACCTTAATAAAATACATTTCTTTTACTTTAAATTACTTTCCGACTTTAATATACATTACTCTACAACGGTAAACCCTTTCCTAGTCTAAGCCAGTATAACTGGTTGCGAGGAAGACACCTATTCCGGATGTCGACCTCGTTGAAATAAACTGAATTTTTTTTCTCTTTTTCAATACCTTAATAAAATACATTTCTTTTACTTTAAATTACTTTCCGACTTTAATATACATTACTCTACAACGGTAAACCCTTTCCTAGTCTAAGCCAGTATAACTGGTTGCGAGGAAGACACCTATTCCGGATGTCGACCTCGTTGAAATAAACTGAATTTTTTTTCTCTTTTTCAATACCTTAATAAAATACATTTCTTTTACTTTAAATTACTTTCCGACTTTAATATACATTACTCTACAACGGTAAACCCTTTCCTAGTCTAAGCCAGTATAACTGGTTGCGAGGAAGACACCTATTCCGGATGTCGACCTCGTTGAAATAAACTGAATTTTTTTTCTCTTTTTCAATACCTTAATAAAATACATTTCTTTTACTTTAAATTACTTTCCGACTTTAATATACATTACTCTACAACGGTAAACCCTTTCCTAGTCTAAGCCAGTATAACTGGTTGCGAGGAAGACACCTATTCCGGATGTCGACCTCGTTGAAATAAACTGAATTTTTTTTCTCTTTTTCAATACCTTAATAAAATACATTTCTTTTACTTTAAATTACTTTCCGACTTTAATATACATTACTCTCCAACGGTAAACCCTTTCCTAGTCTAAGCCAGTATAACTGGTTGCGAGGAAGACAATCTAAATTTCTTATATTGCCATTATGAGGATATTTTCTATGTCATGAATTTGTCTAGTGCATCTTTTGTACTTCTTACTCTCCTCACATTTGCTTTCACTAATTTTATTACTTATTCTTAATCTTTTTCTACGCCCCTTTTACTTTCTATTCACCTTTTTTATCTTCTTATTTATCATTCTATGCTTCCATATTTTTTTCTTATTAATTCTTTCCCTATTTTATCTTTTTAAACTTATTATTTACCTTTTCTTTTTTAATCTTTTCTAATCTTTTTTTCCTTTTCCTATTAGTTGTTTTTTGAAAATTTTCATTTTTTTTCGATTTCTTAGCATAGTACATTCTAATTGAAGTTTGCTACAATTTCTTCTTTATTCTATGTTCTCACTTTTATCTTGCATCTTATTCTTTTTCTTCTTAAGTTTGTTCTATGCTTTTTTGCTTTTTTTCTTTTTTGCGTTTTTCCTGACATACTCCATTATACTATTTTTTTTATTTCTTATTTCTTCTGTTTAGGTAAAGCGTTTTTACCATCACTTATCCTATCCTTTTCTCTAATTTGCTTTATGGTATATCTTATTATTTAGTTGATTTTTTTCTATTTTATTTAATTATTTGAACATTTATCTATCACTCTGTATTACATATGCCCAATTCCATTTTGATGAAAAATAATTTTTATTTATTCTTTATGCATAAAAAACTTTTTATTGTTTAATTGTTTAGTTTTTTTGATTATTTTTTATTCTCCTCATTTTATTTCCTTCTCTTCTTCCCTTGATTCCTCTATAATCATTTATTCTTCTTCCCCAATTATCATCTTATTTGCTTGATTTGCTTCAAAGTCTGGTTTGTTTATTGTTAAAATGACTTCTCCTTCAAGCATCTCTAATTCTCTTGTATGTAGCTTTTTCCTTTTTGCTGTTTCCACCCTTCTGCATTGCTGGTCTGTGTGCCCTTTCACTTTACATAGGCAGAGATAAAATTTGCTGGGTGTTATATTCTCATTTTGTTTCCATTCAAATCTATTATTTCTGGTATCCTCTTTGCTTCGTCTACATCCTTTAAATCTAGGTAGACTACACTGCTCCCTGTTAGCATTGTTGTGTTTGGATATGTATGCTATATCTCTCCTCTTGATTTTCCATATTATCTTATTATTTCCATTACTTCCTTCATACTTGAGTATTCGTTAATTATGAAGTAAATTGGGTAGTTATGAATGTCAAAATATTAAAATTATTTTCTAGCTTAGATAGGAATTCTAACTCCTTTGAATGTTCATTCCCTGAATTATGTGAAATGTTAGAATCTTTCTTCATTGCTAAATACCAAGTATACAATTCCTTTTTATTTCACTATGAACTTCGCCTCTGCTTTTCCGTAATCCTTTCATATTTGATTTAAAAACACTTGTATGACTTCTTAGTCTTTGGCCTTTTTCTCTACTAAATCAGTGTTTTCCAAGTAATGGTTAAAGTAAACTGCGGCCACCATTTCTGATAAATCATCATAGGCATTTTAGTAGACCCTTTACATTTATTCTTCAGGTACGTTGGCTGAAATGAGTTGTTCATTATTTTGTTAAATTATTACTTAGGTTGTTTACTTTTTTACCACATTCCTTTCTTATTTTGTGCTCCTCCTTTTAGTAAAGTCCGACCAATCATAGGTATATTGCTATTTTTTTCTATTATTCGTTCTATTATTTCGTGTTCGTTCGGTCAGTTAGTTTGGTCCTTCGTAGTCTGAGGTCTTGCATTATTATTCTGGTTTCCATCCATAATAAAGAAGGTTGGAATAATTGAAGCAAAGATGTGGTAAAAGAAAGTGCTTCAGGTTTTCTCTCCTACTCTGAGGAGGTGGTATAAAGACCCTTCTTGAAGCTAACCATTTTTTAATATTATAGTACTAATCATTTTTTTTCTTAACTTCGAGAAAATTTTTTTTTCTTTTTGCACTTAAATTCCACATTTAAGTCAACTATTTTTTTTCTAAAAGGCTTAATGCTCTCGTTTGAGTCATTGCGTAGATGTATTATTTTTTTATTTCTTCCGTTTTATATTTTATGGATTTTTCAAATCATTTCTTTTTTTTATTTTATTCTTTTCTAACTTTTTATTTTAAAAGATTTCTTTATTTATTCATTGTTTTTTTTAAAAAATTGCAAAAAATTTAACAAAATTTAAACATATTTTTAGCTACAATTCTAATTTTTAATTACCTTCTATTTATTATCATCGCATATAATTAATAAATTTTATGCTGCTTTTTATCAAATGGAAAGTACTTGGATCTCTACGTTTAATGTTGATTAGAATATTCAAAGAAAACTATTAATATTTTGCGTCTTTCACTAGTTTTTAATTTTTTCTTACTAAATATTGAATTCACTTTTTTTAATAATTTTTTTTCATTTAAGTTTAGTAGTATTTTGTTTTTTTTCCATTTAGATATTATTGAATTATAAAAAATTTATCTTATTAAGTTTGGAAGTGACTTTATTTTAGTTTTTTTTTATTTATCAATGAGTTTTAGTTATTATTTCTTATATACTTGTTCAAACTTTTACCGAATTTTATTTTAAAAATATTTATCAATTTATACTTCTTTTTTTTACTTCTCTCAGTCTATCCATCTAGATATTAATTAAACGGTTCATCACCTTTTTTATTTATCAAAACCTTAAAGATAGCTTTAAATGTCTTTAGATGCTTTAAAGAGAAGATCCAAAAATTAGAATATATTCAATGTATTTTACATTTTTTAAACTTGGATTTTATTTAATTTATTCGATTTTTGTATTTAATCTTAAATATATTAGGTATTAAAATGGAATTACCTTCTTTCAATCATAAAAATAAAAGTGAAAATATCAACTCTGGATCTTATCTCAAGGTTTATAACTCAGTGACTGGGTTTGAAAATACTTTAATTCAAAACTAAGAAAAAGAATAGCATCCTCAGTAATAAAATGAGGATTAACATTTTACTAAAAATATAAATTTTATAAATGTTTACTTTTTATTTATAATTATTTAAGTATTAATGTAAATATATTAATTATAATCTTCAATATTATAAATTTAAATAAACAAACTCTATTTATCTAGTTAATTAGTTAAATAAATTTTTATCATTTAAAATATCTTAAAAATTTAAATTTTTTATATTCAATTTTTTATTAATAATTATATTTTAGCTGATTAAAACTTTTTTGATTCTTTTTAATTTAATTTTATATGTTAACTTAAAATTGAAACAAAATTTTTAATGTACTATTTTGAGTTAAATTGTATATGATTCCATTAGTTTTAGATTAAACAAAAATCCAAGATTTATTGCAATATTAAAATGTCATAATTAGTACTAATTATTTAATTAAATTCTTAAGAAGTTTAATTTAAGTCGCAACATGCTAATATTTGAGGAAAATAAATTTGCATACAATATTTTCTATTTTTTTACTTTTATAATAAAAAATTATTAACCAAAATTTAGTAAAAGCTCTCTGAACTCTAATTTTTTATTATATTCAAATTTTTTTAAGTAAAATGTTTTAATTTTTCTAAACTGAAGTTTAAAAGAATTTATTTATTTCTTAATGAATGCAAATTGACGTTAGTATGCAAATCACTTAAACATCTAGACATAGATTGACCTATTTAAAAGGTTTTAATTTTAGGAAACTTAGAAATAATTTTAAGTTATTTAATTTTCTTTATTATATGGTTATTTTTTAATTATTATTTTGCTTTTTAAATGTGTTTTATTTACTCTTTATTAAAATATTCTTATTATTTGTTTTTTTATTTTATTTCTACAAATATATAACATTATAGTAATAAATGAAAAGCGAAGATTCTTCAGTATTCATTTCTTTTCAATTTGCAAATCTACTAATATTTTTAATTTTATTATATGATTTGCCTTAATTATTAAATGGCTCTAATCCATCTCGTTTATTAAATATAATTTATATTAATTTTGCTTTCTTTTTAAACTAAATAAATTAAATCTCTGTCTTATTTTATTTGGCATGAAGTTAGTTTTCTTTATATTTCCCCATTTTATCATAATCTTATGACTAAATGTCTAATCTTGAAACTATAAATTCTTATTAGTTTAATTTTTCACTTAAATAACTCAAATTTTGCATATAGACAATGAAACTATTCTTAAATTAGATAAAAAGAGGCTTATAAAAAGTGAAAGAGCTACTTAATTTAATAAGGATTGCTTTTTGATTTATTCTCTTGTTTAAGTATTTTAACGATAAAAAATATTAATTTCCTTAACTACTTATAGCAGATTAAATAATCAAGCTTTCGTTCAAAGAATTAAGCTTTTGATTGTTATATAAAATCAGATTTTAAGTTTTTAAAAGGAATGAAGATTCTATTAAGATGCAGTAGGTAGGATGAGTGAACCGCCTACTGCACTGTACGTTTTGAGATATTAATAATTAAAATACTTAAATTCTAATATACATTTAAATAAGTCTAAATAAACATATAGTAAGGAAATAGTCTCCATCTATAAGCTCAGAACTTTTCTAAGAATTTCTAGTTATATTTAAAGTAAGACAATACCAAATTCAACACTCTCAAATATGTATTTGTGGAAATTTAGATACAAAAATGCTCATATAGATATATGAAGTCCTACAATATGCTTCTCAATAGATTCAAGATTTCAGAATTTATAAAATACTTAAATAAATAGCCTAAAACTAGATCTATATAAATCATAATTTCCCTACTAGAAGACAACTTTAGCAAATTGTTTTAAACTTAAATGTTTTCATTCAAAATTATTTCATAGAAGAATTAAATTATAGAGCAAGGTGATGATTGAATGGAAGAACTACTTCACAAATTGGAACACTTAAATAGAAATGAAAGAGAAGAAAAAATAAGATTAGTGTCTTAAATGTTTCTAAAAACATATCTATTAACTATATGGAAAGGATATATATATTAAATCATATTAATTAAATATATTAAAAAGAGTATAATTGCAAGAAAATTGATGTAGATTTATATTTTTAAGAGTTAAATCTGAAAATTTACTAGCATTAAAAACGAAAATTAAAATTTGTAAAATTGGAAAGAGAAATGAGGTCCAAAATGAATAAAAGTAAGATTAAAGTAAACAAAATTAAACTCAAATAACTGCAAAAAATGAAATTCTTGCTTTAACTTATTGAAATCTCAAATAAGCAGACTGAGTTTGTGCTCTTTGTTAACTGTGAAATATGATAATTTAAATAATTGTAAGCTTGACTTAAACTATAACACTACTCAAATTTAATTTTTAAGGAATTAGTATATCATATTTAAAAGATAAAAGGAATATACTTTACAGAAATATCCAAGAATAGCAATAAGCTATACAGGGTAATGGTAAATTTTTATAAAATAAAGTATGCAACAAATCAAGAAGAAGCTAAATTTTAGCTTACCTTTAAAAACTAATAAGTTGTTACAGTTAAGTAGAATAGTTACTTAATAGATCTAACTTAGTAGTGAGTATCAGAAAAAAATGTATACTTAAATTAATCTCTTTTATAATTCTTAGACAGACAGTTCTTCAAAAAACAAATATGAATATTTGTGTGTTCTAAATAAAAAATTATAATTATTTAAGATAAAAGATTTTTAGCAAATCACAGGAAGCTTTTTAAATTATTATTCATTAAACCTTAAATTAATAATTTTATCTATTAAATAATATATATAATCTAATTTTATAAGAACATTTTTAAATTAAAAAGGTGTAAAAGACAATATAAACTCAAATAGATATTAGTAAATAGTCACTTCTTAAATGAGCGAAAGTTTGAGATTTTTAATTTTATTATTTGAATGACAATTAAAAAATAAAGTTGGTAGTAAGTAAAACTTTATACCAGGAAATACAAAAATTTTATTATATTTTACATATTTTTTAAGTAAAATATTTTTAATGCTTTAGTATTTATTTTTTAATTATAAACATTTAACATCTTTTTATCATGGCTTTTACAAAAGTGACAGTGCTAAGATTCGAATCTATGTCCAGAAAAACCAAGCCTTAGACTAATCAGCCTCTTTTTCTTTAAAATAGGGATTTACAATCTTTATATGAAATGATTAAATAACTTTAAGCAAAGCTTTCTATGTTTTAAACTTAAATTTTGCAGGTAATTTTAATTAAATATACTTAAAAATATGATTAATATATGCTTTCTACTCTAAGTTAATGTGATATTTATATGTTTATATATCTTTAGATATCATTAAATTATAGGTACTCATAATCATTTCATAAGCAATTTATATTATAATATCACTAATTATTAATTAAGATAAGCATATAAATGGAATAGTAAAATAGAACTATACAATTATTTTGATTGCATCAAATATGAAGATATTCTTAAATTACTTAATCAGTTAAAATTTTTGACATAAGTATTTAATCATGTAATTTGCAACTATAGAAAAAGCTAGAACTCTAAGAAGAGTTAATAGTTGAAAAATATATTGATATAGAATTTACTCAAATAAACCGAAAGGTTTAAACTTATGAAAACTCTTATGAAGAAAAGCAATTTTTCGTCTTTCTATTTTACTTTTATAAATATATCATCGAATAAGTATAAAATTTCAAGTGATTTCAGTCTTTACATATTATATGATAATTGAAACTGAATAAGATTTTATAAAGAAGTAGAAAAATATATTTAAATTTTATTTAATACTGTTGATTGCTTTTCAAATGTATTTAAATTGTAAATATAGTGATGTAAAAATATTTGAATTAGATTTCTACTTTTTCTTATGTTTAAAAATGTAATTACTCATCATCTTTTTGCTTAAAAATAAAATCAGAAAATATTTAATTATATATTTTTGCATTTTCTCTAGTACCAAACCATTTGATTAGAATTATAGTTTTTTTCAATAATTGATAAATGCTTTTTAAGATTGGAAAATATCTTTTAGTGGAAAATAATTCTTTGAAAATATTTTCATTTTTACCTCTAAGAAAAGAATCAACATACTTTTTCCGCTAATTATGTTCTTAATAAAATAAATTGAATGTTTAATTTATACCTATGGTATTTCAATCGAATGATACTTAATTTTTGCATTTGATTTGTTTTCTTTATCATTTTAGAATTTATGTATATTGGAATTTTACATAATTATTAATAAATTTGAGTTGTCTCGGCAACTTTTTGATTATTTATTTTACAATATTTTATAATCAGTTGATTGGAAAATTATATTTGATTAATAAATTAATTACCATATCATAAGAAATTGCTTCTCTATATACTTTAATTTAGAGTTTAAAGTAGATTTTTTTAACTTTTATATATCAAAGAATCAGAATAGAACTAGAAGTTTATAGTGTTTTGATTTATTTCTTAATAATATTACGAAATATTATTGTTATTGCATATCTAATTCAGTCGATTGTATTTTCATCCAATTTTAAATGTTTCAAAAATAAAAAAAGAACATTTCATAATAGTTTTTATAATTATTTCTCATGCATTTCTAGTATTATTAAATGAGAAGGAAAATATATTAAAAAATTTGGAATGCTTGATTAGACGAATGAATATATCTACTATATTTCCATTCTTTTAGGTTTATCAATAAGTCAAAGAATATTAGGATTATATTAAAGAATATAGCAAAATAGAAAAATTTATTAATTTGACTTATTTTAAGTTATAAATATTTATAAAATAAGATATATAATTTTTTCATATGAAAATACTCTAATTAAATTAAAAATTAATTCTTGGTATCTTTTAAAATATTAATAATAGATTTTTAATTTTATAGTATAAAAAAGAAATAAAATAGATTATAAATAGTTTATTTAAAATTTAGTATAAAAAATATCTAATATCATAAATTTATTTGGCAAAATAAATATTAAAACGATATTTCATATTTAATATAATAAAATCTGTTTATTAAAGGTATATATTTTTAATAATTATTAATTAAGAATATTTAATTATTTATTTATTATAATAAAATTTAATTTTATTATTATTATAAAACATTTACTAACTATTTATTTTACTTCAAATTATTCTTTATTCATTTTTGAGAGCTTAATAAATTTCTTATTTTAGTATTTTTTTATTTCAAAATTGCATAAAAATTAAACTTTTAAGTATAAAATTTTAAATATTTTATTTATTAATATTTAGTTTTTTTAAATAATTTATAATCTTAAGAATTTTTAGTTTTCATATATAAGTTTAAGTTAAAATATTCAATAAAATAATGCTTTTTATATACTAATTATACAAATATATATTATTTTTTTAATAGTGATATATTTAAATATTATATTAATTTTTATTTTACTTTCTATATATTTATTTTATGTTTTATTCACTTACATAATTTTTATTTCTACTAGAAAAAAATAATTAATTTAGTTAATCTTTTTTTAATTAATTATAGATTATGCTTTTTATAATTTTTTTAATTTTTTACTAAAATATTATTTATAATTTACTTTTATTTATTCTTTTTATTTTCATTTTTTTCTCTTTTATGGTAACTTTTTACGACTTTTGATACATATGATTAAAAAATTAGTAGTTAAAATTTATAGAAGCATCCGTGCCTTATTTTTTTTATTTAATATTTCGCGTAAAAAATTAAAAAAAGTGAATATAGTTTATATTAATTAATTTTATGTTTTAAATTAATAAATTTGATATAATTAAAATGAAACTTTACAGTTATTAAATGTTAAAAAGTTAAATAATATTATAGTATTTTAAATATTAATTAATTTTAATTAAATAAAATAATAATTTTAATACTATATAATTATAATAATATTATAATATTATAATATTATAATATTATAATATTATAGTAATAGTATTATAATAGTTTATTCTATTATTTTTACACATCAGAAGTTGACAATTTCAATTTTATGTTTATATGTTTTTCAGCTATCTCGTCTTAGTTTTATGATCTTTCAACTTTCTGAAATTTTTCTTTATTTTTATAATTTAATGCTTTCCAACTAAGATAGAAGATTAATCTATTTTGTTTTCCCTAGTTTTAATTTTAAATTTAGAATCCTATATTTTCTTAAAAAATATTATATTTTCGTTTATTATGTGTATCTCTTATGCCATTACATTTATTAAAAAAGCTATAATTTAAAATTTGTCCATAGGATTACTAAAAACAATTTAAAATTTAATTATTTATTTATTTAATTTTTTAGAATTTAGCCTACTAGTAGCACATTAAAGATTTAATTGTTTAGGT
This sequence comes from Loxodes magnus, assembly GCA_946699065.1. Lineage (NCBI taxonomy): Eukaryota > Ciliophora > Karyorelictea > Loxodida > Loxodidae > Loxodes > Loxodes magnus. The sequence continues at coordinate 84,350 of CAMPDV010000061.1, forward strand.
TCTAAATTCACAACTCAAAATTTAAAATCTTTGATTTTTTGTTATTTTATTTTACGATTACAATCTATATAATTCTTTCAGGATTACGTCTTCAATTTTTATGAGAATAAAAAAACAGCTTGATCTAGATTTTCCTTTTATTTTATTTTATTTAATATAATATACTTATATTTTTTAATGCTAAAGTTTAAAATTATACACTTTTTTAAAATATTGTATAATAAATAAAAAAATAGATTTTAAATTTAATAGATTTTAGTTTTCATTCTCTCCTCATCATTGAATAAAGCCCTGGTAATCCAAAATTTAGCGTCATTCCTATAAACATGAGAATATAATAAATTCTTTCTTTTTATGTTTAGAATCTAACTTGTATAATTTAGAATAGGTTGCTTTTAAGAAATTTCTTATTAAATCTCTTAATGAGATTTATAAATAAATTCTAAAATAGTAATATAACTACCAATAAAAAATGTTCATTCGTTATTTTCGATATATTTGCAATAGGCTGTCCTTTACAATCGACTAAAGTAGTCATACAGAAATTGTAATATTTTGTCGAAATCAATATAAAGTATATTAAAACACTATATAGCTCCATTTCTGATTTTATACCTTAGTATATTAAGAGTGTAGGGCTAATATTAAAAGTTTACGTTTTTTTCTTAGTGAAACACTTTCTTTTTACCTTAAAAAAAACTCTTTTGAAAAAGAAAATTTTACTTTGTAGTTCCATAACTAAATTTAAAGCAAAAGTAAACCAGAAAGTTTTAGAAGAAATACCTGATTTATTTATTATAGAATGTAGTGTTCCTATATAAATAAAATCAAAAGTAGTGAAAAAAAGTAAAAAAACAGCAAAAATGCCTTTATCGTATCTTCTAAAATATTTGCTTTTAATTATTAATTAACCAATTATTTTTATAAAGAATATAAATAAGGGAACTAATTGTAAAGTTATTGCTGGATTTCTTTCTTTTAAATAAGGAAAAATTTCTTCAAAAAAAAATTTAACAAGTGAAAAATAAGTTAATATGAACATACCACCAAGAAAAATTTTAAAATATATTCAGGATTATTTTATTATAAGCAAAAACGAGGCAGCTTCGAGAAAATTTCCTATCATAAAAGCCATTGATTTGTGATTAAAAAATGTTATGTTTCCTATTATATGTGTTATAAGAGGCATTAATGCGATTATATATAGTAATGTACCTCTAAGCTTATTTTTTAATATTAAGATCAAAGAATAATAAATACTCATGCAGTAGATTAAATAATAATCGCTTTCTAATATTTTGTCATAGTAATATTAATTTTCTTCGAGCATTCTTCAGAACATATCACCTTATTTAAAATATGAATCTCTCCATTTTATATTTTCTAGTCGAAATCATCCCATTTCTGAATATCACAAAAGGTGTAAAGATTAAAATTTTCTTATAAATAAAATTTTAAAGAAGTGAGGGTAAAGAATAGAAAATAGTTAAATAAGAAATCAAAAATTCTATTTTCATCTTTGATATCAGCGTCAACCTATAAATCCACAATAGGAAATTCACTATCCAAGGGATTAACTACAATTTCATTTTCAATTTATTAATCCTCATTTTATTACTGAGGATGCTATTCTTTTTCTTAGTTTTGAATTAAAATATTTTCAAATCCAGTCTCTGAGTTATAAACCTTGAGATAAGATCCAGAGTTGATATTTTCACTTTTATTTTTATGATTGAAAGAAGATAATTCCATTTTAAGAAAATTAATTAATTTGCTAGAGTAAATTAATATTTGAACAAATTAAATCAAATTCAAGTGTAAGAAAATATAAAGTAAATTGGGTAAATTCTCATTTCTGAGATCTTCTATTTTAAACTTCTAAAGATAGCTAAAGCGATTTTTAAGGTTTGTAAAATAAGAAAAATAATAAATGATTTAATATATAATTGGATGACATCTTTAGTTATGTACAATAGAAATATAAATTGATAATAATTTTTAAATAAAAGATGAAAAAAATTAAGAAAAATATAAATCTAAAATAACTAAAAATTAATAATAATAAAATAATTCCAAATTAAAAAATCTAATTTTTTAAATATTCGCTAATTATGTGATAGAGTTATAACCAAAACTATGCTAACTTAATGAATAAAAATTATTATAGTTACTAAAAAAAGGAATTTCGTATCTAGGAAGAAAAATGAACTACTATTGATAGATGAATATCCATATTTTTTTAGTTCGTATATTCTAAATGAAACTTAAATTTGCGATCCAAACACTTTCCAGATAAAAGATAAGTAATATTAGATATTTTAAAATGTATAAAATAGAATTTTTAAATAAAAATAGTTTAAGAATGGAATTTAGCCAAAAAATTATCTTAAGATTTTGTAAAAAATAAAAATAACAAGCATATCAATTATCTTAGTTAAAATTAAAAAATTTTGCTAAAAGAAAAATTAAAAAATGGATAATAAAATTTAATTTTTATTAAAAAGATAATAAACTTTAAAAATTGATGCTTTTTTAAGTTATTTGATAATTTTAGTAAAAATTAAATAGAAAATGAGATAATTATGTTTTATTTTAATTTAACTTATCTCTTTATATAGTTACTAAACATTTAGTTAAATTTAAATAAATTTAAAAAGTTTAAGTTTATATTTTTTAGCATAGATATTCATAAATAAATTTTATTAACTTAATATTATTGATCTTTTAGTCTTCATCAAATCATTAAGTTTTAATTCTTTATAAATAAAAAATAATATCCAAAAATATAATATTAGAATGAAAGTTTTTTTAAATGTAAATTTACTAAAATGGAAATATAAAAACTAGAAATACAAGAGTTTCCAGAACCATAAAATAAGTATTCATATATGATAATTTTTATAATAAAATGACATCACAATATTAAATTTTATAATTTTCTGGAAATATCTTTCACTTTGTATTCCATCAATTGGTTTCTTATATTTTTCATCTTTATACAACCTTTTATGATTATTTTATAAAATCTTAAATTTTTTAAGTTTAATGTTTTAAATTATTATTTTCTTAATTAAAAAAATTTATTTACAGATATATACATTTTATTCTTAAAATTTAAATTTTCTTAAGCTTAAAATAATTTTATTTGTATCTACCTTTAATAAATTTATAACTTTTTCTTTTTTAATAATAAAATGTGCCTATCAAGTCTATACACATTAAAAAGATAAAAATGTTATATGTAATAGCGTTTTTGCTCATATTTATAATGTTAAACTCTTTTATTTTTCAGATTCTATTTTACATTAAAATAAAAGAAAATAATTCATAATTAACTTAAATTATTATTTATAAAATTATAATTTTATAATTTTACTCTTATGATATTATTTAAATTTATTTTTTGCATACCTATTTTAAAGAACCTTTAATATCTTTTTTTAATTATTTCTTGCTAATTTTGCTTTTAAGTTAAAAATATTAAAAAAATGGAAAATTCTATGATTTTTGAATATTTTTTAAATTTTCTATTTTTATAATATTAAACAATAAGAAGAAAATTAAAATTTAATAATTTTAAAATATAAAGAATTAATTAAAAAATACATTTAAACTTATTTTTCTCATTTAAAGCTCTTTATATCTATATCTATAATTAAAATAACTAAATTACTAAAATAATACATTAAGTCTTTGAAAAATATTAAGTTAAATTACATAATAATATTTGGTAATAAATGATTTTATTATCTAAATTTACTTATTTAAATTTATTATTAAATTTAATAATAAATTTGTTTATAAACTGTTTTATATTTTATCTTTTTGCTTTTTTATTTAATCATTTATTTTCAAGTCTTAGATTCAAATTTATGATAGAGAAATTAATTTGTATATGTCAAGTCATTCAATTAAAATAATTTTATGTTAATTTTAATTTAAATAGCAATACTATAATAGAACATTAAAGTTTAAGACTTTAATTTTTAAGATAAATTTAAATTGTATCTAAAGATTAAATTTTCATTAATATTTTGTTTTATATCATTTTATTTAAATTAGAAGCTAAAACTCATTTTTTTAAATATCTTCAATTTAATAAAGCTACAAAAGGAGATTTAGTTCTATATTTTAAATTAAGATTAAGAATTTTATAGCTCTTTGCTATAATAATTTTTCATTACAATCTAAGAATCAAAGATTTAGATCATTATATTTTTTTATTTTCTCTAGCTTGGTTTCGATTATTTTTCACGATATTTTTACTTTTTGCTTTTGTTAGAAAAATAAAGTTAAAAGATATTTATTTTATATTTTGATTTTATCTCCAGTTGAATCATTTAGATAAACTTATAGCTTTTTACATTAATATATCAAAGTATTTTATGGTTGAAACTTTCTTTTAATTAAAAATTTTATTTTATCCTTAAGTTATGGATGTATTTCAAATGAACTACTACTGTTACACTATTAATTCTTATTTACTTTTATACATTTTCTTTGAAAATATTTTACCTATTATTCTCTCTAAAAACTAAAAATTCAGCTCTAATACCCGTTCATTTTATTTTGCTATTATTAAAGTAAATCGGATAATTAATTAATGAATATAAAGTTTTCAATAGATATGAGTCTAAATTGGTTGAACTCAACTTCGTTTTCTTTTTCATTTTTTAATTTATTTATTCTGAAATTTTATATAATTAAATTAATAAATCTAGAATTCCCTTTTTTAGCTTTTGATTTAGTATTTTGCAACATTCCACGATAGAGTTGATTGGAAGAATATATTTAGATAATATTTTTAATTACTCCATAAAAATAAATTTGTCTATATATAGGATACTTTTAATATAAAATTAGTTATTATAATTTTTGTCTAAATAATCAATTTTGTTGATCATCCAATTGTAATTCTATCAAAAATAAAGCACAAATATTTTAATCTTGCTCCTATACTGATTTTATAGTTAATACTAATTTAAAAATTAAGAGAACAAACAAAATATATATAAATAATAAAATATTTTTAATTAAAAAATAAAATTAGATTTAATTAAATGCTTATTAAGTATATTCTTTTCATTTTATAATAGAAATAATATAAGGAATATCATAACCATATTAAGGATTTAGTATGAATAAAAAAATAGTTTTTTAAATTTAACGTTTTAAGAATTTATAATTAAAAATAATTAAAAATAAAAGATATATTTGCATTTTATAATGAAAACTTTTTCTAAGGATCTTTAAAATTTAATTTTTTATTATTTTAAATTTGATAATTAAATATAAATTTTCATTAGTGGATTTACTAGAAATAATATAGATTTAAATAATTTAATAATATAAAATAAAAAAATTAATAATATAAATGTATTTATAAAATAAATTAAATATCATTTATTTTATATTAAGTTAAAATATTTCTATTTATCAAATGAATATGCTTTAAATAAATATTTATTAGAAAATTTAGTTATTTTTTATTTCTTTCTACTAAGATTAAAATTAATAGTGTCAATTAATCAAATATTTATTAACAATCTTTTTTCTTTAATTGCTTCTTGATAAAATTTTTTGAGTGCTTATGAAATATTTTATTTTAGTTATATTTTAACAGCAAATTAAAAATTAAATTTTTAGGCGTAAAAGTAAGCGTTTTACTTTTAAAATTTAATTTTACTTTTATTTAAAGTAAACTATAATCTAAAGAATTTAATTATTTTTTTATGTAAAATGTATTATTAAAATTTCACTTTAATAAATATTCAACGATAGCACTTATTATATCTTTAGATTTTTTATTATAATATATTTAAATATAATATTTATTTTATATAATATGAATATGTTTATTTTATTTTAATCAATAAAATGTTTATCTCTACTTGAAATAATATTAAATTATTATAAATTAATTTTGATACAAATCAGTAATAAATTATATTATTTAATATTTTTTAATTTTAAATTCTTTAAAAATTCTTTACTTTTTTAATATTTTTAATTTTATCTCTTTTAGGATAAAATTTTCAAATTTAAGAAATATTTATTTGAATAATTTAACCTTTCAAATTTCTAGAATTGCTCCTAGTTTAATTTATTATCTTAAATTTTATTTTCTCCATGCAACTATTTGAAAAAATTATAAATTTTTATATTTTTTAGTTATATATATTAAGATTAATTACTTTTTTATTATAATTTTTTATATTTAATAAAAAATACTTAATATCATAACTTTTAATATTATGAGAACTTTTAAACTAAATAAAAGAATTAAATATATTTTTAATATAAAAATTTAAAGAGTTATGTTCGATTTTAATTTGGAATTTATAAGCATTTAAGGAGCTAAATAATGATTTAATAATAACATTTTTTAATTTCAAAGTTCTTAAAACTATTATTTAATTAAATTTTAATTGTGTGTTGATAACTATTTAAATAATTAAATTTATTTTTAAATTTTATCATAAATTAAAAAAACTAAATATTTTTCTTATTTAATTGCATTTTATAAATATTAGGAATAAATTAATTAAAAATAAAAGTTTCTCTTGTCTTTATTACTAAGCAATTTTGATTTGCTGGTATATCTTTTTTAACTATTATAAGATTATTATTTTGACTCTAATTATTTTAACTAAATTATTTTTAAAACTTATTTTCTTTTAAATTTTTACTTTTAATTATAATATATTAAAATAATTAAAATGACAGCGGTGGGATTTGAACCCACGCCCCGGAAGACTAGCACCTGAAGCTAGCGCCTTAGACCACTCGGCCACGCTGTCTTATACATTCATATTACATTACCTTTTAAACAGATATTATATTTAAGCTATATTTACAACTATTAAATTTTACATCCCTTAACTTGAAAATTCACTTGCATAGTTGTAAATAACTCCTAAAATGAAAATATAAAACCTATACTTACTAAAATTATTAAAGTATTAATTTATTTTAAAAATAACTAAATGCTTATTTCATATCTTTATCCTCATATTAATTTTTTAACTTATTTCTTCATCATTGTTATATATTGCAAATTTATTTCTTAAATTATTTGTTTATTTCCTGAAATTAAATTTGATGTAGGTAAAATATTAATCTATTTTCAATTTTCTTATTTATATAAAATATATTAGTTATACAAAAGCTTTCATTTTTCATTCTTTCCTTATGCTATTTCTAAGTATTTAATTTATTTAAATATTTTTAGATTCTAAATTTTTAGTAATTATAATGTTTTTAAAAAATTAGTCTATCACTATTTTATTATTTCCAAGGCTTTATTTAATTAATGCTTTTAAGTTTTTAGAAAATCGCGAAAGATAAAAATTTATTTATCTTAAGATAATAAAAAAGAAAATTAAACTAATATGCTTATATTTTATGCTTAGATTTTCTAAATAAATTATTTCATTGCTTTATTTTTAGCCACAACTCAGTGTTCAAAGTTACTAAATCAATTTTCATCACATAGTAATAATTTTTATCTTGAATTTATGAGTACATCCAACTGTATCCAATATTATTCAAAGTTTTGACTGAAGACATGCGAACACAACCCTCTGGAATATATTTACATGTTGTTCTATTACTTTCTAATTTGTAGATTCTATTTGAATATTATAAAGATTCTTTATTGAAACCTCCAAATATTACAAGAGGCTCTAAAACGATTGCTGGAAGAAGAGTAGACACAGGCAGATTTCCTTATTCGATTCACTTATCATTCTTAACATTATACTTCAGAATTGCTTTTATAGTTCTTTTGCTTATTCCTCCAAACGAGTAAATATTTTCTTCTTAGCTGTCTGTCTACAGAGTTTATCCGCTGATTTCAAAAGGCATTTATGAGCAAAGTATCCATCCAGTATCATTACTTAAATTTAATTTTTCAACTGATTTTAATTAAATACTTTAATTAACATTTCCACCTGCAACATATAAGAATCCTTATGCTGCTTCAATTCCAAAATCATATCTTTCTTAGTTCAAATCACTCATTTTTGTGCATTTTCCATTTTAGCCTAATTATCAAGTAGTTTTAACAACCTTTTACTCAACTTCACCTCCAACTAAATATATTTTATTCTAGTAATCAACGCTTCCAAAGCAAAAAGGTACTTTCTAATCAATCAAAACTTATTTCATTTCTTCAGCTTCAATATCAAACATAAGGAGCTTTTATTTTTGCCTAGAAAATGTATTTATATACTTAGATTATCTTTATGACACTCTCGTTATAATATCCAAAGTTTCTGCATGAGAACTGTTGTTTTTCTCTTCTTCTTGTTCTAATTGAGCAATAGACTATCTCAATATATCTAAGTTTTATTATGCAACATAGTTATTAGAAAATAACTAGAATACTTCTCTTAATAGTTTTATCAATTTTTCTTTCTTTTCTTCCATTTTATTTATCTCTTAAAATCCCATATTTTCAATTGCTTCCTTTTCTTACTCACTAAAAATTTCCACTTGATCTAACTCTTCAAGCTTTATGAAAATATTATCTTGCAGTATACTTTCAATCTTTTCAATTGATAAATTAAGTGCCTTAATATCTTCAGTTAGTTTAGCTTAAAGTTCATTACCATTTGAAAATAAAATTTAGTTCATTAAGGAAATTATTTCATAAGCTATTGATGTCTATGCTTTTAGTATTGTCTTATTAATATTCACTAATACCTCATTCTTTTCCTTTAAGTTTGCTACTCCTCTTTTTAGCTTCTATCTAACTGTATCAATTTATTGAAGCTTCTTCAGTATGCTTTCATTCTTAGCTAACTAGTTAGGGTATTCATTAGATACTTTCTAACACTAGGGACATTTGTTTTTCTTAGTTAATTTATATTCATTCATCAAGCAGACTAAGCAAAAATGATGGCTGCAAGGTAAAATAACAGGAATAGCAATATGAATGTCAAATTCGCTTTGGCATTATAGACACTTTTCAATACTTTCCATTTAATTTAAAAGTAAAATTTATACAAATCAATAAGCTATACAAGCAGGTATAAGCAAAGCTTATCACTATCATTCTTTAGATTTAATCTTCTTTCACTTTTTACCAACCTTTTAATCATAATTTGTTTATAGGTTTCCTCTATTCTTTTTGCTTTATTGTTTAACAATTAAAATATGATGAGTGTTATCGATAATACATGTTACAATATCTAAAGAAAAGAATTACACAATACATCTATTTTTCTTTTTGACTTCTAAAAAGTTTAGAATGAATAGATAAAATCCTGTTTCAATCATGCTTATTTAGTTGATAAATATTAGTAGCTTTGAACTTTATAATTTATAATTAAGAGGAATGTTCTTTCTTCGAATGGTACATTTATAGTTCATAATATATTTATTAATTAATTAGATCCTAATTAGTCTATTAGCTATTATATGAAAGTTAGATTATTATAAATTATCTTTAGAACTATGAAATTTTACTCTAAATATACTAAGTTTAATGGATCTATTATTTTATTTTAATTAAATTTATAAGTGTTTCTCTTTATAAACTTGATTGAATACTATAAAGTTTATTTTATCATTATAAGCAAAAGATTATTATTATCTTACTTTATATTTATAATTAAATCACTTTTTTATTTACAAAAGCCAAGTTATTCATACTAATGATTTCTATTTTATCTTCTTGATCTTAATCTTTATTCAAATATAGCTTCACAATATTTAACAATTATTAAAGGATGTCTAATGTAATTTTTTATTTATAGGTTATATAAGTTAAGGTTATTAATAATTAAGTATTTTTATCTAAATCAATTATTAAAAATATTCTCTTCTATTTACTAAATCCTTGCTAGTAAAAATTCCTCTAATACATTAATTATAAATTTATTGCTTAAAATTAAAAATCAATGTATTGGGAAATAAAGCTTTATGATTTTTTTAAGCATATTTAGGAGACTAGAATCTACAAACAATAGATATGGATCACAAACCAAAATTATAAGATAAGTAATGAAATTATAAACTTAAGATACATTTAATATTTATAAATTTTCTTATTTTAAGTCTTAAATATTTTTAATTATTAGTTAACTTATTTCATTATAATCTATTGCAGCAATATCAGAGGGATATAGATTTAATATTCTTATTATATAATAAATTATAGTTAAAATAACTAAATTAGTAATATGAAGGCTATCTGATTTAAAGTACCAGATAAAACATTAAAACTAATAATTACAATAAAATTTAACTTTAGCACCTAGTGTAATTATTTCAATTTAAAGTCTTAATTTTAAGTTTTTAAAGGGATTAGGGATAAAAATATCTAAGTATAATTATAGAAAAAATAGAAAAATTTAAGTTTGAATAAAGATTATTTAACTAGATCAAATAGTTAGAAATTTAGATTTTTGTACAAAGAATATTAGTTAGGATACATAAACTAATTGCTTCATAGCTAAGAAATTATTATTATAAGTTCTAATTTTGCTTATTTGAGTAAATAAAGAAAAATTGGGAGAATAAATTAATTTAAAAGTATTTAATTTGATTAAGGTATAAAATATTTAAATTAAAATTAGATTAAGATTGATGAGTGAAATAATAAAAATAGAAAACTATTTAAATAAATGTTTAGTCTAAGTTCCATTTTTTATCTGGTAAAATAATTTTATTTTAGTAAGGACAAATAATAGTTAGTCTAATATAAGAGGAAAAATCTAACAATAGTTAAAAACGTGATTTATTAGATTTTTATCCGAAAGATTATTATTAGGCTGAAATTGAGAATAAAGCATTATAGCATCTTTTATATTTCAGAACGTAAAGTAGATAAATAAAAGAAAGCGCAAACTAACTAATTTTATTTGCAAATCTTTAACAATTATATAAGAATAAAAAATTTTAGATTGACCATTAAATATTCTTTGATTATAAATAAATAAATAAATTATAGCTATAATTACATTAAACACTTATCATAAATTCTTTATTTTTTCTCTAGTATTTAGTCCTAAGCTTACTAGGTATAAGATACTAACATTATAAAAATTAAGAATTAATTTAAAAATCATAATTATTAACACTACACTTTTCAGAGGAATTTTAACCGAACTTAATTAAGACAATTCTTTAAACTAAATAAATAATATTTTCTTTAACTGTTTATTTTCAGCTAGATTAAAAAGGTATAATTTTAAAGAAAGCATAGTCATCTACAATTAATTTATATCACTTTTATCTGAAAATTAGTGTATACAAGCATATTAAAAAATGTAAATGTATATCTTTCTTAAGTTTCCTTAGATGGACTTATTATATTTTCGTATAGCAAACATTATAATTTTTTGTAAATATAAAGATAAGGAAATGGACTTATATAATTATATGTATTTGAATATAGTAAGTTACTTATATATACCTTATAAATAATTGATATTAAAGATTATTATAAAATTAAAAAGTCAAAAGAGAAGATTTATTATTAATACTAAGCCAACATTCTTAATTAAATTTGAAAAATTAAGTAAAAAATAATTTTAAAGTTAAAGGAAATATAAAATAAAATTGATAATTAGTTTTATAATTTTAAGATGAATATCTTAATAAATATTTTCTAAGCTTGTTTGTATGAAAAATAAGTTTTATAAGTTAGATTATTTTTAATTTAAAGAATAATAAATTTCATTTCAGTTTCCTTCATAAATATCTGTATTAGTATATTTGCGTCATCCTTTGCCATGACTGATTTTATATTCTCATTAACCAATATATATTTCGCAACTATAATTATCAGCTAATTTTCCATATCCATGCCTATATCCATTAAAAAAATCACCTTCATACTCTCCATTTTAATATTTTAATTTCTCAATTTTTTGGGATACCTAAAATTCTTTTTCTTATTAGGAATATCAAATAGCAGGGACTCTAATAAGTAATAAATAAAAATTCAAAAGATCATATTTTTATGCATTTCTTTTTCTAAGATCTTTCTGCATTTGGAATATCTCTCTACACTTGATCCATTTTTTAATTTTGCAGCCTTAGATAATCAAGTTAAATAAAGTTAGAAATAGAAATTTCTATTTAAATAAACCTATTAACTTATTAAGCATCAGTTTAAGTTTTTTCTATAAGCTATGGAATTATTATTTTAAGTGCTTTTGAGATGAAAATTTAAAGATCAGAAATTATACTGGAATTTTAGTATTTTATAGACCTAGATATAATTGGCTAAATATAGAAGAATAAGAACAGTTTCCTTTTATAGAAAATTAAATTAAAAGGGTGATTAGATGTTTATATACTAGCTTTTATAGACCCATATTTAGCAGAGACACTTCTAGATATGCAAGTAAAATTCATAATGATATAATTCATGATTATGCAAGTTTAATAGTAGTAAACAGTAAATCACTTTATTTGCTTATCAATTAAGTTTAGAGAATTAAATTAGAAAAGCTTATGCGCTTTTAATAACATTCTCCAAATTAGTTTCTTATAAGGACTCTATTATCTCTTTTATAATTGCATAAAAGGAGTCCTATGAAATAACAGATCTTTCAATAAATACCTAAAGAATAAGAATAAAAATCTAATTTAATTGAATAATTTCCTTAATAAGATAAAGGAAATTAATCTCAGAAGTTTTTTGCATAATCAATACATTAGAGAATATTAAACCTATAATAAGAATTAAATATAAGAAAAATAGGTGAATAACTAAACCCCATATATAGAAGACAAACAATAATATACAATCGTATAAACTGGATAAGATTGACAAATAATTTAAATAAATCCCTGAAAAGTTTAACTTTAGTTCCCTTAGTTCTAGCATCAAGAAAAAGAACTTAAAGGAAAATAAACTATATTAAGAAAGATATTTAAAGATTCAATGAATAGCAGAAAAGTATATCTATGGATATTGAAATAAATTAATTATAATAAATTGTGATAATAAAATACTTTGCTATATAAATGTGAAAATCAACTCCATTCAAAGGATTCTAGTGAAGATTCTAAACTTATAAAATTAAAAAATAAAACATAATAAATACCGATTTTAAATATAACCTGCTTAATTAGGTTTATCATAAAGAAAATACATATAATAGCAAATTTGGCAATTAAAATTTTTAGATGCGACAAGCTTAGCTGTAAAGTGCAAATTATAAATAAGGATTAGTGGAATAATGAAGTCCTAAGATGACTTTTGGTACAAAAGTAGATTTTCTCAAGATATATGGATGTAAAGACAAACTTTTGAAACTATAAATTTCTTTTAGCATTTTTTAACCTAAATTATTTCTTTGACAGAGTTTATTACTTATTTTTATGATTTGCTATTTTATTATTTTTGGGTTATTATTTCAATAAACTCTTTATTCAATCTCTCATTAAATATATACGAGTAACATCTAAAAGAAAATGATTAAATCGAGACATATCAATAATTTGTTCTAATTTGATTATGATGCCAATACGCTTCCTTTTACATTTCCCTTCTACTATTTAATAAATTTTTCCATCTTTGAATCATTAAAATTTTCTCTTAAGGCTCAATCTATAATTAAATTTAAAGGTAAAACTTAAAAACTAAAACTAATTAAAATAAATAAGAGGAAGTTACTTAAGAAAGTATCTGCCTTAAACTTAAACCCCAATAGACTAAATTATAATTAATACTGATCATAGCTTTTTCAATCTTTTCTATTCTCTCCTTTCTATACTTATCAATATCAAGATATAATTGCCATTCCATCAATTTTTATTTTAAGTTTGAACAAAAATATTACACTAATATAATTTTATATCTTAACTTATTTAATTAAATTTTTTCTTTAGCTTCCTACTTTATTTCTATCATAAATTACTTTAAACTATGTTAGACTTATGAAGAGTCCAGTAATTATGAACAAATAATTTAGAATTTTAACTATATTTAAATGAGTATACACTAAGAAAGATCTTTGAATCTTTAGTAGTTATTTTCTTTATTACTTTATACCATTTTATTTTAAAATACTTTAGAGAAAATATTTAGGATAAAGATAAATAAAAAGTTATTTCTGGAAGTATTTTGCTTCAAATATTCAATCTCAGTAAAACTTCAGTTTTTTGGGACTTGTCTTCAATTTTTGTTAAAAAAACCGAGTTTTTACTTCTTATTCTGGTACATCCAATAGTACGTACTATTTTCGTACTATTTGATTTAAGATAAACACAAATCTTCTTCTACTACTCTTGCTCTTTTTTCCCCCATTTTTCGCTTTCATATTTATTTTGTAAATCCTTAATCTAAAATATAACCACCAAAAACTGTTAGAGGTTCAAAAGTTAAAGCTGGAAGTAAAAGATGCTTAAATGTATTAACTTCTATTGCGTTTCATCTATCCTAAGAGTTATCATAATTTAGAATAAATGATTTACCCAAGCTTGTTTTTCCTTCAAATGATCATATTTTATTATTTTTTAGTCCTTCATAAAAGTTTGACCATTTATTCCTCAATCCATTGGTGAATTATTTTTTCATTCTCTTTGTTTTCATAGATTTTGAATTTTTCAAATGTTGATAATAAATTATTTTAAGAATCTAGTCCTCCAGCTACTATAATCTCCTTTTCTTTCTCTGTGCTTCCAAAATCAAATCTACCTTAAATTAGTAATGGTAATTTAGTTCAGGCTCCTATATTTTCTACTTCGCATCCTGTCTAAAATACCTCTGTTTTCGCCTATTTTGTACGCTTTCCTCCTATAAGATATAATTTATTTTAGCATTAAATGCTTCCATGCCCTAAAGACATATATTATCTTGCTTAAAATTATTTTATCTCTTTATTCTCAATATCATAAATGAGAAGCTTTTAAGTCTAAAACAGGAATGTACTAACAGATTTTTTAAATTATCAAAAGAGATAATATCAATTTTTTTATTATCAAGTAACTAGTACTTTGACTATCTGATCAGCTATTCAAATTAATCATTTTTATATTGTAGGCTTTCTCTAATTTCTTATTCTTCTCTTTCAAAATTCTTAATCTATTCCATAAATTCTAGCATTCATCTTCCAATTACTAAAGATTACCATTTTTTTAGTGCGCATTTAGTGATTCAAATCAATTCTTTTAACTTTCCTTAAATTCTTCATGAATGAGTTAGCTTAAATAAATAGTTCTTACTCAATAATGTTGTACACATACTTCTACAAATCAATTTTGATTTAATTAACTTGCTAATGCATTTACTTCATTTATTATATATTAAATTTTACTATTTAACCAGATTTTATAAACTTTACCACTATTTGATAGATTTTTTGGGTCTTAATCATATTATTTTTAACAAACTTAGCAATCTTAGCATTCTTTGCTTTCTTCGCATTATTTGCAATCTCAGCACTAATATTTCTGTTAATTATTTTCATACCCTATCTTTAGACATTCCAAACATACTTTATGGTCTTTTTTGCAAGGTAGTTCTTTTGGAAGATTATCCTGAAGATTGTATTCCATATTGCAAGCTTTACATTTTTCTATCGCTATTCCACTTTCTATTGACATTTATTTTATTAATTTATAGCAAGCAATAAATAAATGCATCAAAGCCTAAATATTTCAAATAAAAAGCTTAAAGTCTAGATATCACTCTTAATTAAGTATCCTTAATGACATTTTTTTAATTTATATAAATAACTAAATAAAAGCTTCTAGAACTGTAAATTAAAAATAGGAGTCAGTTTTATTAGATAGCAAAAGTTTAAGAATGTATAAGTCTCTTTTTATGCCTATGGTAAATTTCCTTTTTCAATTATCTTTTAGGTTGATTCTAATATAAATGCCTTATTTAAAGCAAGTTGTTTAAACTAGCCTATTACGGTTAAAAATTGAGATTGAGATATTTAAACAAAGATGATTGAATTATGTGCTTCAACTCTTAGTTATTTCTTTAATTAGATGCAATATAAGCATATTTATTCATTCATATTACTCTTCTTTTATACTTTACTCTTTTAAGTTTTACTATTTAATACAAAAGATGATTGAAATGCTTTATATGTAAAAGCTAGTTAATTTATTATGGATATTGAGGTATATTTTTCTTAATAATTACAACTTTTAAAATATGTTTGAAGTTAATTTAAGCAAGGCTATGTTTGAAGTTAATTTAAGCAAGGCTTTTCTTCTTAGCAAGGTCTTCTATAATTTTATGCTAGTCCTTGTTGATCTGCCTTTTGAAGTAGCATAGGCTCATTTTAAGATTGTCATTATTATTATTTTCTTTGCTTTTTTAAGCTTTTAAATCAACTCGTTAATTAAGCTGAAGCGTATTTCATTTTTAGACTAAAAAAACCTTTCAGAATCCTTTATTATCTGACTTTCTGCAAAGTTTTATTCTAATACTAAAAAAGACTTCAGCTTATGTAAGTAATTTACATAAAATGACTTAAGATAGTTTTGGAAAACATTCACAATCCTTATAAAGAGATATTTAAAATTTAAAAATTAAGGTAATTTAGCTTTAAGTTGATTAATGATTGAAATTTTCAAACTTTAAAATCGGGAAGCGGACCAACATTATCTTCAATGTTTAGCACTTCAATACAGGAGCTGTATTATTTTAGAAAAGCCTAAATCCCATTTAAAGAAGTGGTATCTTTTTAGGTTTAATTTGTAATTTAACTATTGCTTATATTTCCTTGCTTTCGATTGCTTCTGCAAATACAAGCTACTCACCATTCATTAGCTGTATTGGTTAACTGTCAATCAGATTTTTTCCATTCATGTTATGTTTGAATTAAGTAAGAAAACTACTCCAATAATTGCATTTGCTTTACTTTATATAATATTTAGTCATTAAATTGTTTCCACGGAGGACTCATCTAAGTAAAATAAGCTTCCTTTTAAATAGCATATACTGCCCATGAAGAAACTTCCACTAATTTAATCAATTCTTGAACGAATAAATACAAATGCTCCACCACTAAAATTTGCTTAACTTCCTACTGCGCTCACATTTTAGATGGCTAAGTTGCTTAATTCTTGTAAATAAAGGTTTCCTCCACTTCATTTTGTCTAGTTATAATTAACTCCAATTAATATTTTTTATCTTCGAAAAATCAGCATAAATAGCTCCACCATTTCACTAAGCGGTATTAGCCATAAAACGGAACTTTAAATTTCATAAATTTCTGATTTATAAAGGTAAATTGCTCCTCGGTTTATTTCTGCTGTATTGTTAATAAAGTTGATATGATTAATGCTCTAAATGGAAGATTTGTCTTTTAATGAGAAAACTCCTCGGAAAATTTTAGCTGAGTTTTATGAGCAGTTATTATGGGTAAAATTCTCAATAGTAGAGTTAGACAATTAAAATACTCCTCCTTCTCCTTTTGCATGATTTTCCTCTAAATTACAATTTTATATTAAGCTTATGATAGAAGACTCAAAGTAAAAAGTACTTCCTTATGATTCTGCTTAATTTTTCTATACTTTAACGTTTTTTAAGAGTACATCTTTTGACTCCTTTGCATATATTACACTTCCTATATTCGCGTCGTTTTCAAGAAAAC
The DNA here is from genome assembly GCA_946699065.1 of Loxodes magnus. Classification (NCBI taxonomy): domain Eukaryota; phylum Ciliophora; class Karyorelictea; order Loxodida; family Loxodidae; genus Loxodes; species Loxodes magnus. The sequence continues at coordinate 101,926 of CAMPDV010000061.1, forward strand.
TGCAATTTTTAAGGTGTAATTAATCTAAGTCTATGGAGTTTATAGTAGCATTCGCTTTGTTTTTCTCAAAATTAGTTTGCTTAAAGTATGAAATAGACTAACTCAATTAAATTATAAAGCTTTTCATATCATTTTCATATCATTAACGATAAATCTCTTTCTTATTAATTTTAAAAAGTAACACCATAGTATTCCAGCCTTCATTTATGAACCTCTAAAATATTTCTTTTACAGATAAAATTGCTTATTATAGTTTATTCAATACCAAGTTTGATGATGCGATTACTAAGAACAATGTTGTTCTTCATTGTGTAATTTAAATAATTGAATATATGCCTTCTAGTTGATATGCTTCTTTAACTAATAAAACTCTTAAAAATATTTATTTTTGCTTAGATCTTAAATACTTATTTTTCTTTTAGTTAAAACAACCTTAAAGTTATATAGCCACTAATATTATTGTAGACTTTTATATTTGAGCTTTATTTTTATTTAATAGTTGCTAAATAATACAAATTATTTTTAATTTACTAGAGTAAATTAATTTATCCAAAGTTAGTTGTAAAGTAAAGTTTCATATAACTCATCAATTTAGATAGAAAATTTAAGATTTTTGCTAATCTTATTAGAGGTAAAGGTTTAAATAGATGATTTTGAGTTATCTCACTCCTTTAAATATAAATTTACTCTATAGTCATATCTTAAACCTCACTTCCTTTATTAAAACTAGCATTCTAAGTATTTGAATATGAGTATTATAAGATTATTAATAAAATCTTGCTTCCCTTAACTTTAGTTTATTTCTCTAAGTTTAATATAACATTCTAAATATACTAAGCATATTAATTTCTATATGACTAAATAATAAGATCTAATGTTCCTAATATATATTGATGATATACTCTATATATTTTTCTTTATTATTAGCTTTCATTCAATACTTCAATAATGAATATACCACATAACTTCGAAATAAGTGCCAACTTCATTTTATATTGCTTGTAAGCTTCAAATATTATCCCACTTATATACTTTATAAATTATTAATTTATATGTTCTATAATAATTTACTTTCCTCTATTTCATTATAAGGGAAAAGTATATTCTCTTAAGTTAAAAGGGGCTTAATGATATGATAGAATTATTAGGCTCAAGATTATTCCTTGATAATCATAAGCCTTATTTTAAGTCTTTGAATATGATTAATACTTACTGAGTGTATAAAACAATTATCTATTTTCTCTGTCAGATTTATTTTTTATAGACTTTTAACAAAGTAACTCTAAAACATACTTAATCTTATATTACTAGAAACATAACTTTAAACATCCTTGCTATTTTATCTATAGGCCAATTATAATTTGGAAAGCTTAATATTTTATAAACATGTGTATATATTAGTTCTTTATTCTATAGCTAGATACCTTTATTTTCTTAGCTCTAGCTCTTCTATCATAAATAAGTATTAACTCTGCTATCTAAAACTTTTTTAGAACTAAAAGCAGTTTAATTTTTTAATTTTAACTTTTCCATAAAAAAAAGGCAAAATAATAACTATTTTTGTACTAAATCATAATGATTTTCCTGTTTATTATATCCTATCCCATATCATTCATTTTATATAGGATAAATATCTAGTCTATGTTTATAAATTCATTAGATGTATCTTAAAGTTAAATAGCTAAGTCTATTTATAGTTTATTTAGATTATTATTTGATACCTTTAAATGAAAGGAAAACCTTTTTATTAAATATAAGTCTCTTACTATTAGATCTAATATATTTATGATTGTTTAGCTACTTAATATGTCTTTATTTTGTCTAATGTAATAATTATTTAAAAATCAATCAAAAAAAGCGATTCTTTCCTAGGTAACTAGTATTAAATATATCCCTCTAAAATTAGTTTATTATACTTAAAATGTGGTAGAATATCTGCTTTTTGCTAATAATGGTCAAAGGGTCACTTTCATCTGAAGGAAGCTTATTTTCACTGATAGTTCTTAGCTAAAACTAAACATTCTTATAGTTAAGGAATTTGGAAAGACCAGTAGAGAGTCTATAAGTAAAATGCTGTTCTGATTAAGTTATGTAGTTTAGATTGAAAAATCATTCTTATTCCTACAACTAAGAAATTAGCTATAATTTTTAACTAGGAACTTGTGATTTAGTTCCTTAGAAATGCTAAGTGTGGATATTAAATCAAACTCATTATGTAGCTCCTTATATTGCTAAGTATTCAAAAGCAAATTTTTCAGACAAGATAGGAACTACATAAAATATGCAGTGAAAGCTCTTCATTTGAATGACTTATATATGATCTGATGAAAACTTGATGGTTAACACAAGATGCAATAGAATTAACGAAAAGAATAGAGGAAGAAACTAGGAAAATTAGACTTAACGTGATTTTAATCTGGAGAAATTGAAAAAAGGTTAAAAAGTGTATTTAACGCTAACTACTAATCCATAGAGATTAAAGCTGATCCACTATGTCCTGGATTCTTTAAATTTAGATATTATATCATAAGTTTTCATTTCTATACCTAGAAGATATAGGAACTAACTAATGTATACAATCCCAAGAAAATTAGTGTATAAATATCCTAAAATTTAGTTTTTATCAACTTCGGTTGATATAGGTCCTATTACTAAAATAGTTGCAGCTATGCTGTATGTACAAGAAAATATTGCCAACTCTTAAAGTGATGATATTTTCACAGCAATTGATGATGACGCTTCTTATACTACTGCTTTGATAGATACTTTTGTATACTACTCGTTAGTTAATCCATAAAGTACTATTGGAGCTTCTCATTTGAAACTAAGAAATTTCAATTTGTCTTATTTTGGGTGGCCAATGTATTCTAAAAAGCCAAAAGAAGGTAGATGCATATATACTGAAGTATTATAAGGGTATGCAGGAATTTTATATAGAATCAATCACCTAGATTTAGAACTAGCTATAGCACTAACACGAAGAGATCTAGTACCAGAAATGACCGAATGCTATTTTTCAGACGATCTAATTATCAGTTGGTTGCTAGGTTATAAAAACATCAACATTATTGGATTAAAAAGGAGATAGAAAAATCATAGCTTTGCAAGAAATAATATCCGGTTCTACCCTCATTCCAGAGATAACAACACTTTACACTTTAAAATTATGGATGATTTTAGCTAATAAATATAAGATAATCTGGAACGATATGAAATATGCTATAAAACATTAATTGAAAAAACCATCGATTTCAAAAATAAAAAGTTTAAATTCAAATCCAAGCAGCAAATTTTAAAAGATCTCAATTCCATTTTTCACAGCAGATTGAATAGCAAAAGTAAAGCTCTTGAAGGAGAGTAAAATAAATAGTTATAAATAAATAAATAAATTTGATTATAGAGCGCGTAGCACTCTCGTTGGTGCGCAGCTCTTTAATAAAAATGTTTCATACTGACAAGAATGTTTGTTACTGATAAAATTATCAGATACTGATAAACCTTGTTCAATACTGGTATAATTATTCAGTACTGATAAAAATGTTCAATACTGATATAATTTTAGAATACTCGTAATCTTTAATACTTGCTGGAGGTCCAAGGACATGGCAGGATTGTGTCTCATTGCATCACCAAAGCAGAGGACGACATGTGTCAATTATGGGTACTTAAATTCCCCACCTCTGATGAAGCTCGCAATATTATTTCTTTTTCGTTCCAGTATTAAAAATAAACGAAACCAAGTCAAGCCAGTGTCAAAGGTCTAAGGATCTTATGTCTCGAGGCCAAACCAAAGCAGAGGAAGACATAAGTCGATTATGGGTACTTAACTTCCCCAACCTCTGATGAAGACGACCTTGCTGTTCACCTTCGAACAACTATGGAAGTTTTAAAAATTATATGATATACTTACAATATAATTAATACTTTAAAATTATTTTATTCCATACATTAGAAGTATACATTTAATTACCTCAAATTTTAAGCAAAATTTTGAAATTCAATTAAAAAAAATAAAATAAACCTAGTTTCTCTAATTTGCGCTTGACTAAAGAAAACGTTAATTGATGATAAAAGAAATGTTCATAATATAAATTACTTCTTCGCATTATCTACATATTCTAATGATTTACTATATGACTATTGAAGGTATTCTTCTATTCATATAAAGTATATTAAATGCAAATAATTGAAGTAATTGTATTACTAAAATAGAATAAAAAGTTAAAATAAAGGTTTCAAAGGCTAATATCAGTTATACCCTTTTTAAGAGAATTTTATGAAGGAATATTTAAAAAAGCATAGAAAGCTATAGTGAAGAAATGATCTATATATCCAAACTATTTAATCTTGATTTATTCAATTGCTAAACTTATGAGTAATGCAAAGCTTTGAGTATACTATAAAAGAATGAAAATCAAAATAAAAAATCTTAAATTTTAGAGTTCAAAGACTTGCATAACTATTATAAAATAAATATCTCTTTTATTAAATTTTTACTGATAAAAGTATTAAAATAAACTACAATAATTGCATTTATCTAATATCTAAGATATATTAATAGAAAATTAATATTACAATACTTAACTAGTTTAAAAGATATTCAAGTAAATAAAGATTTTAGAAAGAATATGAAAGATTTCTTAGTTAATTCTATATAAAATATACATATTAAATTGAAGGTTTATCAACATCCCTTTTACTACTTCTCATATCAAATTTATATAAAAGAAAATTAATTTTAATACAATTTTACAAAAATGAGATACAAATTTCATTTCATTCAATGAAAGACATATTGCTTTAATATATCTTAATTTATACTAATAGTTAAGGTATAATTAAGTCAAGAGACTTTTGTTTGCATGTAGATTAAATTATAAAAATATTGTATATCTTAATACAGTAGAAACTATATTTCTAACTATGATTTAAAAGAATTATTTATGGTGCTAAAGACTAGAAGGGCAATTAGTAAAAAGAATAATTAATTTTTAGACTTTAGATATCCATATCTCAGCAGAAAGAAACTATATATGAAATGCTGCTCTTTTTCGAATTTAAAATTGTTTAATATAGAAAATAAAGAAAATATTATTTATTTAGTATAAATAGAAACTTCTAGATGTGAAAAACAAACTAACACATAAAATATAAATAATATCATTAAATTAAACATTCAGTCATTTTTGCTATAAAAGTTAAGATAAACATATACTTGCTCTGTCATAATACTTTATTCCTAGTTCATTAATAAACTTTAGAAGATTATTCTTTATATTAATTGAAAATATTATGAATATAATAATTAAAATTAAGAAAGAATGTAAAGCATTTTTTACTACATAAATCTATTAAGGGTGCTTTTATAATTTAGTTAGTATGAGAAAGTCAAAATCATGTTGGATTATTTCAAATCCTTTTCCAGTTCGATGACAGTTCTAATTAATCGAAAAATTATTTTAGAGTCTGCTTTTTATCCATTCCAAGAATTTGTTTTTTGATCAAGTGCTCAATTCACTATTTGCAGTTATTTTTCACTTATCACTTCCTCTTTTATTTTCTGCTTTCTAGAGTATTTAATTTTAAATAGTTGAGAGATGTTAGTGCATGATTTTCTTGATGGAGTAGATATAAGAAATGGTTGATTTATAACCTTACTAGTTTTAGTTTAATTTTTTTATTTTATTTAATAGAATATATCCATCTTTTTTTAATAGTTATAGAAAATTTATAAAGTAAATAAAGTCTCTTAAATTATTTTTCATTTATAAAGAAGATATAAAAAATTATTTAGATATAGTAACATTGATAATAAGTTTTAAAAATTATCCTTTTTTATTAATTGAAACTAGATTCTGGAACCTTATTTTTTTTTTATGCATATACCACAATGAAAGAATGATGATACTACAAGTATTTAGATTGCAGTGATTAAATTTTTTTCAAGATATATTATATCTTATTATAAATTATGGCATTAAATTTCATATATCCTATTTATCCTTTCCTTCTTTATCTTTCTTTTTAAATACATTAATTTCATTACATAGCATGTAATACTTTTGTAATATTTAAAAATATAACGTATATTTGTAATACTTACATCAATTAACTTTATAATTTAATATGATACAATTTTATTACTTCCTGACTAATTAGTTTTATTTAAAGATAAAGGAAATCTGATTGTATATTTACTTGGTTTATTGTGTTTTAACTTTATTCTATTTTCTTATTGAATATTCTTGTCTAGATTTGATTGGTTTACGACCATATTTATTCTTCTGCAACAACTCTATTTAAAGTAAGATATTTTTCAGACAAATACTCCTTTATCCAAATTTTAATAGTGTAATTAGTTGCCTTACTTAGTGGAGATATAAAAAATTGTTCTTTATATAGGCATAATTATTGTAGAAATTAATCTATATCTTTATCTGATATAATTACTAGATATGCTGCTTATTTATTCTTATTAATTTTATGAACTTGTTCTAAAATTAAATTTTCCTAGATTGTTTTAAATTAATATTTTAAGGAAAAATAAATAAAAGGTTCATAAGAGTGGATTAATAATACTTTACTTATTTTAGTTTATCTAAATCTAAAGTCTATTATTAATATAGCATTACATTTTTTGCTTAATCAATGCTTTTAAATGAAATATGCTTGATAAAATTATATTTGAATGTAATATCAACTATTATATTCATTTAGTTTACTTGAGTAGAATAGATTTATAATATGATAGAAATATAAAATTTTAACAACTTTAAAAGTAGAGAATTTCTGATAATTATTTAATATATATTTAGATATTCTTTGAAGTTATAAATTTTATATAATATGCTATATACTAAATATCTTATTTAATAGCTTATACTAATTACTAAGCTGAAAGGAAAAAGTATTTATTCTTTATAAATTACAGCTAAATTTATCTCAAATCTTACATTTTTTAAATATAATTTACTCTAATATCAAGAATTAATTCTATTTTTTCCTTTATCTTATCTTAATACATTTTTTCAATATTTAAAAGTCTCATAATCTCTCAAGCCTAAAAATATATTTAAAATTTACTAAATAGTTTTATTTCAAATTCCCTTAAAATTTTAAATTCATCTGAATTAAAGGACTAAGTGTTTAAAATTAATTCTCTTTAGCTATATAATTTAAAAATAATAAATCCCAAAACTATCGTTGAGCTATTAAAAAATTTAAAATTTTATAGTTTTATTCAAAAAATTATAAAAAAGGAACCAAATTTAATAAATTTAAAATACTAATATTCTGAAAGTATTTCTTTTTCAAAAATTATAATAGAATAAAGCAAAAAATTATTAATAATATACTTACAAAAATAAGAATAACCTTGCTGACCAAAGAAACTAAAATTAATTTATAGAGTAATAGATTTAAATTTTTAAATAAATAAATAAATTTGATTATAGAGCGCGTAGCACACTCGTTGGTGCGCAGCTCTTTAAAAAAAATGTTTCATACTGACAAGAATGTTTATTACCGATAAAATTATCAGATACTGGTAGCCTTGTTCAATATTGGTATAATTATTCTGTACTGATAAAAATGTTCAATACTGATATAATTTTAGAATACTCGTAATCTTTAATACTTGCTGGAGGTCCAAGGACATGGCAGGATTGTGTCTCATTGCATCACCAAAGCAGAGGATGACATGTGTCAATTATGGGTGCTTAAATTCCCCAACCTCTGATGAAGACGACCTTGTTGTTCACTTTCGAACAACTATTTAATTTATAATAAATTTAAAATAAAAATTTTATTAGTTTCTTAAGATTAAAGAGATGCTTAAATTATCTTTTAGTTTTAATATTTTATTTTTTCTAAGATTAAAAGCTTCCTAATTACATAATAAATAGTGTCTATAATTATTTAATTCCAAAAAATTATTTTAACTTAATATAAAGACCAATAATTATTATTTAAATTATACATAATATCTTCTTTTTAGCCTAAATAAAAAAATTGTGAAATACTTGCTTAACTTTACTTTTCTATAAATATTATATCTTAGTTAAAATTATAATTTTTATTAGATTCTTAAATACTCTAATAGTTAAATTTTTTACTAGAAATAATAATTTTTTTTGCAGCTAATTGTTTAATTTGTTATATATATTTTTAATTATAATATAATAAAAAATTTAATTAGCACTTCTTTATTTTTAATTATTATATTATATCTTTTTATTTCTATTTTAAATGTTTTAATATATTATACTTCTATAAATATTTGTAATTAAATACATTTCTTTAACTAAATATTGCTATTACAAGCATTTAAGGTGAGGTTTATATTTAACATTCTTTGATTTATATTCTTTTAGATTATTTAATTGTCTAATGCTAAAATAAATTTACATATGTAAATTATTTAATATCATAATATTTTATTTTGCTTATATAAAAAATATTAAATGTATTTAAATAGTTTTATTAAAGAACAATAGTATAGCTTATTAAAGTAGCACACATTATTGATTAACTATTTTAAAATTTGTATCTAAAGTTTCTCTTTTTCTTTTTCCTTGGATTGTTAGTTCTTGTAATAGGTATTTCTGAATATTTTGTTCTTCATTTATATATTTTACTATTTATTAGCCTAACTAATCTCTAAGTATTAAATTTTAATGCTTTTCGTTAGCTTATATCGCTGTTTATAATAATTTAATACTTTAAACTTGCTTTCTTCTTTAAATGTTAGCAAGAAGGAAATAATTTTAAAGTATGTAAATATATTAGCATACTATATGTACAATTATAATGATTATTATATATTTAAGTCCTAAGGAGTTTAAATAATAGAAACTATTTTATCTAAGAGATTAAAATTAGTAAAAGAATAAATAAAAAAGCTAGCATATAGCCTTTACTAATTTATTTCTATTCAATTAATTGAGAAATTATTAAAGTTAGATTATAATAGATATAATTAATAACACTAATATGTAACCTTTAAACTCCTTTTTCTATAATTTTAATATTACTTTATTTATTATAAAATATCAGGTATAAACTGGATTTTTAACTATCAAATCTGCAAGAAGGGATTAAAGGTGCAATACTCGAAGAAAACAGACAGAGTAAGTTTCCTTCTTCCAATACAAGAGGAATATGATTCTAACTTCTTGAACTCGTTATGAGTAAGAGCATTCTCTCAAAAAATGAAAAGCTACTGCTCCTGGTATCAAATAGCTTTTCTTGTCGAGTTCTGGATTTGAAAAATGGCTTTAGCTATGAAAAGTGGAATAGTTATTTAGGTAAGAAAACTCCTAAACGTGAAGGAGGTTTGTATTTAAATTCAGAACTTTAATTTTTTAAGATTGATCTTAAGAAGAAATTTTAGATATTGATGGGGAAATTCAGCTTGGCCAAGAAGACTATATAATTTTAGAGTAGTAATTTGGAGTAAGTAATTGACTCCCTTAAGGCTCAAGAAATTCCTTTAATCTTTTTCTCCAACCAACCCTAAATTTTAGCACCATTGGAATTGAAATAAAAATACCTCCCAAGTAGCTAAACCAATCTATCGAGAGCCAGTATAGCTGTCCGAAAAGTAATGGTTCTACTGCGGAAATAGATAACATATCTACCTAAACTGTAAGGGATTCCTCTCCAAATTAAGAGATTAATGGTGATAATTAGAGACTGAGAAGGCATGTCACGAAATGTGGAAAAGGAAGAAACTAAACTAGAAATTACACGGAAGTTAATTACTCTTCTGTGACTCTTTTGGGAGGTTTTAATGAAACCACTTGAACTGGAATAAAAAGGTAGATCTAGCTCTTTAGACCAATATATTGGAAGGATATTACCTTAGGAATGAAGTTTCAACAACATATAAAAATATCCACACTAATAGAAATTGAGGAAAAACTATTACAAAAACTCCGTCTAACGTGGATACAGGCGAAAAAAGGCTTTCAATAAAGCAAAAATACCTAACTTCTATGATTATATATAATGTAAATAAATAATTATAATTAACTACTTTATTTTAAACTAGCGTTTTCTTTTAGATTTTAAACAGAGATAAATTCATGACAGCATAATGCTAAGAAACATGAATTATACAGTCTTTAGTTTATTAATAATCTCTTCTGATTAATATCTTAAATGAAATAGAGCAACTTACTTAATAATATGATAGTAGGCAAGCAATCCATTTATATATACTTTAGAAATAACACTACAACTCTTAATTTGCTTATTGTTTAGTTACTAAATAAAGTTAAGGAGCAGTTTTTATATAGATAGGTTATTGTATAAAAGCGTTGATAGGATTTCTTTAGCAATAGTGTTTATTTAAATATTTAACTAAAAATATAATCTTTATAATATAAAAGCTATTAATATACTATTATATAAAATAGACCAAAATTTACTCTTGCTAATAATATTTAAGCTGTAGATTTTCAATTATACCAAAAAACGATATTTACAGAATCTAAAACGCTTGAGAAATCCTAAAGATGATAAGTCTACCACTATAACCTCTCGACCATGTTTTTATTTAGTTATACATTATATTTTCAATATCACTTGAATGTAATATGTATAATTAGTAACTATTATAGCTGTACTAATATATAAAGTTAGGCCTAATATTAAAATGTATTAATAAAATAAGAGATAAAGAGATAATTAGCCAAAGTAAATTTAGTTATAAGCTAAATAAATTAATGAGCATTATTTAATTTATTCATTTCAACTAAAAAAGTTTTTGGACCGGAAACTCCTTTCCGATAGCACGACCCGACGCTCTCTTTTTATGGAATAACAGGGATATCCTGTTGTGCTCCAGACACAGCTGCTAAGGAGCTCCATCGCTATGAGCAGCCAGGCTTCAAGCCCCTACCAAGAGCGGATAATCTCAAAGACAGTGTTCCCTTCAGAAAATGACTCTGACCAGGGACTTTCTAAGCGACAGGAAAGGAACTTGTTCCTAGCCATAAAACCAGAAAGTGTTGTCACGAAGGTCATTCTCAGCTCCCACCATCTTTTCAATTATCTGAACATTATTTAATTAATTAGCTTATGTTCTCATAATTAAACTTAATATCAACTATATCTTTTATTTTTCTTCACTATTAAAATTAATATAGGTACTTACTCATAAGATTATTAATAATAATATAATAAATTATAAAAACTTCTGCTGCTTAATTAAGAAAACTAAGTTGAAATATAGAATGTAAAGGAATGAAATAACTTGTAACAAGGTATTAAAACTAAATTGAATTAATTAAAGTTAGAATCTTATATTAGGTATTGTATTTACTTAACTTATAATTCAAATCATATCTTTTCATTACTAAACCAAACAGGATTCTCTTATTTTACACTCCATTTTAATATTCATAAGCATATACTATAAATATTTCACTAAATTTAGATAGTAAAGAAGAAGTTATTACAATACTCGATAAATTAGAGAATTTAAGTAGCATAATGATAAGTAAAATAACTTTTATATATGACCATTTCCATTAAATAAATATAACTATTAGAGTATTTAAGCATCTAATATAGATTTATAACTTTAACTTATACTATTTTATATTAAAGAAAAGTTATACAAGTATTTTAAACCTTTATGTCTATACCAGGTTAAGATAAAAGATACCCTATCATAAAATTACTTCGTTTTTTATATTAAGTTAGATTAAAATTTTAGAGTCTTAATAATTTTAGTTGAAATATTATATATATAGTAAACTAAAAGTAATTAAAGTTTAGCATTCCCTGGATTTTCAACCAGGTTTTTGCTACCATTTTTTTAGCGTGGATGGATACCACGCCATTTTTTTTTGTGGATGGAACCACTGAGAATCTTCTGTCTTTTATAAGAATATCTTCTTCTTGTAAATTCCCGTTTCGGTGATTCAGAGTCTGCTAAGCATTCTTAACGTTCTTTGTTGTTCTTTCATCTAAATTTATCTCCACTGATCGCAATTTTGTAATAGGTGTCACTTTGATTTGCAATAATAGCAATTTTTGATTGGTCTTTTCTTGAATCTCTTCAGAAATACTTTTTTTTCAAGTTAATCGATTCTTTGGAGTAATTCTATATTAATCTTTTCGTCATTCTATTTTTCTTGGATGTTTGTTTATGTAGAAACTTTTTCAATAATCATATTTTGTTCTTGCTTAAAATTCGATTGAGATTATTCATATAGTTACTATTCCGTGACTAAATTATTTTAAATCAATTGTCGTCTTATTATTAGTAGCTCGTTGTTTTAATCTTCGATAGTATTCATTAGTTCTCTTATTTTTTCCCCTTGATTGTAAATTGTTTCCTAATAATTTTGTATTATTGTTTTCATTTAGTCAATTTATATTTAGATTTCTGATTATTTTTGTACTTTTACTGGATTCGTCTCTATTGTTCCAATTATAACTTTTCCTTCAGATGAGGAACTTGATTTATCTTCTTCTTGTTATTGTTTCTGCATTAGTTTCGCAGCTTTCCTTTTTGCGTTCTTAATTTGGTTTTTGGAAAGGCGAATAGATTATTCCATTTTTTTTTTTATATATTAGTTGAAATATTAATGAATAATTTTTTAATACTAATAGAAAGTATAATGATAAAACTAATTTTCCGTATAAAATATCAGAAAATAATTAATAGGAAGATATATAAATAACAGTTTAATAGACTTATGAATTACTATTTAAGTTTAATTATGGTATTTAAAAAAGTAAAGAGAATTTTGCTTATCTAACTAAATTAAAATTATATTATGTATATAAGATATTTTGCTTTATAAAAACTAAAGTTAGAAAATTAAATAAGGATTAAATTTAAAGTAATGCTTTTTTACATCCTTAATTACTTTATTTCTTCTAAAGAAAGAAAATAATTTTAATGATATTAAGTAATTACTATAATGCCTTATATACTGATAATAAGACAAAGATAACAACATATCAATCTTAAATTAGATTATTTTTAGTACTAGAATCTGATTTTATCTAATCCATTCATTAATCATTAAGCATTAAGCATTAATCGTAATATAATTTTTCCTTCAGCTTATAAGTAAAAGTAGTTTTTTTTTACATAATAAACTCTTCTACTAGCATCTCTCCATCTTGCATTTAATTTTAAATCTTGTTTCTTTCAAGATTTTTTCAGTTCATGAGGAATAAAATTCAGTAGGCTTTTTTTCAATTCCTAGAAGTTAATATTTCGTCAGACGTTATTTTTTATTCTTTTTTGTCTTGGACTTTTCCGACACAAGTTTTACGTACTGATGAAAATTTAATGTCCTTTTCTTGGTTATGAAGTGTTCTTCTTGTCTTTCTATTTCTATGGAGATTCCTTTTGAACTCTTCTATGAATTTATTGGATTCTTGAATCTAATTAATTTTGATTTTTTTTCTTGCTCTCTCATTATTTAAATATCATTCTCTTTTTCTGTCATTGGTTCATAGGCTGCGTCTTTAGCTCTTCGGTCTACCATAAACTTCATCATCGTCTTCATGATTTCCTAGGTCTTTATTTATTCGAATATTTCTTCCTTCTGTGAGTTTAAATATTTTTTAGTATTTTGATAAGTGTATAATTTAGTATTTTTATCTATTTAAGATAACTTTAGTTCTATTTCAATATTATCTAAATAAAAGGCATCAGAGTTTTGATTGAGTTATCATATACTTAATTTTTAATTAATTTTTATTTCTTTATTACTATTTTTAGTGATTCTGTAAAGTGATCTCTTTTCAGTTTTAATGGAGGTGTTGAGAGTTATGCTAATTTTTCTGTTCTAAATTGTTTTAGATCTTCTTTGCTTGTTAATAGTTGCTCAGAAGAATATTGTGCTTACTGAAGTTAAGACGTGGTAAGAGAAAGTGCTTCTGGTTTTCTCTCCTGCTCTGAGGTGGTAAAAAAGCCTTCTTGAGTCTAGCCATTTTATATTATATTATATAATATAAAATTGCACCTAAAAATAGCAATCTTCAAACTAGACAAGTAAAATATAATAAGAAATATAGATTGATCTTTAACATCAACAAAACGAAAATCTTAAACTCTAACAGATACTCTAAGAACTTTCAAACAAATTTTCTGTTCTAAGCTAGCAAGCTGATTAACTGAAACAGGAAAACAATTCATTTAAATAAGATATCGTAAGTCGATTTTCTGATCGGCAAATATACTCAATAATCCAGCAGACTGAAGAAAAATTACAAAGAATAAATTATGAAAAGAATCAGGAACTGCAAATAAGATAAACTATGATCCCATGGATGTAGAGACAGTGAGAGAAGAAATAAATTAAGCACTAATTTATACTTAAAGAACACCAATAATAAGAGCTGATACTGCAAGAGGCAAGGCCACATGGTAAGAAACTGCTAGAATTTTTAGGAAAAAAGAAAAAAAGAAGAACGAAAGACATTAAATAAAATTTTTAGAATATAATGCGCAAAAGAAGCAAAATTATATAGAAGAAAAGAGCAATAAATAATCAAAGCAATACCTCTAATACTAATGGAAGCAAGAGAATGGAAAAAGACAATATGGATTTGATGTGGGAAAGCTTATGAATGTAAGTCTTAGTGAAAACAAGGGAAAGCGAGAAATAATTCAAGTCTACTCTGGAGAATAAAATTTATGATAAGAAAAAACTTATACAAACTCTAATTCTGTGATTAACCAAAAAAGGTGAAATAATTTTAATGAAATATGTTATGTTCTGTTATAAAAATATAATTAGAGCTAAAATAATTAATTAGTTAAGCTTTTTAACGATCAGTTATAATTTAGCTTCTATATATTATTATAATTTTTTTAATTAAAAGTAATTTATATATATACTTTTAATTATTCTTTATTATATTCATTTTTAAAATGGATTTTGGCTTCTAGTCGAACGAGTAGGCAATTTGATGCAGTCGTGTCTGCACTGCAAGTACTCTTGCAATAGATGCAACCACAAACAAGTAAGGATGGGCCCATTGTGTGATAAGCCTTACTTTTTTGAGGGTTCTCTCTATCAGTACGAGAAGTCAACTAGAGGGAACCGAAATCCAGATCTCAGTTTTATCCCGATTTTACATGTCGCTAGTCTGATCAAGAATTAGAAAACAACAAAGACATGACTGAGATCAAAAATAACTATTAATTAGAAAAATTTAACCTAATTGGGTCATTTTACACAAATATTGGAATGTTCTCTAACTCAGCCTTTGGAAGAATTTAAAGAGTGAAGGCAATCAATTTTGATTATAAAAAGGGAGAGAAGAAGAAAATAATCAAGAGACCAGATGAAGCTAGAAAAATTTCTAGCCTATTATAAATAATTAAATTTGGTTTCTTTTCTTTTTGTGGGAAACCAAACAATGGTGGCATCACGCTAATTTAATTAATTAATTAATTAAATTATTAATTTATTTAATTTTATCTCTTTTACACTAACTTTTTCCGATTTTTGAAACATATTATTAAAATATATTAATAGTTTAAATTCTTAGAAGCTCTTTAGTTTAATTTTTAATTTAATATTTTCATAAAAAAATGTAAGAAATGTAAATATTAGCTATATTATTTAGTTTTATATATTAAATTAATAAATTTGATATAATTAATAATTTTACAGTTATTAAATGTTTAAAGTTAAATAATATTATAGTACTTATTAATTTTAAATTCATATAATAATTATAATAATATAATAATATAATAATATAATATTATAATATTACAACAATATTATAATCATATTATAATCATATTATAATAGCATATTATAATTTTTCACATGTCGATAGGTGTCCAATTTCAAACCATTATGTCTATATGTTTTTCAACTATCTTGTCTTAGCTTTTTGATTCTGAAATTTTTCTTTATTTTATAAATTAGTATTCCCAATAAAAAAATCTTCAAGTATGAATTGCTCATGTTTTTCGTTTTTAATTAAAATTTTTTTATCAATTACTTTCTCTTAAGATGTTTTCTTCTATATAAACTCCCATCTATCATCCAGTAAATTTAGCATAGAAGATTAATCTACTTTGCTTTCCCTAGCTTTTATTTTCTCTTTAGAATCCTATAGTTTCTTAATAAATATCATATTTTCTTTTATTACGAGTGACTCTTATATCTTTACATTAATTAAATAAGTTATGATTTAAAATATGTACATAAAATTACTAAAATAAATTTAATATTTGATTATTTATTTGCATTTTTTATAAATTAACTTACCTGTAGCTCATTAAAAGATTTTATTTTTTAGGCTTAAATGCCCACTCAAAATTTAAGATCGTTGAGCTTTATTTCTTATTTTAAGTCTACATTCTATAAAACTCTTTCAGACTTGCGTCGTCAATTTTGCATGAGAATTGAAAAATTAATTTGATATAGATTTACCTTTTATTTAATATAATATACTTATATTTTTAATATTAAAGCTTACAATTATACACTTTCTTAAATAATATTGTTTCTTTAATTAAAAACGAATAATGTTAAAGTATACTCAATTTTATTTTTCATTCTCTCCTCATCATTGAATAAAGCCCTGGTAATCCAAAATTAAGTGACATTCCTATAAGCATTAGAATATAATAAATTCGTTCTTTTTATGTTTAGAATCTAACTTGTATAATCTGGAATAGGTTGTTTTTAAGAAATTTCTTATTAAATCTCTTAATGAGATTTATAAATAAATTCTAAAATAGTAATATAACTACCAATAAAAAATGTTCATTCGTTATTTTTGATATACTTGCAATAGGCTGTCCCTTACAATCGACTAAAGTAGTCATACAGAAGTTGTAATATTTGGTTGAAATCAAAATAAAGTATATTAAAACACTATATAGCTCCATTTCTGATTTTATACCTTAATATATTAAAAATGCAGGGCTAATATTAAAATTTATTACTTTTTTCTTAGCGAAACACTTTCTTTTAAGTCAAAAAAATACTCTTTTGAAAATAAACATTTTACTTTGTAGTTCCATAACAATATTTAAAACAACAGTAAACCAGAAATCAACAGAATTTATACCTGATTTATTGATAATAGCATGCAATGTTCCTATATAAATATAATCAAAAGTAGCGAAATAAAGTAAAAAAACAGCAAAAAAACCTTTATCGTATCTTCTAAAATATTTGCTTTTAATTATTAATTAGCCAATCATCTTTATAAAGAATATAAATAAGGGAATTAATTGTAAAGTTATTGCTGGGTTTTTTTCTTTTAAATACGGAAAAATCCTTAAAAAAAATAAATTTACACATGTAAAGTAACTTAGTATGAACATACCACCAAGACAAATTTTAAAAAGTATTCAGGATTATTTTATTATAAGCAAGAATGAAGCAGATTCGAGAAAGTTTCCTATCATAAAAACCATTGGTCTATCATAAAAAAAGGCAATGTTTCCAATTAAATGTGTTAAAAGAGGCATACATGTAATTAAATATAGTAATGTAACTCTAAGCTTATTTTTTTATACTAAGATCAAAGAATAATAAATAATCACACAATAGATTAAATAATAATCGCTTTCTAATATTTTAGTCATAGTAATATTTATTTTTTTCGAGCATTCTTCAGAACATATAACCTTATTTAAAGTATGAATCTCTCCATTTTATACTTTCTTGTCGAAATCATCCCAGTTTTGAATATCACAAAAAGTGTAAAGATTGAAATTTTCTTATAAATAAAATTTTATAGAAGTGATGGTAAAAAAGAGAAAATAACTAAATAAGAAATCAAAAATTCGATTCTCATCTTTAATATCAGCATCAACCTATAAATCCACAATAGGAAATTCACTATCAAAGGGATTAACTACAATTTCATTTTCAATTTATTAGTCCTCATTTTATTATTGAAGATGTTAATCTCTTTCTTAGTTTTGAATTTAGGTGTTTTCCACTAAAATTTCTGAGGTATAAGCCTTAAGATAGGATCCAGAATTGATAATTCCACTTTAATCTGCATGATTGAAAGAAGGTAATTCCATTTTAAAAATTAATTATTTTGTTAGAGTAAATTAATAATTAAATAAATCAAATCCAAGTGAGAATGGATGTAGATTATATTGGATAAATTCAAATTGCTGAGATTTTCTACCTTAATAAGATAAATAAAGCTATTTTTAAGGCTTTGACAAAATAAGAAAAATAATGACTGATTTTATTTATAATTGGATTGATAAATTGAGAGTCTTAAAAAAAGAAATATAAGTCGATATATATTTTTAAATAGAAACAAATAAATAAATAAATAGATAAGTATAAAATAACTAAAACTTATTAATAATAATTATAACTTACTATTATTAGATAGAGTTATAACCAAAATTAAAGCTAAACTTAAATGAATAAAAATTATTATAGTTACTAAAAAAGGGAAATTTATTATTAATAAGAACATGAACTATTATTGAAAGATGCATATTATTATTATTTTATTTTTTATATTCTAAATGAAAATTAATTTTTTGTTCAAAGCCCTCTCCAATTATAAGATAATAGCATTGGATATTTTAAAATTTTATTTTTTTATAATTTTTAAATTAAAGGTAATTTAAGAATAGAATTTTAGTCAAAAAATTATCTATAGCTTTTATAAAAATAAGATATATGTCAATTATCTTAGTTAAATTGGAAAAATTTAAAAATTGTTAATGGGATTTTATTTTTTAAGAAAAAGATAATAAATTTTAAAATTTGAAGCTTTTTTAAGTTATTTGTTTGTTGTAGTAATAATTAAATAGAAAATGAGATAATGTTTCTTTATTTTTTAATTTAACTTATCTACTATATATATTTACAAAAATCTTCTGCCAAATTTAAAAAATAAAAAAGATTATAAGAATTTAGATTACATTTTTTTCATAGGTATTTATAAATAAAAGAAATTTTAATAACTTGATTTTATTGATCCTTTCATTTTCATCAAACTATTAAATTTTAATTCTTTATTAAAATAAAAAATTAAATCCAAGAATATAATATTAGAATGAAAGCTTTTTTAAATCTAAATTTACTAAAATGAAAAAATAAATACTAGAAATACAAGATTTTTCAGAACCATAAAATAGGTATTATTATATGAGAATTTTAATTATAAAATGACATCACAATATTAAATTCTATAATTTTCTGGAAATATCTTTCACTATGTATTCCATCAAGTGATCACTCATATTTTTCATCTTTTATTCAACTTTTTCTAATTGCTTTATTAAATCTTACATTGCTTTTAAAGCTGAATCTTTTTTAAATATTTTATTTATTTAATTTAAAAAATGAATTTTCAGATATATAAAGTTTTTATTCTTAAAATTTAAATTTTCTTAAGTTTAAATTATTTTATTTTAATCTACCTTTAATAAGTTTATTACTTTATCTTTTTAGTAAAATACTGTGTTTATCAATTGAATACACATTAAAAAAGATTTAAATGCTATTTGTAATAACTTTTTTTGTTCTTGTTTGATAATATTAAATATTTATATTTTTCCAGTTTCTATTTTACATTAAAATAAAACTAATTAATTCATACTTTATTTAAATTATTATTTATTAAATAATAATTTTATAATTTTACTCCTAAGATTTTATTAAAATTTACTTTTTTCATACGTAAATTTAAAGAATCTTTAATATCTTTTTTTTAATTATTTCTTGCTAATTTTGCTTTTTAGTTAAAAATATTAAAAAATTGAAAATTCTATGATTATTTGAATCTTTTTTTAAATATTCTCATTTTTTAGAATTTTAAGCAGTTAAAATTTAATAATTTAAAAATATAAAGAATTAATTAAAAAATACATTTAGACTTAATCTTTCTTATTTTAATCTCTTTATATCTTTATAATGATAATAAGATCTAAAAACACTCAGTTACTAAAATAATTAATTAAGTCTTGAAAATAGTCTTAAGTTAAATAAGAAAATAATATTTTTTAATCAATAATTTTATTATATATATTATTTTAAAACCACCATAGTTGTTCGAAGGTGAACAACAAGGTCGTCTTCATCAGAGGTTGGGGAAGTTAAGTACCCATAATTGACTTTATGTCTTCCTCTGCTTTGGTTTGGCCTCGAGACATAAGATTCTTAGACCTTCGGCACTGGTTTCGTTTATTTTTAATTCTGGAACGAAAAAGAAATAATATTGCAAGCTTCATCAGAGGTGGGGAATTTAAGTACCCATAATTGACACATGTCGTCCTCTGCTTTGGTGATGCAATGAGACACAATCATGCCATGTCCTTGGACCTCCAGCAAGTATTAAAGATTACGAGTATTCTAAAATTATATCAGTATTGAACATTTTTATCAGTATCTGATAATTTTATCAGTAACAAACATTCTTGTCAGTATGAAACATTTTTTTAAAGAGCTGCGCACCAACGAGTGTGCTACGCGCTCTATAATCAAATTTATTTATTTATTTATTTGATAGTTTATTTTACAGTCTTATGTTCAAGCTCATGATAGATAATTTAATTTATATGTGTCAAATCATTCAATTAAAAAATTATTTGTTAATTTTAATTTAAATAGTAATACCATAGTAGAACATTAAAGTTTTGATCTTTAATTTTTAAGATAAATTTTAAATTATATCTCAAAGATTAAATTTTCATAACTATGTTGTTTTATATAATTGTTATTTAATTTAGAAGCTAAAAACTCATTTTTTAAATATCTTAAATTTAATTAAGTTACTAAAGGAGATATAGTTAAACTATTGAAGTTAATAGTAGAGCTATTATATTATGTAATTTATTTATCAAAATAAAGGAAGAAATATTTGTAATTTTATGATAAATATTCACTAAATATTATGTTATATAAAAAATTATATGAAATAATAAACAAATAAAATGTTTATAATTAATTATTTTTTATTTTTTTCAGCACATTTTAAATTAACTTTTAAAATATAATTCTTTATTTTAAATTAAGAATTTTATAGCTCTTAATTATTATAATTTTTCATTACAATCTAAGAATCAAAGATTTAGATCATTATCTTTTTTTATTTTTTCTAGTTGATTTTCGATTATATTTTAAGATATTTTTACATATTTGCTTTTTTAAACATATATTTAATTATTATCTTTTTGCTAAAAATTAAGCCAAAAGATAGTTACTTTATATTCTGATTTTATCTCCAGCTGAATAATTTAGATAAACATATTGCTTTTTACATTAATATATCAGAGGATTTTATGGTTGAAACTTTCTTTTAATGGAAACATTTTATTTTATCCTTAGTTCAGGATGTATTTCAAATAAATTACTACCGCTACGTTGTTAATTTTTATTTTACTTTTATACATTTTCTTTGAAAATATTTTACCTATTATTCCCTCTAAAAACTAAAAATTCAGCTCTAATACCCATTCATTTTATTCTGCTATTATTAAAGTAAATCGGATAATTAATTAATGAATATAAAGTTATCAATAGATATGAGGCTAAATTGGTTAAACTCAACTTCGTTTTCTTTTTCATTTTTTAATTTATTTATTCTGAAATTTTATATAATTTAATTAATAAATCTAGAATTCCCTTTTAGCTTTTGATTTAATATTTTGCAACATTCCATGATAGAATTGATTGGAAGAATATATTTAATTAATATTTTTATTTATTCTATAAAATAAATTTGTCTAGATATAGGATACTTTTAATATAAATGAGTTATTATAATTTTTTGTCTAAATAATCAATTTTATTGATCATCCAATTGTAAGTGCATCAAATTAAAGAATGAACATTTCAAATTTGCTTCTATATTAATTTTATAGTTAATGTTAATTAAATAATTAAGAGAACAAACAAAATATATATAAATAATAAAATATTTTTAATTAAAAAAGTAAAGTTTGATTTAATGAAATGCTTATTAAGAATATTATTTTCATTTTATAATAGAAATAATTTAAGGAATATCATGATCATATTAAGGATTTAGCATGAATAAAAAATAGTTTTTTAAATAAACATTTTACGAAGTTATAATTAAAAAATTAATAAAAATAAAAGATATATTTGCTTTTTATAATTATAACTTTTTCTAAGGTTCTTTAAAATTTAATTTTTTATTATTTTAAATTTTATAACTAAATATAAATTTTCTTTAGTGTATTTACTAGAAATAATATAGACTTAAATGATTTAATATCAATCAAAAAATTAATATTATAAATTAATTTATAAAATAAATTAAATATCATTAATTAATATTAAGTTAAAATATTTCTATTTATCAAATGAATATGCTTTAAATAAATATTTATTAGAAAATTTAGTTATTTTTTATTTCTTTCTACTAAGATTAAAATTAATAGTGTTAATTAATAAAATATTTATTAACAATCTTTTTTCTTTAATTGCTTCTTGATAAAATTTTTTTAGTGTTTATGAAATCTTTTATTTTAGTTAATTTTAACAGCAAATTAGAATAAATTTTTAAGCGTAAAAGTAAGCATTTTACTTATAAAATTTAACTTTTCTTTTATTTAAAGTAAACTATAATCTAAAGAATTTAATTATTTTTTTATGTAAAATTATTTATTAAATATGCGCTTTAATAAATACTCAACGATAGCACTTATTATATCTTTAGTTTTTATTATAAAAAGGATAAAGGATAAAATTAAGTTTATAGTCTTAGAAAAGAGCTCCAGGGTTCACTTGTTTTTGTTCCTGCTCTTTCCTGAACTAAAGGACTGCGTAGGACTACATTAGTCCGCCATCCTTATCTCTCCCTCATCCACTAATTATCGTTATAGTTTCTTCTTCCATTTTTATAAAACTCGTTGTTTCTTGAGTTGTAGAATTTCTTTCTGTATACTTATCCTGTTCTTGTTGGTCATATTCTGAAAAGTTAGTCTAATATTTATTACTTGTTAATTTTTTCAATTTCTTGTTTCTTCCAGCAATTATTTTTCTAGCATAAATAGCACCGAATCTTTTTGCGATAATAATTGATCTTATTTATTTCTTATTATTAGAATTCCGATTCGATTTCCATTGGGATATTTGATTATTAATCTTATTAATCTTATAATTTTTAAATTATTACTTGTTATTATTCTTGTTTTTCTTAAAGTTGCTTTATTTGATATTCAATTTAAGAAAAATGAAATAGGAACATTTGAGGGAATTCGTTAAATTATTTATCAATTTATTCCAATTTAATTACTATTTACGATTAGATTTTATTTAATGATTCATCTATGGATGTGAATTATAGGTTTAATTATTCCATTAATTTTTCTAGTAAGTTTTCTAAATTTTCTATTTTATCTTTGCTTTTTCAAGTCCTATTGGATATTTAATATCCTTTGCTGAACTGATTATGCAAAGGATTCCTTAGATTATTAATATTTATCTAATTAAGGCTATTCTTCAATTAAATTAGGTTATTCTTATTTTTCAAGTATTCGTTAATAGAGGTCTATTATTTCTTAGGTGCCATTTTATTCTTTAATAAATTAAAGAAAATAAGTATGATAAAGGAAAAAGTAAAGATATAAAATCATAAATAAATACCTAAATTAAAATATTTATATAAACAACTTACCACAATATTTTAAAATATATTATATTGATTTTAGATAAAAATATTTAAAGTATTAAGATATAAAATTATAGCAGGATAAAATAATTTATAGTAATTGTTATAATCTTTATATGAATTTTCTTTTAAAAATATTTTCTTGTAGCAGTAAAACTTTATTATGTATATTTAGTATATTTATAAAGTCAATAAATATGAGTTTGCAATATAAAATATGAAAAAGTTTTGTATTTAAAAATTCTGTAATTTACTTTCTATTTGAGATTATATTTTAAAGATTCTATCATTTAATATTTTTTAATATCTCTTAAGTCTTAGTTTCATTACTATATTAATATATTCTTCATTTATTTTTATCTCTTTGAGTATAGTGTTGTTTTGCTCTTTATCATTTATTAATTTACTTTATAGCCGCTAATTTTTAGTATATCAAATTTTAAAATATTTTCTTTTATCTGTTTCTCGAATGTTTATTAATTTTCATATACTGTAACAGGTAAATATTTTATATTTTCATTATTTATTTGAGTCACAATACAGATACATTTAAAGTTAGAGTTTTAGCAATACCTTTTCTTTATTTCTTTATAACTACTCTAATCTAACATTTACTTATTCATAAAATTAAAATTTTAGATCCTTTCTTAATTTCTTTTTTAATTTAAATTATATAAAATATTAATTATTAAATCATAAGCAAGAAGGAAAAGGAATTAAATTAAACGAAACTGGGAAATTAGAATTTGAAAATAATACCTTTAAAAAGGAATAATTTATCTAGATGAATATGCTAAAGTTTTAGAGTGGAACATTTCCTATTACACTTAGATAGATTTATATAAATAAATTAGTTATTCTTAAATTAAAAATAATCTAACTTATAAAACTTATTTTTCATACAAACAAGCTTAGAAAATATTTATTAAGAGATTCATCTTAAAATTATAAAACTAATTATCAATTTTATTTTTATATTTCCTTTAACTTTAAAATTATTTTTTACTTAATTTTTCAAATTTAATTAAGAATGTTGGCTTAGTATTAATAATAAATCTTCTCTTTTGACTTTTTAATTTTATAATAATCTTTAATATCAATTATTTATAAGGTATATATAAGTAGCTTACTATATTCAAATACATATAATTATATAAGTCCATTTCCTTATCTTTATATTTACAAGAAATTATAATGTTTGCTATACGTAAATATAATAAATCCTCTAAAGAATCGTAAGAAAGATATGCATTTACAGTTTTATAATATGCTTGTATAACACTAATTTTCAGATAAAAGGGGTATAAATCAATTGTAGATGACTATGTATTCTTTTAAAATTATACCTTTAAAGCTAGCTGAAAATAAACAATTAAAGACAGTATTATTTATTTAGTTTAAAGGATTTGTCTTAATTAAGTTTAGTTAAAATTCCTCTGAAAAGTGTAGTGTTAATAATTATGATTTTTCAATTAATTTATAATTTTTATAATGTTAGTATCTTATATTAAGTAAACTTAGGACTAAATATAAGAGAAATAATTAAAGAATTTATGATAAGTGTTTAATGTAATTATAGCTATAATTTATTTATTTATTTATAATCAAAGAATATTTAATGGTCAATCTAAAATTTTTTATTCTTATATAATTGTTAAAGATTTGCAAATAAAATTAGTTAGTTTGCGCTTTCTTTTATTTATCTACTTTACGTTCTGAAATATAAAAGATGCTATAATGCTTTATTCTCAATTTCAGCCTAATAATAATCTTTCGGATAAAAATCTAATAAATCACGTTTTTAACTATTGTTAGATTTTTCCTCTTATATTAGACTAACTATTATTTGTCCTTACTAAAATAAAATTATTTTACCAGATAAAAAATGAAACTTAGACTAAACATTTATTTAAATAGTTTTCTATTTTTATTATTTCACTCATCAATCTTAATCTAATTTTAATTTAAATATTTTATACCTTAATCAAATTAAATACTTTTAAATTAATTTATTCTCCCAATTTTTCTTTATTTACTCAAATAAGCAAAATTAGAACTTATAATAATTATTTCTTAGCTATGAAGCATTTAGTTTATGTATCCTAACTAATATTCTTTGTACAAAAATCTAAATTTCTAACTATTTGATCTAGTTAAATAATCTTTATTCAAACTTAAATTTTTCTATTTTTTCTATAACTATACTTAGATATTTTTATCCCTAATCCCTTTAAAAACTTAAAATTAAGACTTTAAATTGAAATAATTACACTAGGTGCTAAAGTTAAAATTTATTGTAATTATTAGCTTTAATGTTTTAATCTGGTACTTTAAATCAGATAGCCTTCATATTACTAATTTAGTTATTTTAACTATAATTGATTATATAATAAGAATATTAAATCTATATCCCTCTGATATTGCTGCAATAGATTATAATGAAATAAGTTAACTAATAATTAAAAATATTTAAGACTTAAAATAAGAAAATTTATAAATATTAAATGTATCTTAAGTTTATAATTTCATTACTTATCTTATAATTTTGGTTTGTGATCCATATCTATTGTTTGTAGATTTTAGTCTCCTAAATATGCTTAAAAAAATCATAAAGCTTTATTTCCCAATATATTGATTTTTAATTTTAAGCAATAAATTTATAATTAATGTATTAGAGGAATTTTTACTAGCAAGGATTTAGTAAATAGAAGAGAACATTTTTAATAATTGATTTAGATAAAAATACTTAATTATTAATAACCTTAACTTATATAACCTATAAATAAAAAATTACATTAGACATCCTTTAATAATTGTTAAATATTGTCAAGCTATATTTGAATAAAGATTAAGATCAAGAAGATAAAATAGAAATAATTAGTATGAATAACTTGGCTTTTGTAAATAAAAAAGTGATTTAATTATAAATATAAAGTAAGATAATAATAATCTTTTGCTTATAATGGTAAAATAAACTTTATAATATTCAATCAAGTTTATAAAGAGAAACACTTATAAATTTAATTAAAATAAAATAATAGATCCATTAAACTTAGTATATTTAGAGTAAAATTTCATAGTTCTAAAGATAATTTATAATAATCTAACTTTCATATAATAACTAATAAACTAATTAGGATCTAATTAATTAATTAATATATTATGAACTATAAATATATCATTCGAAGAAAAAACATTCCTCTTAATTATAAATTATGTAGTTCAAAGCTACTAATATTTATCAACTAAATAAGCATAGTTGAAACAGGATTTTATCTATTCATTTTAAACTTTTTAGAAGTCAAAAAGAAAAATAGATATATTGTGTAATTCTTTTCTTTAGATATTGTAACATGTATTATCGATATAACTCATCATATTTTAACTGTTAAACAATAAAGCTAAAAGAATAGAGGAAACCTATAAACAAATTATGAATAAAAGGTTGGCAAAAAGAGAAAGAAGATTAAATCTAAAGAATGATAGTGATAAGCTTTGCTTATACCTGCTTTTATAGCTTATTGATTTGTATAAATTTTACTTTTAAATTAAATGGAAAGTATTGGAAAGTGCCTGTAATGCCAAAGCGAATTTGACATTCATATTTCTATTCCTGTTATTTTACCTTGTAGCCATTATTTTTGCTTAGTCTGCTTGATGAATGAATATAAATTAACTAAGAAAAACAAATGTCCCTAGTGCTAGAAAGTATCTAATGAATACCCTAACTAGCTAGCTAAGAATGAAAGCATACTGAAGAAGCTTCAATAAATTGATACAGTTAGATAGAAACTAAAAAGAGGAGTAGCAAACTTAAAGAAAAAGAATGAGGTATTAGTGAATATTAATAAGACAATACTAAAAGCATAGACATCAATAGCTTATGAAATAATTTCCTTAATGAACTAAATTTTATTTTCAAATGGTAATGAACTTTAAGCTAAACTAACTGAAGATATTAAGGCACTTAATTTATCAATTGAAAGGATTGAAAGTATACTGCAAAATAATATTTTCATAAAGCTTGAAGAGTTAGATTAAGTGGAAATTTTTAGTGAGTAAGAAAAGGAAGCAATTGAAAATATGGGATTTTAAGAGATAAATAAAATGGAAGAAAAGAAAGAAAAATTGATAAAACTATTAAGAGAAGTATTCTAGTTATTTTCTAATAACTATGTTGCATAATAAAACTTAGATATATTGAGATAGTCTATTGCTCAATTAGAACAAGAAGAAGAGAAAAACAACAGTTCTCATGCAGAAACTTGGGAGATTATAACGAGAGTGTCATAAAGATAATCTAAGTATATAAATACATTTTCTAGGCAAAAATAAAAGCTCCTTATGTTTGATATTGAAGCTGAAGAAATGAAATAAGTTTTGATTGATTAGAAAGTACCTTTTTGCTTTGGAAGCGTTGATTATTAGAATAAAATATATTTAGTTGGAGGTGAAGTTAAGTAAAAGGTTGTTAAAACTACTTGATAATTAGGCTAAAATGGAAAATGCACAAAAATGAGTGATTTGAACTGAGAAAGATATGATTTTGGAATTGAAGCAGCATAAGGATTCTTATATGTTGCAGGTGGAAATGTTAATTAAAGTATTTAATTAAAATCAGTTGAAAAGTTAAATTTAAGTAATGATACTGGATGGATACTTTGCTCTTAAATGCCTTATGAAATCAGTGGATAAACTCTTTAGACAGACAGCTAAGAAGAAAATATTTACTCGTTTGGAGGAATAAGCAAAAGAACTATAAAAGCAATTCTGAAGTATAATGTTAAGAATGATAAGTGAATTGAATAAAGAAATCTGCCTGAGTCTACTCTTCTTCCAGCAATCGTTTTAGAGCCTCTTGTAATATTAGGAGGTTTCAATAAAGAATCTTTATAATATTCAAATAGAATCTATAAAATAGAAAGTAATAGAACAACATGTAAATATATTCCAGAGGGTTGTGTTCGCATGTCTTCAGTCAGAACTTTGAATAATATTGGATACAGTTGGATGTACTCATAAATTCAAGACCAAAATTATTACTATGTGATGAAAATTGATTTAGTAACTTTGAACACTGAGTTGTTGCTAAAAGTAAAGCAATGAAAGAATTTATTTAGAAAATCTAAGCATAAAATATAAGCATATTAGTTTAATTTTCTTTTTTACTATCTTGAGATAAATAAATTTTTATCTTTCGTGATTTTCTAAATCTTAAAAACATTAATTAAATAAAACCTTAGAAATAATAAAATAGCGATAAGCTAGTTTTTTAAAAACATTATAATTACTAAAAATTTAGAATCTAAAAGTATTTAAATAAATTAAATACTTAGAAATAGCATAAGGAAAGAATGAAAAATGAAAGCTTTTGTATAACTAATATATTTTATATAAATAAATAAGAAAATTGAAAATAGATTAATATTTTACCTACATCAAATTTAATTTCAGGAAATAAACAAATAATTTAAGAAATAAATTTGCAATATATAACAATGATGAAGAAATAAGTTAAAAATAAGAGCTTAAAAATTAATATGAGGATAAAGATATGAAATAAGCATTTAGTTATTTTTAAAATAAATTAATAAATGCTTTAATAATTTTAGTAAGTATAGATTTTATATTTTCAATTTAGGAATTATTTTTTAATTTCGAAGTGAATTTTCAAGTTAAGAGATGTAAAATTTAATAATTGTAAATATAGCTTAAATATAATATCTGTTTAAAAGCTAATGCAATATGAATGTATAAGACAGCGTGGCCGAGTGGTCTAAGGCGCTAGCTTCAGGTGCTAGTCTTCCGGGGCGTGGGTTCAAATCCCACCGCTGTCACTTTTTTTCATTTTAGCAAATTATAATTAAATTTAAAAATAAAAAAAAAAATTAAATAAAATAATTAGAGTCAAAATAATAAATCAAATAATAGTTAAAAAATATATATCAGCAAATCAAAATTGCTTAGTAATAAAGACAAAAGTAACTTTTATTTGGAATTTTTTTATTCCTAATATTAAAAGTTATGATATTAAGTAATTTTTATTTAATAATTATAAAAAAATTATAATAACAAAGACATTAATCTAAATATATATAACTAAAAAATAAAAATATAATGTTTTACAAATAGTTGTATGGAGAAAATAAAATTTAAGATAATAAATTAAACTAAAAATAATTCTAGAAATTTAAAAGATTAAATTATTAAAATAAATATTTCTTAAATTTGAAAATTTTATCTTAAGAGATAAAATTAAAAATATCTAAATAAGTAAAGAATTTAAAATTTAAAATAAAAAAAATGTTAAATAATATAATTTATTACTGATTTGGATCAATATCAATTTATAAATAATTTAATATTATTTCAAGTAGAGATAAGCATTTTATTAATAAAAATAAAATAAATACATTCATATTATATAAAATAAATATTATATTTAAATATATTATAATAAAGAATCTAAAGATATAATAAGTGCTATCGTTGAATATTAATTAAAGCGCAATTTTAATAATATATTTTACATAAAAAATATATGAAAAAAAAAATTCTTGATATTATAGTTTACTTTACAATAAATAAAATAAAATTAAAAAAATTAAATACTTAAATTTTACACTCAAAAATTTAAGTTTCCATTTTTTTAATAACTAAAAAAATATTTCATAAACACTCAAAAAATTTTACCAAGAAGTAATTAAAGTAAAAAGATTGCTAATAAATATTTTATTCATTATAATTACAAATTTAATCATAATAGAGAGAAATAAAAAATAACTAAATTTTCTAATAAATATTTATTTAAAGCATATTAATTAGATAAATAGAAATATTCTAACTTAATATAAAATAAATGATATTTAATTTATTTTATAAATACATTTATAATATTAATTTTTTTATTTGATATTATTAAATCATTTAAGTCTATATTATTTCTTCTATTACACTAAAGAAAATTTATATTTAGTTATAAAATTTTGAAAATAATAAAAATTAAATTTTAAAGATCCTTAGAAATAGATTAATTATAAATTCATATATCATTATCTTTATTAATCCTTTTAAAATTACAACTTCTTAAATTGTTAAATTGAAAAAACTATTTTTTCATTTATGCAAAATCCTTAATACAGTCATGATATTCCTTAATTTATTTCTATTATAAAATGAGCAGAATATACTTAATACGCAATTCATTAAATAAAATTTTGATTTTTAGCTAAATAAATTTTATTATTATATATATTTTGTTTATTCTCTTAATTGTTCTAATTAGCATTAACTATAAAATTAATGTAGGAGCAAGATTGAAATGTTCATTCTTTAGTTTTTGATGTACTTACAATTGGATGATCAAAGCAATTGACTATTTAATCAAAAATTATCATAACTTATTTTAAATTAAAATGACTATATCTTGACAAATTTTATTTTTATAGAGTAAATAGAATTGATGACTAATATATTTTTCCATTAACTCTATCATGAAATGTTGTAAAATATTTAATCAAAACCTGAAAAACAATTCTTGATTTATTAATTAAATTTTGTAAAGTTTAAGAATAAAAAAATTAAAAAAAAAGAGAAAAGGAAGTTGATTTCAAATAATTTAGTTTCAAAACTATTGAAAATTTTATATTTATTAATTAGTTATCCGGTTACTTTAATAATAGCAGAATAAATTGAACAAGTATTATAGTTGGATTTGGTTTTTAGAGGTAGAAATAGGTAAAAGATTTTAAAAAAATTAGAAAAAATAGAATAGGAATTATAGCTTAACAGTAGTAATTTATTTTAAATACATCCCAGACTAAAGGATAAAAGAAAATTTTTCCACTAAAAGAAAGTTTCAACCATAAATCCCTCTGATATATTAATGTAAAAATTTATAAATTTATCTAAATGACCCAATGGAGATAATATTAAATAAAAAGTAAATATGTTTTGACTTTAATTTTTAACAAAAAGAAAATAAGTAAATATATGCTTAAAAAAATAAAAATATCGTAAAAAATAATCGAAAGCAAGCTAGAGAAAATAAAAAAAGATAATGATAAATTTTTTATTCTTAGATTGAATAAATACAAATTATTATAAAAAAGAGCTATCAAATTCTTAATTCAAAATATAAAAGCATGCTTAAAATTAATTTAAAATGTGTTGCAAAAAATAATCAAAATATCAAATTATTATCTATAAGCATTTTGCTTGTTTATTATATTAATATAATCTATTATATCACATAATATTTAGGGATTATTCATCAAAAAATTTAAAATATTTCTTCTTTTTTTAGTAAATAGAATAACTTAATATAATAGCTCTGCTATTAGCTTCAATAGTTTAATTATATCTCCTTTAGTAATTTAATCAAATTTAAGATATTAAAAAATTAATTTTTAGCTTCTAATTTAAATAAAAATTATATAAAACAACATAGTTATGAAAAATTTAATCTTTGAGATACAATTTAAAATTTATCTTAAAAATTAAAGCCTAAAACTTGAATGTTCTATTATGATATTATTATTTAAATAAAAATCAACAAAGAATTTTTTAATTGAATGATTTGATCCATATAAATTAAATTTTCTACCTTAAATTTAAACATAAGACTTTAAGATAAACTATTAAGTAAAAAAATAAAAAGAGAAAATATAAATAAAGTTATAAGCAAATTTATTGTTAATTTTGATTAAAAATTGAAATAAGTACAAATTTTATATCATTAATCATTTATTTAAAAATATTGTTTTCTAATTTAACTTAAGATTTTTCTCAATACTTAATGCATTATTTAAGTGATTGAATATTTTTAAATCTTATTATCATTATAAAGATACAAAGAGCTTAAAATAAGAAAAATCAAATCTAAATGTATTTTTTAATTAATTCTTTATATTTTAAAACTATGAAATTTAATTATCTTTTTATCGTTTAAAATACTAAAAAATGAAAACGTTTAAAAAAAGGATTCAAAAAATCATAGAATTGTTTCATTATTTTAATATTCTTAATTATAAAAACTAAATTAGAGAGGAATAATTAAAAAATAAATTAAAAAATTCTTTAAATTTACGAAAGCAAAAGGTAAATTTTAATATAATCTTAAGGGTAAAATTATAAAATTATAATTTTATAAATAATAATTTAAGTCAAGTATGAATTAATTAGTTTTACTTTAATATAAAAAAGAATCTAGAAAAATATAAAAATTTAATATTATAAAATTAAAACAAAAAATAATTGTAAATAGCATTTTTATCTTTTTTAGTATGTATAGAATTGATAAAAATGAATTTTTATTAAAAAGTTGAATAATAAATTTATTAAAAGTAGATAAAAATAAAATAATTAAACTTAGGAAACTATTAAATTTAAAAATAAAAATATATATCAGAAAAATAATTTTTTTAAATAAAATTAATAAATAAAAAATTTAAAAGTAATTTAAGATTTTATAAAACAATTAGAAAAGGTTGAATAAAAGATGAAAGATATAAGAAATCATTTGATGGAATACACAGTGAAAGATCTTTCTAGAAAATTATAAAATTTAATATCGTGATGTCATTTAATAATAAAATTCTCATTTAAAATAATTATTTTATGGTTCTGAAAACTCTTGCATTTCTAGAACTCATCTTCCATTTTAGTAATTTTTACATTTAAAGAAAATTTCATTCTAATATTATATTTTTGGATTCAATTTTTTATTTTAGTAAAGAACTAAAACTTAATAATTGGATGTAAACTAAAAGATCAATAAAATTAAGTTAATATCATTTCTTTTATTAATGAATATCTATGCTAAAAAAATGTAAACTTAAGCCTTTTAGACCTTTTTTTAATTTATCAAAGGTTTTAATAAAATATAAATAAAGTAGATAAGTTAAATTAAAAAGATAAAGCAACACTATCTCATTTTCTATTTACTTTTTTATACTAAAATTATCAAATAACTTAAAAAAGCATCAAATTTTAAAGTTTAAGATCTATTTCATAAGAATTAAATCTTTATCTATTTTTTTTCTTTTAATATAATCTTTCTAATTTAACTAAAATAATTGATGTGCTTCTTATTTTTATTTATTCAAAAGCTAAATCTAATTTTCTGGTTAAATTTTATTCTTAAATTACCTTTGATTTAGGGATAAAAAAATAGCATTTCAAAATATCTAATGCTACTTATATTATATCTGGAGAGTACTATGAATACTAACTTACCTTTCGCTTAAAATATAAAAATAAAATAATAATATCATGTGTCTTTCAATAGTAGTTCATTCTGCATATTAATTATGAAATTCACTTTTTTAGTCACTATAATGATTTTTATTAATTTAAATTTAGCTTAATTTTGGTTATAATTTTATCTAATTATGCTAAATTATTATTATTATTAATAAGTTTTAGTTATTTTAGACTTATCTATTTATTTGTTATTTGTTTTTATTTTTTTTAAAATACATCGATTTATATTTCTATTTTTACATCTCTAAAGATACCATCTAATTATAAATCAAATCAGTCATTATTTTTCTTATTTTCCCAAAGCCTTAAAAACAGCTTTATTTATCTTATTAAAATAGAAGATCTAAGCAATTTGAATTTATCCAATATAATCTACATCCATTTTCACTTGGATTTGATTTGATTTATTCAATTATTAATTTACTCTAACAAAATAATTAATTTTTTAAAATGGAATTACCTTCTTTCAATCAGGCAGATCAAAGTGGAAATATCAACACTGGATCTTATCTACAGGTTTATACCTCAGAAATGGGAGCGGAAAACACTTTTATTCAAAAATAAGAAACATAATAGCATCTTCAATAATAAGTTGAGGATTAATAAATTGAAAATGAAATTGTAGTTGATCCCTTTGATAGTGAATTTCCTATTGTGGATTTATAGGTTGATGCTGATATTAAAGATGAAAATCGAAATTTTGATTTCTTATTTAGCTATTTTCTCTTCTTTACCCTCACTTCTATAAAATTTATTATATAAGAAAATTTCGATCTTTACACTTTTTGTGATATTCAAAAATGGGACGACTTCGACAAGGAAGTAAAAAATGGAGAGATTCATACTTTAAATAGGGTTATATGTTCTGAAGAATGCTCGAAAAAAATTAATATTACTATGACTAAATTATTAGAAAGCGATTATTATTTAATCTATTGCACAACTATTTATTATTCTTTGATCTTAGTATAAAAAAATAAACTTAGAGTTACATTACTATATTTGATTACATGTATGCCTCTTTTAACACATTTAATTGGAAACATTGCCTTTTTTTATGATAAATCAATAGCTTTTATGATAGGAAACTTTCTCGAAGCTGCTTCATTCTTGCTTATAATAAAATAATCCTGAATACTTTTTAAAATTTGTCTTGGTGGTATGTTCATACTAAGTTATTTTACATGTGTAAATTTATTTTTTTTAAGGATTTTTCCATATTTAAAAGAAAAAAGCCCAGCAGTAATTTTACAATTAGTTCCCTTATTTATATTCTTTATAAAGACGATTGGTTAATTAATAATTAAAAGCAAATATTTTAGAAGATACGATAAAGGTATTTTTGCTGTTTTTTTACTTTATTTTGCTACTTTTGATTATATTTATATAGGAACATTGCATGCTATTATTAATAAATCAGGTATAAATTCTGTTGATTTCTGGTTTACTGTTACTTTAAATTCGGTTATGGAGTTACAAAGTAAAATATTCTTTTATAAAAGAATATTTTTTTGACTAAAATGAAAGTTTTTCTCTAAGAAAAAAGTAATAAATTTTAACATTAGCCCAACATTTTTAATATATTAAGGGATAAAAGCAGAAACGGAGCTATATAGTGTTTTAATATACTTTATATTAATTTTGACCAAATATTACAACTTCTGTATGATTACTTTAGTTGACTGTAAGGGACATCCTATTGCAAGTATATCAAAAATAACAAATGAGCATTATTTATTGGTAGTTATATTGCTTTTATAGAATTTATTTATAAATCTCATTAAGATATTTAATAAGAAATTTCTTAAAAACAACTTATTCCAGACTATACAAGTTAGATACTAGACATAAAAAGTTGAATTTAATATTCTCTTTATATCAAAATTAACTATTCTATTTAACATATATTCATAATAAATCAACAATGAAAATGATTATTAGACTAAATAAAATTTTACTTAAATAGTTAGTTTAAAAAAATATGGATTCAAATTCTTAAAATATAATGAATAGAAGCTTTAACTAATTTTTTATTTATTAGATAAGAATAAAGATAAAAAGTAAACTTTATAAACCCATAAAATCTATCTTTTATTTTTAAATAAAATTTTATCGAAGGAAATTTATCGAAATTAAATGAAAAAAGAAATTTATTACAATTATATTTAATATTCTTTAAAATATTCTTTAGGAAATTATTAATTGTAAGTTTTAAAACATAAAGGATATTACCAAGGTAAAAGAGAATTATATTTTAATTCTGTCAATAATTTATTTAATTATAAAAAAAATAATAAATAAATATTATTATTAAGCGCTTAGCACTTCATTGGCAAGCAGCTCTTTCAATATTAATATTAAAAAAATTGTTCTCATACTTCTTGTTATCATTCTTTTTATCCAATGAGTCACGTCAGCTTCTCCAAATGGGAAATCTACTTATTAAAGATTATTCTTAAATCTTGAACCAAATGCTCTAGTCTTCTTGAATAAAATCCAAATAAGAGTTTATAGTTAAGTCATTACTAGAGCTTCAGTCAAACGATCATACTGCTAGTGAGAACCCTCGGACAAATTAGGCTTATCTTTTCTGAGCTTGTCCACCCTTTCCAGTGGTAGCATCTAACGTAAAATTACACGCAATGCAGTATAAACTGCACCAGATTAGCTACTAGTTCTTTTGACCGCGGCTTATATCCATATTTTTATATAATATAGTTATATCATACACTAGAATTAATATTAACGAAACTATTTTATTATTTTATTGCTTGCTAAATTAAAAATAAGATAGATTGTAAAGGATTTAAACTAACTCATAAATTTAATACTAAAGCTATTTATCTTTAAAAAAGTAATAAATAATGTATTTAATTATAAATAATTTGTAATAAAATTAGACTAAAAATTAAAGAAAAGTGAGATAAATTTACTATATTTTAATTATAAATAGTTAATTATTTTTAATAAAAATAGCAATATTATAAAATAAATATTATAACTTTCAATTTAAATTAAATAAATTAGTAAAAAGATTGTATTAATTTAATTTAAAATATAAACTTAGAAATATTAGATATTAGATTAAAATTATCTTAAGATATATCATAAAACTTATTATATTTTAAATCTTCTTAATCAATTAAATAATCCAAAACTTAAATAATTTAACTCGTAAAAAATGAATGAAAAATTATATAGTTATGGGAAGAATAGCGATAACCGTGGTAAATATTAGAATAAATTTTTAATTCAGTAATATTTTAAGAAATTTTGGTTTATTAACATAAAAAAATGAAAGACACTTAAAATAAATATAGTAGAATATCACATATACTGATATATGTATGAAAATAATTAGAAAATATAAAGAATTTTTATTTGAGAGTATAAAAGTACATATTCTAAAACTTAAATAAACTTTTTTTCAATTTTAGTTCTATTTTAATCTTTTTAAATAATTTTCATTTCTTTAGGATAATTTTATGCTATTTTTTAAATTTTATAAACTGTTTTATTAGATTAAACTATTTCGCTTACTATTCTTTTATATTCTTTTATATTATTTTATAAAATACAAAAATTTATTAAAACTGCTTAATAATTTCAAGCAATTGACTTTGTAGCTTACAAAATGGTATTAATATTTTGTTTATTATTACTTAATCATCACTTTATATCTTTTGTTATTTTGAAAATAACTAAAATTATTTCTTATTTTCCATTGAAATTCTCAATTAGAAAATCTTCATTTTTTGTATTTAAAATTTAATTAAGAAAGCAGAAGCAAATCATTATAGCTATACTTTTCGAGTTAATTATAGTAATTTTTTCTTATTATTTCATAAGTTTCTAAGGTTTTATTTCCTTCTAAATTTAAATTTAAACTAAAAGAGTTTTTTGACGTCTTTAATTGCAAGAATTGCTTCTTTCAATTATAGACGTTAGTAAATGTTTTTAAATTGTTTTTTAATCTTGTTTACATCTCATCATTTTTCTTTAATTAGTTCTTCTTTCTATTCATCTTTAGCTTCTTCCTTTTTTGCTTTTAGCTAGGCTAAATAATCTATCTTTAATAAAGGAAAAACAGTTTTTTTTTTTAATGGTTGAAGATTTCAAATCAGGCTTCTATATCACCTCTTCCTAAGCCAAAAAGGAAGGGAGGAAGCAAGAAATCAAGTCTTAATAATCTTAACAATCTTCTCTATCACAACTTTAACCAACACTGAACTAACAACTTGGAATCTAGCAAAAAGAACGAAATCCAACCTTGAAGAATATACACACGGAAACTCCAACCTCAAGTGAGAAACCGAGGAAACAGATGAAATCTGTTCTCCACCAGGAGGTATCAGAGTTCAACCCTTCTGGCCAGATGAACATGGAGTAGCTCATCAAAGTGGTACTGAACCTCCAAGAAGAGGTCGAGAGATTGAAGAAGGACAATGATATGATGATGGCAAAGCTAGACCTAGCAGAAGGAATTGAATCAAGACTTATGTCCTAGGAAAGAGATCTTAACGCCTTTTGGAATATCTCACAAAGACAGAATAACGAATCCTAAAATTAGCTTTAGAAACAGACTGAACTGGATAACATACTCGGAAAAGTAGAAGAGAAATTCAAAACTTTTAAGAAAGAGTAAAGCGAAACTAAAGCTATACAAATGGAAATCGAAGCCCAGAAAGAGCAAACAAATCAAGGAAAATAATTCAAAATAAAAAAGAAATGCTTCTGCTGTGGAAGCGTATGACATTTTTATCGGAAATGTTTGAAATTCTAATAGAAATAAAGAAACTATTGGATAAAAGAACAATAAAAGAAGAAAAAAGAAGAAGCAAGAATGAAAATAATGAAAAGAACGTATTGCAACCCAGATGGTTCAATATACAAGATTAAGATGGAATCAAGGCAAGTTAAAGGAGGGAAAACCTGGAAAAATCTGAATTCCCAATCTCGCTAAAATTGGGCGACCTGAACTTTTATATTTAACAGCAGGGAGCATGAACTGCTGTCTTCCTGACGGGGTTGGAAATCCCTAAAACGGAAAACTTAAAATTATATTATTATTATTATAAAGGAAAAGTAGAATGGTTGAAATATTAAAAGTACTAAACTAAATAAATGTAGAATAATATGATAATAGCTTAACTTTAAGTTATTACATATGAATATAAGATAAAAATACTTTATTTATTTAAGATTTAATTAGTTCAAATTAAAAAAAATGAGAAGGATAGTTATTTCTATTAACATATATAAACCTTAAGCCTCTTATAATTTTTTAAAATCAATCAAGGTTTGCTTTTTGCTTATATGTGCCAATAAGGAAAGATTGTCATTATTTTATATATTTTTAAACACTTTCATTTGATATATAGCTTCTATATTTTAATTATATAATTAGTTATCAATTTTAATATTTAAAACTCACTATCTATGTTAAAAAAGTAGAATATATAATAATTTTAATACAAGAAGTGTATAATGAAAAAACAGGGTTGCTAATATTGATTAATAGACTACATAACTAAATATCAAACAGAGCCAGCATATTAAAATTTTAAATACTGCTTGCTATAAGTATTTGGATAAGCAATTTTATGCTATATATGGTTGTGCATTCCTGCTTCATTGATAGTTCTTAGAAATATATTTTATTAGTCTTGCTTTATGATTTAAATATATACCAATAGGATTTAAGCTACTCTAAAGAATATAAGCAAAATAATTTAAAAGATATATGTAGCATAAAACTAATAGGCTTGCTTATTTCTTTATTAAAGCATACCTTTTAACCTTTATAAAACCTTATCTACTAAATATGTTTAAAAAAAAGGTTTTAGAATTTAATTAAAAAAGGAAAGAAATTAAAATAGTTAATATAAAAGAGATAAACATTGATGCAATAAGCTACTTAGCAAAGCTTTAGAAAAGAAATCAAATCTCCTTAGTTATATTATATATAAATAATAAACAATTTATAAGAAAGTCTTTAGAGGATTTAGAAAAGATATACAACTAAATATTTAGAATATGCAACATTTTTAGCTTAAACTTAAAATATCTTTAATTAAATAGAAGGATATAATCTGTAAATATACTTAAAAGAGATAATTTATAGATATAAAGATATATCAATATATAGCTAATTTTGGATTTATTTGATATATTTAAGACTACTTAAATAAAATAAACTATACTTATAAAATATATCTAATTTAATGCTTAGAACATTGATCTATAGATTCTCTTTTAATATAAAAGCAAGCTATCTTATTTCTAGTCCATAATGATTCTTTTATTTCTCAATTAAAAAATCCATAATTTCACATTGAATAGACTAATAAAAAAGCATATTAAAAACTTTAAAATTGAATATAAAAAGACAGGTGAGTCTAGTATTAATATATTAAAATTAAAAATAAATTTGATAATTAAGTAATGTTAATAAGGACTTATTGCTTGCTATTGTTTATAAAAATATTTTTATTAATTTATTTAATTATAATTCGAAGATTTAAAAGTTGTAGTTGATAGTTTAAGAAAATCATTCCTTCTATGGTTATGCAATTATATCTTCAACTTCTTCAGAATTTATCTAAGGTTTAATTTTAGTAGGATTTCGTTCCGTGAACTAAGTGAAGATACTTTTTTCTGCCTACAATTCCTCATCCATTGCGAAAACAGCCTTGTAATATTATGGGTTGCATTTCATTTTATAACTAACTATACCCACTTTTCCTATTTCCTCTTTAACTAAAAAATTAAGGCTTACCTTTTGTGAACTGCTCTACTTTAAAATAATTTTCTGAAGTAATTTATTTAATATATTTCCTCCATCAAATCTTATTATATATTGATCATGCTATCATTAACAAAATAACTACAATAATTAAAATAATCATTAGTCTTCCAGATGAAAAATTAAGTTTATCAGCTGTCGAATTATGAAAAGCACATCTTTATAAATTAGTGTAAGTACAAACTCTTTTCTACCATATTACAGACAACTCACAATCATTTCCATCATATTTACATAAATCATTGTTGCAATCTGGATCACATTTCTAATTTCCAATTAACCCAAAGTCAGGACATCCAGAATCTAAGCAAAGCTATTTCTTTTATACACCATTGTCACAATCATTATCATCTCAAGCACATTCTTCATTATTGCATTCTAAGTCGCAATCTCAATCTCCGATTCATGAAAGAGGGCATTTATTTCTATCGCAATGTATCAATTTTTAATAAACTTCATAAGTATTACAATCTCCTCCGTCATTCTTACATTCGTTATTAAGGCAATTAAAGTCGCATACACCATCACCAATTCATTCTATAGGACAATTAGAAGGACAATCAGAACAATCATTGTAATCATAGCTACAGTATTATATATTGCATTTTTAATCGCAAAATCCATCACCTAGCCATGAAATTTAGCACTCTTTTTATTCACATAATTAAAAATCAAAACTGTAACTTTATACTTCATCTATACAATCTTCGTCATCGAAATTACACTCCAATATATTACACTATTAATCACAATAACCATCATTTAGCCAACTAAATAAGCAACTTTAATTTGAATCACAAGCAAAGGTGCTACAATCAGGCAAATCGTAATTGCATTCTTAAGTTAAACATTAATCGTTGCATATACCATTTTTTAATAAAAATATATCGCAAGTACAATTTTTCTAATCGGAATCTTAATTGTCACAATCTTTACCATCAAAAAGACAAAAATAGTTATTACATTCCTCATCACAAAAGCCATCTCCAATAAAATCAAAAAAACAATCATTATTGCAGTATTCACAATCGTAATTATCTCAATTGCATTCTTCATTATAGCAATCATAATCGCATTCCCCATCACCTATTCAATCTTTACTACAATCCTAGTTACATTTTGTGAAATCAATTTATTATTGAAAGCAATCTTTGTAGTCATAAAGGCACTCGAAAATAAAGCATTGCTAATCACATACCTTATTATTTCATAAATTATAGTCACATTCGGCGCTGCATAACGATGAATCGAAATAGCAATCATGAAGATCATATAAGCACTCTTCATTATTGCATGCCTAATCACAAAAGTTGTCTCCTAATCACGATACGTCACAAAAATAATTACAAAAGTTTTATTTTCTTCAACAATCTCCAAAATCAAATAAGCAATATTCATTATTACAATACTCATCACATTCTCCATCAAATAGATAATCTTATCAACAGTATTAACTACATTATTTTTCTTCATCAATGCAATCAAATCAATCAAAAAAACATTATATAGTATTACAACCTTCATCACATATTCCATTTCCTAATT
The DNA here is from genome assembly GCA_946699065.1 of Loxodes magnus. NCBI lineage: Eukaryota > Ciliophora > Karyorelictea > Loxodida > Loxodidae > Loxodes > Loxodes magnus. The sequence continues at coordinate 144,164 of CAMPDV010000061.1, forward strand.
GATAATAATTACAACTTGAATCACATCAATTTTAACTATTATAGCAGTCTCCAAAATCTCATAAACATTATTAATCATAGCAATTAGGATCACACTCATAATTCCCTAAATCTGAAATATAGCATCCTTATTAGCATTGAAAGGAGTTAGAAAAACAATCTCCAAGGTCATATAAACATTCTGAGACATTACACTCTTTCTCACATTAAAGATTTCCAAGCCAAGAATTGTCACAACCTTAACTACAATCTTCTTGTAAATTTCTCATTAGCAAGCTGGTTTGTTTAGTACTATTGCTCAAATTTAAATTATATCAATAGCATTTATCATAAAGAGTTATAACGCAGGTTTCGTAACCTCTTGGAAATAAATCTTTACTTCCCATAAAAAAAATTGTGAAAATTGCGTGAGAAATTAAGGTGTATGGAATTATTTTCTGGACAAAGATATGGAATTCAGAAGATATGTTTAAAGGCTTTTTATAAAAAGTGAGAAGAAGATATTTATCTGTCCAATAAACTATAAAAATTGAAATAGCTGCCATTATAAGCAGAAAAGGAATTCCAGCTGAATATATCCAAACTGTGAATATAACAGAACAAATAAATGAATACTGCTCAATCAAGTCAAATTCAGGTCCTATTAAAGTTTGATTCATTTCATGCTATGTTTGAGGCTTTTAAGTTTTTCATCTTTTGTAGAGTAGTTTAAATGGTTTTAAAGCCACTTTTTATGTACTTGGTTGTATAATAGCTACAAATATAGTTGTTGTTATTCCTTTTCCTACATCAACATATCAGTACCTTTCAAAATCGCTGTAGTCTTCAGATTAGATAACAAGTATAGAAAAAGCCGTATTGAAGAATTAAAATATAAACATTTTAAGTAAAATACTAAGACTTGATTCTACTTTATCATGCTTTTTCTATCAAACGTGGAGTTTTTTCAAACTTCATACTATAAATCTATTCGATAAGATGATTGTAATACCTAAGAATATAGTCACTGCCCACGATTTTAATTTTTCATTCTTATATTCTTAGCAAAATTCTCCTAAATCTCCTTCATTTTTTAATATTTTAAATATGTCTTATTAGGAACACCAACAGTAATAACCTATCGTATCAGTATGGTAATAATACGTTCCTGTTGCCTCTTTCAGATTAATTTCTTATATTTTGAAATTTGTGGCTTATTTATTCTTGAAAATTTTTTTATTAACAGTATTGAAGTATTTTATGCATTCAACTTGAGATGGAAAGTTTTCATTTTTGCCCTATTTTATCCCAAATATCACAACTATTGAAATTCCAATTATGACTAAAGACACTAGGGTGACCAAAGATGAATATATTTTTCCCTTTCAGTATGAAACTTCTAAATTTTCCCATTATATTACTGAAGGGTCTTTAGCCTCTTAAATGCTAAGAGGATATTTTTCTTTGTATCTGAACCTTTTAGATTAAAACCAAGTAAATCAGAAAGTGTTTTTATAGTCATCTAGACATTTTTCTTTAGATTTTATGTCTTCAAAAACAATAAAAATCTTACATAATTTCCTTTAACTATTATCTTCGTTGGAAGTTTCTTTTTACTTTTAAATTTTTTCCTTAAGATTTTTCAAATCTTCTTTCATCGCTGAAATATCCTTTTTTTTAGGTATTAGTCTCATTTATATTAGAGCATTCTTAAGACAAGCTACTATTTTGCTGTCTTTTACATTTTCATCTATTTTTATTTGTTCTGAAGATATTTGTATCTTAAGATTTGCTAACTAAGTATATTTATTTAGAAGGCTCTTTTAAACTCTACCAATGACTATTTCATGAACTGGTCCATACCTTTATCCAAAGAAATTTTTTAAATCATTTTTACATATTTAATCTTAAGGAAGACCTTCTATTTAGATAGCATATTTACAAACACTTTGAGCTTTTTATGGATATTAAGAAATTATTTTATTTGTCCTATACCAATAAAAAACTATGAAGCATAAAAATATCAAACACTAAAAGAAGTCAATTAAAGCAACTTATAAATTTTTTTGTTCTGTTCTATCTATAATTTCTTCTTCGTATTATTTTTAATCGTCATCGTCATCAAATTAATTCTCAATAAAATTTTCATAACCTCTTTATTCTTTAAAGTTAAAGTATAGATATTTTTACCTCTCTTCTTAATCAATGTCACTGTATTTTTCGTCAAAAACTCAGAACTCGATTTCTTTTTGTCCAGTATCAAGATTACCAAGAGTAAAACGCTCAAAAAGTCCTGCTTCCTCTTTCTTATAATTTTCTCCTTGTCGGTTTATTATTAATTTTCCTATATCAATAAGACTCAATACTACAAAAGTTAGAATCAGCCATTTCACCCAATCGAAGTAAAGTTCGATACCTAATCCGAACTTATTTAATTCTTTACTAGTTGTAGCTCAAACAGGGAATCTTACTCCTTCATCATAATTTTTGTACACTGAGTTTTGCATAACATAATGATCCGCCACTATCTAATTACCTTTTCGAGTAAAGTCTTCTATAGTGTCTATCACAAAATCAAGTTCTTGAGATTAAGTATTGATCTTTTCGTGACCAACTTACATGACCCGTAATTATAAAATTAAAATTTCTCTTCAATTTAAATTACTTAAAAATTCTAAGATAATTTTTTTTTCTTAAATTTGAATTTAAAATAAAAGTCTGGAAAATAATTTTTTTGACTTTATTTTATAAATATTTTCCTTTAAATTCTTTTAAATAATGCACTAACTTCTAAGAGAAGACTGTAAGGAATATCAAAATTCATTATTAAAACTCTAAAATTTATTTATTACATCTAGGTTACTCTTCTTTCTTATTTATCTATTTATTATTTAAAACTTTAGTCCTAGAAAAATCCTGGAATTTTTTATAGTTTCATGAAAGCAGCAAAATAAAAGATTAAAGGTATAGAAAAAATTTTGATTTAGTCTTAATAAAAATAATTGATAATTAAGTTTGCTAAGCTTGTCTTTATTTAACTAAAGCCAATTTGCAATTTATTAACTTTTTGTTTATAAAATCCAAGTTCATTATTTATTTATTAGTTACTTCAATAGTAAGCTCTATAATAAAAAAAATTATAAGCAAAAAGTTTGACATACAGGAGAAAGATTTTGTTGATAATAAAGAGTAAAATTGATTTAAGGAAAATTGAGCAGTAATTTAGGGATCAAATAATAAAATAAAGAATTAAGTTAGCTCTATAACTTTTTTAAAGCTTCTAATTCCAGGAAATTAAAGACAACTAAAATTAAATTTTAAAATTGCTTAATAAATCAAAATAAAATCCAAAAAATTTGACTGATGTATTTTAAAATAAATCCAAACTTAAATCAACATAGAAGATCTTTTGAAATCCAAGTTAATATAAAAAATAAAAAATTTGCTTGCAAAATCATTTATAACTATTGAAGTTCCTCAAAGGATAAAAATTAAAAATGATATAATGCAAAGCATTTCATAAATCTCTTTTAAAACTAATAAAATAATGTAATAGTTAAATATAATAGAAGAAATAGAGTATAAAGATTATAAAACAAAAAAGCTAAAAAAAATAAATATCTTAAATAAAATTTGATCTAGAGATTGGAAAATAAAGGAGGGAATAAAAGTTTTGGATTTATGCAAATCTAAGTTATTAAAGTTTTAATATTTGCATAAACAAATTTTATAATAAACCTCTTTAACACAAACTGAGCATAATTAGTTAAAGCCCAATACTTGCTTTAATAAAAATAATTTTAATTCCCTTCTTAATTAAGAAGATGATATTGGTATAATACTTACCAAAAATTTAAAATTTGTTTGCTTAATGAAGTTAATAAATTAAGAAACATTTATATTTGTTTTAAATTAAATAAATAGAGTGAAATATAAAAGGGAAAATCTGATAAAAAAACTTTAAAATCTTACCTAAATTTTTGATGAATGACTCATAAATTTGTAATAAGGTATATCTTAAAATCTTATTTAATTGTAGGATTTAACTTACTAAAATATGAAGAAAAAATAACCTTTATCTAAATTATTATAAAATATGGCATACATAAAAACTTTTGTGGCATTCGGCAGAGCTTGATAGAAAAAATTAAAAATTTAAATATACCAAAGCTTGCTTAATTCATAAGAATATAGCCTTTTATTAATTTATTTAAATCTAAAATAATCCTCTTAATTTATGAAAACTTTTCAAATTTTTTATATAATTTAATTATATTTTCTCAAATTTTCATGCTTCAGTTTATCTATTTCCAACTACTCTTGCTCTAACTTTTTTCAAAAGCAAAATAAAAAAATTTTTAGATCTAAAAAAGCAGAAATAAAACAAAAAATTCAAAGAGTATATCAAAAATATCAATAAAGCATTCTAATTTAGCTTTATTTTATTTAATATAATAAAGAAAATAAAGCTTAAGGATATTTTTTATAGAGGAGCTCTTAAAGATCAGCTATGTGGTAAAGTTATTTTTATATTTCATAAACAATAAGAAGAAATAAAATAAAATCTGGTTCATTTTAAAAATAAATATGACAAATAATCTACAAAAATGATTCAAAGGATTTAGTTTAATTATACTACATCAAATATTAATTTGATATAACTATATCTTAAATGAAAGTATTGTAATTAGTCTACATTCAAATTAATAATAAATAGTTATGATTTAAATGTAGAATTAGAAGTTAAGACATAAATATAGAAATAATCATTCGAAACATTATTAATATTTTCCTAAGAATGAAACAGAAATAATTTTATATAGATATAGAATATTTCAATTCTAAAGTTTTATGGCTATAAAATAAGAGGTATAGCCTGTAGAAATTATTTCAAACTTTTAAGGAAATAGCTTTGCTAAATAAAAATTACAATTTAAATTCTGTATTTTTTAATTCAAAAACTTTTTAGATTTATCTATTATTAAATAAAACTTAATAAAGAAAATGAGAAAATAATTTAGAGTAATTATATTAAATGTACAACTTTAATATTTACATGGAAGATCAAGATACAATTATAATTGGAATTATGTAGAAAGTTATAATTCAAAAATAGGGAAGCAATCTGATTAAACTCCAGGGACAAGAGAGATTAAAATTAAAGAATGTGATGATTTAAATAAGAGATGTATATTGATTATTAAAAAAATAATTAAAAATTTGCGTATAAATCATTTTTATAGTTTAATATTTATTTATAACAATAAAATTTAAAATAACTCAAAAACTCATGGAACAAAATTATATAAAAACAAAAGAAACATATATGGATCATTCTAATTATTTATTATTCTAATGAAATAATAAATTTAAAAATTAGCTATATAATTATTTTATTTTGCTTGCTTGTTGATAAAGATATTTTGTAGAAATATTGAAATAAAATTTAAAATTAGATTCTATTTCTTAGCCAAATTTAATTGACAGTTAGAATACAATTAATTATATATTTTTAGGAGTAACTTTTTTAAAAAGGTAAAAATTCGAAATAATTTAGTGGAACTAATAGACTGTATAATGTAATATATTTATTAGCTTTTTAGTGTTTGCTAGTAAGTATATGAAATAAAAGACATTTCAAGCTTAACTAATACTAAGAAATATATTTAGGCTATAATTTATAATTCATTTTATTTTAATAAGTATAAAGATGCAAATTTATTTCTAATTTAAGCAAAGTTTTTGCTTAAAAAATAAAAGTGACAGCGGTGGGATTTGAACCCACGCCCCGAAAGACTAGCACCTGAAGCTAGCGCCTTAGACCACTCGGCCACGCTGTCTTACAATAATTAAACTCAATCTTTTAAATATAGTTTGATAAGAATAGCCTTTCTCAATTACTTATAACGATTTAAATAGAATTATAACGTTTTGTTATTATGAATAAATCTAGAGCTAGCAATATTAATATGTACTCAAGACGTAAATAATTGATATAGTTACAAAAATTTGTAATCCTAACTTTGAAATAATAGATCCGTCACTATGAAATATTTTTATTAATAGTTATTATTAAATTTTTATTCAAGTTGGTAAGCAAAAATAAATGGTTTATTTTCTTTAAATCTTAATTTTATTATAGATAGTCAAATATTTTAAATTGATGTATTTATGATTGCTTAATTAAAATTTATTTATTATGAATTTAACTATTTATCTTTCCTTAAATATACTAGCTATTTAATAAGTTATTTTCATATGGAAATTATTAACAAATTTATTTTAATTTATTTGAGCAAGTTTTATCTTTAGTAGTAATTTATAAACATGATTTTTATAAATTTTACATTTATAAAAAGAATCAAATTTTAATTTATAGTAATTTAAAAGTGCATTCACTTTAAAAAACTCGTCTATGATATCTCTTTATTAACCAGAACCAATTATTAGTTTATTATTTTGTAATTTTATGACTTTAAATTATTATCTTAGATATTAATTAAAAGATGATAAACCTTAAATCAATTAACTTTCAACCTAAATTCACTTTTTCTTTTTTATTGTAAGAACTGCTTCCTTCCAGAAAAAAGCATTAATAATTGTTTAGCATTAATCTGCCCCTAATTCTATTAAATAACTCAAGTTTATTTCTTATTTTTTACACCTTATTTTTAAACCTTCTTCACTCCAATATTTCAATTCTTTTTAATATCCACTGTGGTATTTGACATATTCTCTAGAGTTTTTGCTTTTAATTATTTAAATAACGAGTAGGTGGTTTTACAATGAACTAAAGCAGACTCAAGATTGCAGTCTCAAGAAAAACTTGATAGTACTTTACAACTTAAATCGACCCGAGCAAGATATTACTGATTACCCTTAAAGAAAATAAAATAAATTACCGAAAGAAGTTTGATTTTTTAGAAGATGGTTTAGTGACAAGTTTATTTATAAAGTTTTCTAAATGTTGTACTTTAAACTAAAGAATGATCCTTATTTCTGTGAATAAAGTTCACTAAAGATTCATAAAAATATGTTTAATCTTAAATATTAAAGAAGAATATTTAATTAATAAACTATATACAGATTTTACTAATGAAGTTACATTTTATATCGATTTTTAACCAATTTTTTAAGAATTTTTTGTTAAAATGAAGCAAATAAAATGATTTTAAGAAGGTAACAGGAATGTTAAAAAACGATAAAAATATCTACAATAAATCTGATTTTACATCTTGATAAAAAAATAAATGATTTACAGCTAAGTATAGAATATAGTGGTCTAAAATTAGAAAGAAGAAAACTCATTTTTAGAACACGGTGATTTTGAAAGTAAAAAATTCATAATCTGGGTAATAAGAAGAATTATATAAAAAAGTTTAAATTTATAATATAAAATTAAGTCATTTTAAAAGAATTTGAAAATATTAAATCCGAAAGGATTTCTTAATCAAGCAACTCGTAGTTTAAAGATAAAATTTGTTAATAATATTTGACATAAAAATTAAAGATTATCTGTTAATAATAAACTAAAATAGAATTAGATAAAAAAATAGCAAGAAACGATTCACTGGAAGCTATTAAAAAAGAGAACCTTGCTCAAATAAATTTTATTTATTTAGAAATTTTAATATTCTAAGTCCATTAAATGAAATAAACGCTTGAAATCCTAATAAAAGTAATAAAGAAGATAAAATTTAAAATGAAATGTAATGCAAAAGCAAATTAAAATAATTTAAAAAGGGATTAAAAAATTATAATTCTAAAATAAATATAAATCTTTAACTAGTGATGCAGTAAGCCAAGTATAAACGTCAAAAGAATGACTTACTTTTAAAATTTTTTCTTAATATATAATAAATTATGAAAATAAAAAAACAAGGAAAAATATATTTCTAACTCCCCAATTTATTAAAGTTCAAAATCTTAAAATATTTTTAGATAAAATAATTAAAATAAATTTTTTCAGTAAATATTCTTTACTAAATCAAAGTCTTTAGTTATTACTTAAGGCATAATTTACACTTGATTTATAAAATTACTAATGGTCATATATTAAGTATATTGAATACTTGCCTATCTATTTAAGTTTATAAAGGAGAATTTAATTTATAGGAAAATGTTTTATTAAGACTTTTTTAATTTAATTATTTTTAATATACATAACAAAAGATGCTTTTTAATATAATCTTTTAAAATTTCAGCTTTTAAATATAAAGTTTTTTAAGTTACCTAAATAGATTAATAATAACTTAGCTAAACATTTAGAAATGATTTTTTGAAAATTCAATATGCAATATACTTTAATTAGAAATTGAATCTCTTTTATTTAATATATTTGATTTTTTTAAATATTATAATGTGTAAATTATTTTCCTTCTTTGCTAGTTCAAAGTAATTTTATTATTTTCAAACTTTCTTCTTTTGTTTATTTTTTAGAAGTAATTTTGATTTTTCTTATGATTTTTTTTAATAGTTTGTTAGTTATTTTATTATTTTGTCAATTTTAAAAAAATAGTTAAATTTTACTATATTTATTGATATTTTTATGATTAAATAAATAATAAATAAATAAATATGATTATAGAGCGCATAGCACCTCATTGGCGTGCAGCTCTTTCAGTGTTAATATTTAATATTAAAAAAAATGTTCTCAAAAGCTTGATTTCATTCTATTTGTCCAAAGAATCACTTCATCTTCTCCAAATGGGGAATCTTCTTATTAAAAATTATTCTTAAATCTTGAATCAAATGCTCCAGTCTTCTTGAATAAGGTCCAAGTAAGAATTAGTTATTAAGTCATTATCAGGCCCGTCAGTCAAACTTTCATACTACTAGAGAGAACTCTCAGAGCAAGTTAAATGTCTCAACTGAGCTTATCCACTCTTCCCCGTGGTGGATTCTAGCGTGAGATTACTCGCAATGTAGTATAAACTGCCCCAGATTACCTACTAGTTTTTCTGACGCGGCCGACACCCATTTTATATTAATAAAACTGATTTTTTTGTCTTTGACGTTAAAGATGTTTATATCTAAACATTATCTTTTTTTAATTTTATTTTCATAAATTAAATTTAAAAATAAAACACTTTGGTGTATAGCTAACTCCTTTTTTTTCGCTATCACTTAGATCTTTCATTCATGAAGAAATTCTATTTTTTTGAGAGTCATTTTTACTTTATTGTTTTTTTTACTATTCAGTCACATTTTCTTAATTAAATTTTAATAATTAAAAAATAAACTAAAGAGTAATAAGTATACTAAACTCTTCATTTATTTTTATAGTTATACTTTAAACGATTAAGACATTGAGTATATAGCAAGGAGGAGCTTTATACATTATGATATAAGTGTTAAATTAATATTCATAATATTCTCATATCTCTAAATTAATTTTTATACTATAACTATTTAATTAAATATAAACCTTCTTTATATTTAAATTAACTTTATATTTAAGAAATTATTTTATTTTTATTAAATAATTTGCTATTAAAGAGAAATATCACTTAAAGAAATTACCTTTATAATTCAAACTAGATTCTGGTTATTTGTTATAATTTTTTATAACATAATTTATTAAAGCGATTTCACCTTTTTTTGGTTAATCACAAAATTAGAGTTTTTAAAAGTTTTTTCTTATCAGAAATCTTTGCTTTCATATTCATCTGGCTTTTCCGGATCGTAAATTCTTAAAAATTGTCTATTTTCCTCTTGCTACTACTTGGAATTCAAATCCTACTTATCATCCTTCAAATTATCTCAAAACATGTTTAATCTTTGGAGCTTCTACGTAAGGTTAAAATTTTTTTTAAATATATTCTTCCGTTTGGTGTGTAATAGATCTTAAATAGATTTTGGCTTCCTCTTTTTGTTTCATAATATTATTTTCTCTTGAATCTATAACATTATTTTACCTTATATCCGTGTTTTTTACAGTACCAAAATCTTTTTCTATTTTCTAATAGGAGAAGGATTCTGCACTACTCTTGATTCTTGATCTATTTTAAATTAAGTTGAATTTGCTCAAGTTAATTGATCCTCTGGTCAAATTTTTGTCTTAAATTCCATTCGATTTGATTAATTTATTTTTCTACCTCTTTAGAAGATGTCTGCTAGTTTTATTGTTTCTAAGGATTTTATTCATTTAACAAATTTTTAATAGTTAGCATTAGAGATTAAATTATTTGGTCAAGGTCTTAAACTTCTTTTGTTAGATTCTAATTGTCCAATTGTAGCAGATAAATATCGTTGAAAGGTCATGTTAATTATTAGGACTTGCTGAAGAAGTTTATTGTTTCTTAGGTATCATTTTAATAATATTTATAATATTATGCACTATAGTTTCCAGTTTTTCTTTAGAAGATGATATTTAATAATAATGCTTTAATTTATTACTTTTAAGGAGGGAAACAAAATAAGTTCAGGTATTATTTTAAAATTTTAATTTTAATAATACTAATTTCATAATAAGTTTATCAGTTAAACAAATTACTAGCACTAAAAATTTGCTTGAGACTTTAATTTTTTTCTTTTATTTTATTTGTGCTTAAATTAACTTTTTTTTCGCTTTTTTAAATTATAAAAGCTTCTATCTTATGTAAAATTTATCTTTTTTAACGTTTATAAGGAAAATGTATATCTTTGTAATTTAAAATGAACTAAAATTATTTTTATAATTCTAAGCCTTCTTTCATCCTTGGTTTTATTGTGGCAATACTTAAAAAAGTATCAAGGTTTTGTTTGATACTTATTTAAATCTTAGTTAAAAGTAATCCTAATTTTACAACCTTATTTAGATCAACCCATTTGAGCAAATTTCTACTATGTTTAATTTTAATTTGATTTTTTTAATTAATTTAACCTTAGAAATATTTTGATTTATAGTTTGCTTAATTAAAATTTCTAGTTACTTTGTCTTATAAATCTTTATAATTTTAAAATTAATAAGTTTGTATGCATACTGATAATTATTTTATTAGCTTAAAATTTAAACTTATTTCTATAATTGAGAAATTTAAGTCTCAATTTAGTTGCCATTAATAATTATTATCTTGTAATTTAAATAATAGCCTTTTTTTAAGCTACTTTAAACTTTATCCCTTCATTTTATATAAAGAGATGAAATTAAAATCCTATTTAGATTAAAAAGAATATACTTATTTAAAATTTTTGATTTGCCTACAGTTTTCCTTGAGTATAAATTTTAGATTTTTAGTTATAAAGAATATTCTATTTTCTAAATTTGTTAAATTAAAAATGGAAATAGATCAGGTTGAGCTTTATCTAATTTTTCTTCTTTCTAACCAAAAAAATTAAAAAAGCTTATACTGAAAAGATTTTGTTAAATAGTTGAATCAGAACTACAATCTTTTGGATTGTATATTTTACTTTAATTAAAAAGAACTAAATCGAACAATATTCTTCAGAACTGCCTTATCCACTCAATTATGTTCCTTTTTAATAATCCTATTTAATAGTTCTTATGCATTTAAAGAGATGATTATAAATAATCCAATAGCATTATAAATTTAGAAGTTATAATTTGAACATTCCTTATTTATAATTTTAGATCAAATAACTTATCTAATCTTCGTCCACCTCAGTATTTTATATAATAAATTAAGCTTCTTTAAGATAGTGTATTTTTTATCTGAAACAAAATTTTATCTTAAGAGTGATAAATTATCTCTAAATTAATTTTAGTATAGTCATAATTTAGTTCATCACATGATAATTTATTTTATTTAAATTTATTGTTTAAGGTAGAACTAACGAGATCCCTGTTTTATATATTTATAATATATCCTATATAGACTTTTATTATTTTGGTATTTATGCCTTTCATGTCTATATTTTAAATTATTTTTCGTTCACTTATTTCTTTATAATTTACTAACTAACTCTCATTTAAGTCTATATTATTTTATTTTTGTAAGTTAAGCTAGACTCTATTATTATAATTAAGTCTCTGGCTATTGTTTATCATTTCCATTTTTACTTTCAAATCCAAACAATCTTTGTCTTATTCTAATCTGTATTTAACATTTAATAATCAAATTTAAATAAAAAATATAGGCATCTTAGTATTAAAAATATCTCTCTCAAATTAAAATAAATGTTTCATTTAGTTAGTCATTATTATAAAATTCGAAGCAAATTTGCTTTTAAGTGTGAATATCAAATTAAGTACATGATGTAATTTAACACTAATTGCAAACCCATAGTGGTTAAAGTTGACCCATTATGAACTTGATTCTTTAAATTTAGATATTATATCATAAGTCTTCATTTCTATACCTAGAAGATATAGAAACTAATATACGTATAGTATTCCAAGAAAATTAATTTATAAGTATCCTAAAATTTAGTTTTTATCAACTTCTGTTGATATAAGCCCTATAACTAAAATAGTTGCAGCTATGCTATATGGTAATAAAATCTAGCTAGTTCTACAGATGATGAAATTTTCATAGCCATTGATGATGATGCTTCCTATACAACTGCTTTGATTGATACTTTGGTATACTATTCATTACTTAATCCTCAATGTACGATTGGAGCTTCACATTTAAAACTAAAACATTTCAATAGCCAAATTTTGGTTGGCCAACGTATTTTAGATAGGAAATAACAGGAAGGTGTGTTTATACTGAAGTATTATAAGGATATGCAGGAATAGTATATAGAAAATCCCATTTAGATTTGTAATTAACCATAGCACTAACACGAAGAGATCTAGTACCAGAAATGAATGAATGCTATTTTTCAGATGATATAATTATCAGTTGGTTGTTAGGTTATAATAACATCAACGTTATTGGATTAAAAAAAAGATAGAAAAATCATAGCTATCGAATAAATATTATTTGGTTCTATTCTCATGCCAAAGATAACAGCACTTAACACTTTAAACTAATGGGTGATTTTAGCTAATATTAATCTGATAATTCAGAGCATTATGTAATATGCTATAAACATTAATTGAAAAAAGCATCGATTTCAGTAAAATAAAGTTGAAATGCAAAGCAAAAGATTAAATTATAAAAAATTTTACATTTTTTCTAATTAAAACATATGACAAAAGCAAAGCTCTTGAAAGAGAAAGAAATAAATGAGTATGATATATAGTTGCTAATATATAACACCTTTAAAATGTTTTTAATTTATAAATATTAATTAATTTAGCATAAAATAGAATACTCAATTTTAATTTGGGAACTAAATAAAGAAAAAAATTTATAAAATTAAAAATTAAAAATGCTTTTTTAAGTTATTCTATGTAAAATATCTAAAATTTCAACATATTTAAAACAATAAAATAAAATAAATTAAGAATTTAATTATCTTAACGAGTTTAAAGATCTAACTGTAAACAAAAAAATGTATTATTAATTTATTATTTTCCATATAATTATATGAATAAATAGCAAGTATCAAGTGCTAGGTACAAATAAATTTATAGATAATTAGTAACTATTAATAATGAAAATAATTACAAAATTTATTAAATTTGATATTTTAAAGAAAGGTCCCTAAGTTTATTTTATTGCATTTAAGCATCCAGATTCAAATTTGATTCTATTACTATTTTTATAAATCAGCTACATACTTAATTTATAATGAATTATATTTGAATTTACTTTAAGAAAATTGACCTTCGTATCTATCACTTTAATATAAAAATAACTTAATCTAAAGATTTTAGCATCTTCTAATACCTAAAAACAAATAAAAATAATAAAATTTGTTTCGAATGAAGGTAATATCATCATAAAGCACTTTATTAAGCTCCATTTATTTTAAATTATTAAATTAAATTTCCTAGATTATTTATTTTGCTAGTATTTCAAGAGATTAAATAATCATTTTATTCGAATATATAAAATGCTAAGATTGTATCTTCATAGATTTAAAAAAATTGTTTATCTTCTACTATATTATCTATATTTCAAATTAATTCCCTTTTAAAGCAAACTAGTACAAATTTTATTTAAGCATATCTATTATATTATTAACTAGAAAATATATCTTCCCATTAAATCAAGTTGGTAATTTAAAATTAAAATTGTAAAGTTTAGTGTATAACTTAAAAGTTGAAAATAACTTAGAAAGAAAAAGATTTAAGTTCAAATATGGATTTTGTAATCAGCTATATAAAAAAGGAATATATATTGTTGATTTTTCTCTTTAAATTTGAAATGCTTAAAGAAGAAAGCTTATTATATAATCCTCTTAATTATTCAACTAAACTCTTAATTTATTTTATTGGAATTAAATTAATGAAAAAGAATAAAATTATAAGAGATTTAGTTCATATAGCAGATTAGAATATGTAAGATCATAAAGATGAATGTTTTTTATTTTAAAGTAGTTAATGCATGTATTAATACTTTGATAGAGGTAAGAAAGTTTAAAGAGATAGGTTGCTAATTAGATAAAATATATTAAATAAGTACCTAATTTAATTTGTTTAGTCCTAGAACAAAAAGTTTAAAAACATTTTAATATAATTTAGAATTTTCTCATTTTTGCTCAGTTTTGGAAATAAAAAAAATGCTAAATTAAGTTTGAAATTCTCTATCATCTATATTTAAACGTCTAGAGATAGTAATAATAAGACAGCGTGGCCGAGTGGTCTAAGGCGCTAGCTTCAGGTGCTAGTCTTTCGGGGCGTGGGTTCAAATCCCACCACTGTCACTTTTTAATATAAGATCTAAAATTAAACTATCAATAACTAAATTTTCTTAAACATTTCTTATTTAATTAACAAATTATGAATCTTAAATCTTTATCAATAAACTTTTAGCAGTCACTTTTTATGACTTTTTCTAATTACTGGAATCGTGAATTTCAATCAATATAGATATATCTATTAAAACTTTAAATTTCTAAATTAAAAAATAAATTTTTTTAAATGCCTTGTATTTAGTTGCAAACCAGATTAACTAATATTTTTTAAATTTTAAAAAGCTATTTAAATTCTTTAATATTTACTTATAACCTTTTAATTTTCTTTCTTGCTTTAAATTATTCATGTTACATTTTTACAAGCAGAATTAAATAATAAAGGGATAAGAAATTTGCTTTTATGATATAGCTTGTTTAAGAAGGAATAAGCAAAATACTAAATATTTGAATTTCGCTCTTATCCTGTTAATTAAAACATTGATTTTAGTTTTTTAATTATGTTTGACTTTTATTCTTGAGAACTTACTTTTGAGGATTTAGTAATTTAATTTATTTATTAATTAATGTCAATTTTCAAAGTTCATCCAGAATATTCACTTGTAAATATCAACTTTGAAACTTAACCTTAAATTTGTTAATCCGAAAGTAGTGAAGAAAAAAGCCTTTAATAAAAAAAATCCATTCAGACTGAAAGTATAAGCACTATTAATTACGCTTAGGATAATAATAAAGAAAACGAAGAAGCTACTGATACTTTAGATATTATGTTTCCGTAAGTAAAATGAACTCAGGAAAATGATGGAAATACTTGCGATTATAATCGTATTTTTGATTTAATTTTTGGTGTTTTATTCTTTATTGGAGTCATTTCTATAAAATTCTACATCGTTTAAAACTTTAACCTTTCTACATTTTGTGATGTTTAAAAATGAGAAGATTTCAATAAAAAGATAGAAAGTGGAGAACTTGCTATGGTAGATAATATTAACTGTATTAAAGAATGCTAGAATATCAAGAACAAAATAGCGACTAAAATATTTGAATTTGACTACTATCTTTTTTATTCTATTGATTCATACTTTTGTTTGCTCTTTATTCTTAGAGGCAATTTTTAAGGTTTAGGACTCTATATTTTGACGATTTTACCATTTATTAACCACATAGTAGTAAATTCGATTTTCCTAGATAATAAATCGTTAGCCTTTACCATAGCAAACTTCCTTACAGCATTTGAAGTGTTTTTCTTAGCAATAAAATCATTTTTGTATCTAAAAATGTATTCACCAATGTTTCTTCTATTAGGATATTTCTCAGCTGTTAAATTCTTTTTCGATGTGTGTTTTCCCTATCTAGTGACTCTAAACTAATAGCTTACTTTATAATTTATTCCTTTAATTCTCTTTTTTATCAAGTAAGGAGCAAACTTTTTATTCAAATTTAGATACTTCAAAAGATATGAGCCTTTTACTCTTGCTGGCTTATTAATTTGCTTTATCATATTTGAATACATTTATATAGGAACTCTTCATACTTTAATAGCATACTCTGGTATAAAGTCTTAAGCCTTTTGATTTACATTAGTATAGAACTTAGTGATGGATATATTAGGATAAATGTTTTTTTTAAATAGATTTATATTCTATTTGCTAAAAAAGTTTCGTTCTTAGAGTTAGAGAAAGGAGTTAAAAATAAATAATGAGAGTTAGGTGTACTAAGGTATAAAAGTGGAGTTATAAATATATAGTATTTGTACTTATTTCGTGTTGATATCTACTAAATACTATGATCATTGTACTACTACGTTAGTAGATTGTAAAGGTCGTCCTTTAGCTAATATGTCTGAAGTAAAGAAAGAGCATTTTCTACTAGTGTTGATATTATTTCTAGAGATAGTTTTTATGACTATAATTAAGAAAATTATAATAAAACATACAAAGAAGCAGGTATTTAAGTAAATAAACGTGAAGTTTGTAACATGAAAATAGCGTTTATTTTATATTTGAATGCTGTATGGAATTACTTTTGATTTTGGATTACCAGGACTATATTCCATGATGAGGGGAGAGTAAAAACAATAAATTTTTTAATTTGGTATATAATAAATTTTTTATATTACATACAATAATTAATTAAGTTTAAGGTTACTAATGATCTTAGTAGATTTTATTATATATAATATAGAGAAATGTTAACAATACATAACTATATTAATAATTATATTTTTTATTATTATTTACTATTTTTCTAGTTTATTAATACATTATCTACTATAAATAGAACAACACCATCAGTATTTTATTTTTTTTAATTTTAAGTAGTTAATTTTTATCCATTTTTGGAACTTAAGCTGGTTACTAGATTCGATATAATTGTACAGATCTTAAATTATTTAAAATTTATCTCTTTGAAATCGAATTTTAATAGATAATTTTGAAGGAAGTTTAAACTTATTCAATACTTACATTTAATATGTCATAAGTAGGAAATTTTGATTGCCATATTAATATTTAATAGATTGATTATTAATCTATATATAAATCTATTAGGTCTTGCATATATGGTAATTTTCTTTTCTTAATGTACAAGATTATGAAAATTGATATTAACTTTAAAATATATCAAATATATACTATCGCTAGCGATTTAATTTTACTATTCATCTTATTATACCTAAGAATTTTCATGAGTTTCAAAAGTGTTCTTATTAAGTATATAAAGATTTCCATGCTGAATTTTTGTCATGGGAAACATCTAATAAATATATTGCTAGGTATGTACTTCATATTTGCATCTAATTGTATGAAAATTGTTGGTATCTAAGCTAAATGTATATAAATATCCCTAATATACATCAATGTTTAGTTTAAAGTTTAAATAACGAGATAATTCATAATTCAAGCATGTAAAACAAAAATCAAAAATTTAACTATCGCAAATTACTTGGTCATTATAGCTTAATATCTAAGAGAGTATAAATAGATTTTCAAATTTTTATTTCTTTGAACAAAAAAAAAGGAAAATCATTGTAGTAATATCAAATTATCAATTGTACATGTACTATAAATCACAACTAAACAGCTAGATATACCAGAACTTGATTTTACTTAAAGTTGAAAATATTATCTCCTTTATTAAATTTTATTACTTTAGAGAAAAATTTAAATACAAAAGCTGAGTAAAAGCCAAATAAGTTTATAATTTTAGAGCCATTTAGCAATTTCAGACCTTCCCAAATTAAAAAATTTCATAAAGAGACAGAATCAATTTTTGAATTCAACGATCATGAAAGCTCATTCATCCTAATAAACTAGATTTGATTTAATGATTTATGTTCTAGATGGTAGAAAGAAATTGAAAGTTTTGAGTATAAAGCTTTAATTTCTATCGTCTTTAACTATCTTTTGTGGTAAAATTTAGAATATTTACTAAATTTTGAATTGAGTATTAGTGAAATTATGAGTATATACTAAATCAATAACAAGGTCATATTAATTCAGATAAAATAAGTTTCTTTACCAATATATAAGAAGATCATTTTTTTAGTTAGATAGTAATCAAAATAAAAAACTTTTTATAATTAATAGTTAATAAATAACTATTTAATAGCAGGTATGCATATAATAATAAAATGGTAGGAAATAATAAAAATAATTTCTTCACTAATTCTAACTAAATCATTGTAATCATTATTTTAGTAAGCATTTAATCTTAAAAGTAAAAATCAATAATTTAAAAAGTAGGCTTAATATAATTAAAGGAGTATGCTTATTATTTTAAAGAAAATTAAACTTGATTTTCTTATTTTTTTAGCAAAATGAGAGTTAAAGATAGAGTTCTAAAGTTTAATTCTGATAATGGTAATTAAAAAATTTATTATTATATAGCTTTTAGTTCCAAAAAATCGAAAAAATGATTTTATTTTATTGATTTCCTTTTTTATTTAAACAATTTTTAATGATTATGCCCTTATTTAATAGATGTAGACATTTAAAATATTTTTATTATTTTTAAAAAGTGACAGTGGTGGGATTTGAACCCACGCCCCGAAAGACTAGCGCCTTAGACCACTCGGCCACGCTGTCTTATATTTTTCATATAGCAATAGCTTTAAAACATATGAAATGTGTAAATCTTTATGAATAAATCCTTTTTTAAATGATTATTTATCTAAAATTTAAATTTAAATAGTAAAATTAAAAGAAAATCTCCTAAGATAAAAAATAAAACCCTTATTATGTTTAATTATAAAGGCATGCATAAATAAAAAAAGTTTCATCATTTACTGCTAAAGTACTTTATATATTCTAAATTTTAAACTTATTTCTAAATCATTATTTTAAATTTCAAAGTTATCTTTAAAATTTTTTTATAATTTTAATCTTTTCATTTATGTTAAATATTTAAAGATTACTAATGATTGATGTCTATTAATTTAAATTAGATAATTTGTAGAAAATTAGAAAAATAAAATTTGTGTATCTTAGAATTATTTTAAAGGAGAAATAAACTATTTTCTTACATTTTACACTAAGAATGTTTTTAATAAATATCTTATCGTATTTTTCAATTTTATAGCAGCACAGAATTCAATGCTACCAAATCAATTTTTATCACATAATAGTAATCTTTTTAATGTATAAATTCGTCCATTTGTATCCAAAAATTTTCAGAAGCTTAATTATAGAAATGCAGTCACAATGCTCTGGAATAATTTATATGTCGTTCTAATTATGTCTCTTGTTTACAGGTTCTATTTGAATTTATAAATTTTTTATTTAAACCTCCTAAAATTTTAAGAGATTCTAGATTATTAAATGGAAGAAGAGTTAGCTCGGACAGATTTCTTTTTTTAAATAATTTATTATTCATACTATTATACTTCAGAATTTACTTTATAACCTTTTTATTCAATCCATCAAATTAATAAATATTTCTCTTTCAACTATCTGTTCAAAGAATATATCAGCTAAATTCAGAAGAACTTATGAAAAAGTTTATATTTAGCATAATTACTTAAATTTAACTATTTAATTTATTTCGAATTGTTTTAATAGCATTCCTACCTGTATCATATAACAATCCTTATTTAGTTTCAATTCCCTTATTTATTTACCTTTCGCATTGTAGCCTAATTTTCAAATAATTATGGTAACTTTATTCTCAAATTAAACTCTAACTTATTAATTTTACAATTAATTTTTTCCAAAGTAAAATGTTAAATTCTTGCCAATCAAAATTTATTTCCTTCCTTTTAATTAATTATCAACTATAAAAAACTTTATTTTATTTATATTTAGATTATTATTTATACACTTCAATTTATCTTATGACTATTTATTTATTATCTCCTAAGTGTTTTCTAACAAGTTGATCTTTCACTTCTTTTTTCAGAAGTTGATCATCTAAAATATTCCAGCTTTATTATGAAACATAGTAATTAGCAGCAACTAGAATATTTTTGTTATTAGTATTTTAGATTTTTTCTTTTTTCCATTTCATTTATTTTTAAGAAAAGTGAAGAAGTAAAGTAAGAAAAGAAGAAAGAATTTCAGTTTTAAGGAGTATGCTTTGAGTTGAACTACTTATTTTTCTTACTCACTAAGATTTACAATTTGGTTATTTTCTTTATGTTTTATGGAAATATTTTTTCAAGAGTATTTTAATATTAACTATGTATTAATTAACTTTTTAGTTATCATCTATCATTTAATTACAAAATAAAATAGAATTTAATTAATGGGCTATTGATGTTTATGCTTGCATTTTGTCATATTAATATTCACTAAACAGTCTAGTCTTTTCTTTAAATTTACTATACCTCTTATAGCTTCTATTTACTCTTATTGATTTAATCTTAACCAATGTATTTTTGTTCTATTGCAGCTTAGTAAAGTATTCATTAAATACAATCTTATTATTTGAGCATTGCTATCTTACTAAATTAGTATCCATTTAGCAAACAGATATACAAAATTGAAGATTGAAACATAATATATCAGGAATATGATATCGGATTATCTTTAGCATAATAAGCAATTTCAATACTTTCCATCTAATTTAAAAGTTGAACACAAATCAATTAACTATAACAACTATAAACTAAAACTTATATCTAAATAATTAGTCTTCATATTATTAGCTGTATAGTAATACTTTGCTATTAGATATTTTATCTTCCTTCTAAGATTTTATATGGCTATTAATAGAATCTAAATAAGTGCTGTAAAAAGAACAATAATAATATCCATAATAAAGATTAGATAATTAAAAAAACATTGCTTCTTTATCTTTTTCAATTAAGTTAGGATTGCAAGATAAAGGCTAGCTAGAGAATTTAGTTAGTTGATAAATACTAGAAAATATAAAAATTATAAATAAGAATTGCTTTTAGTTGTAACATAAAACAATTAGAGTTCATACTACATTTTTTTATTGCCTAGATATATATAATCTTATGCTTATTATTTAAAAGTAGCTTTAGAAGGAAAAAAAATTTAATTCAAAGCTGGACAATTAAGCATTAAAGTTTTTCAACAATTAAAAAAAAGCTGATGGGTTTAAAAATAAAAAAATAAAGGATAAATTAAGCAATAAATAAGCATTTTTTCACAGAATTAATAAACTTTTTTTTAATTTAAAGATATGCTTTTTTTAAATATTTAGGAAAAAAATCTAGCAACTTAAGAATAAATAACTTAAAGCAATGACGAAGAATGTATATAAAAGCCTTTATTTTCTTAAATTTATGAAACATTGTATGCAAAATATGCAGATACTTAAAATCAAAAGATTAAATGCTTACTATAATTTTTATCTAAATTGAAAAGATTTAGGTATTTTAAAATTCGCAAGTAGCTTTAATTATAAATTTTATCCCTTCACCTAAATTATTATTATTAGTATACCTTTTACTTATGTAAACTATTTCCTATTTGATTTTTTATATATCTAATATAATAAAATATTTCTCTTTTACATTTAGGAATTCTTTAGGTTTATATATTAAGTTGTGCTTACTACTACTCTAATTTTATTTTTATTAGTCTTTTAAAAACTTTCTTTAGGTACTTTTGAACTGTTGGATAATAAAGATAAACTTTAAATTTTAAGTGATTGGTATAAGAAACCTAATCTTTATCTATCTAATATTTAAATTAAATAGATTATAGTGTATATTTGATATTGCTAGCTAACTATCTTTAGCATGATTTATTAATATTATTAAATAAGCTACTATGGAATTATTTTATTTAACTACGTAAAAATTAAACAGAGGCATAGATTTAAGCATCTGATTAATTAATAAAATAAATTATAAAAAAGCTAATAAAGGAATTTTTACATTATAAGCAAATTATATTGGAAAAGAATGAGCCTTTGCTACTATATCTAAAATATTAATAAAATTAGTTTTAGAAATTCTAATTTTTGTATATCAAATTTGTGATTTATCTAATTATAGCTAAAGATAAGTCAATAAAGAGAAATAAAAAATAAAATAAAAACTAGCATAATTAAATAAAAGAAAAAATGCTTTACTTAAATACTTAATATAATTAGATTTTTATCTAGAATATATTAGACTATTAATTAATTTTTAAGTTCTTTTAACTGTTTAAATAGTTTGAAGTCTAGTAAACCAAATAAATCAAAAATTAAATAATAAAAATGATGCATGATGAAAATAATTATCTTTTGCGATTTAATTTTATAATGATTAAGGGACATTTCATTTAATAAGCTATTGTAAAATTTTAAATTAACAAGATTCAATTTAAATTATTTTTAATCTATTAATTATCTCTAATAGATTTAGAGACAATTGTTCTAAAAATAATTATTTAGACTAATTTTTAAGAAAATTCTTAATATATTTCGAAGCTTAATATAAAGGATGATGAAGATTGTATCTAAAGTTTTTTTCTACTCTGCATCTTTAGTAGTGTAAGATGTTGATAGGAGAATAAGGATTAAATTTTTTTAATTTGTTTAAGAAAATAGATAAAAAAATAAATTTTGGTAAAAAAACTTGAATTTCCTTTATTAGCAAAAAAAGAAAAATATAATAAAGATTCCATTATAATTTGAAACTAGCTATATAGCTAGAAAGTGATTCTTTTGCATTTGAAGTCTTTATTTTAAATGAGATAATTATTTATTTTTATTTTAAAATTTATTTAAGTAATTAATATTTAAATATACTGATTTAATTTGAATAAATCTTAGGAAAATTAAGATATTCTATATTGTGCAAACTATAATAGAGTCATGCTAAGTTTATGATTTAAATCTATATACCTAATTTGAAATAGACTATATTTATTAAATCAAAATTATAGATATAATTAATTTCCTTAATCTAAAATTAAAATCTTTAAATCTAGTGCTTTAATTTAAAATTATTTTTAACTAATTAAGTCATTTTTTTATTAGCTACCTTTGTAAAACATTAATATAAAAAGAAAAGCATTTCATTTTAAAAAAAGAAATAAAATTGTAAAATCCATAATTTTCAATGAAAGGAAATATTTTATATCCGTCATTATAATATATCTCAAAGAATTTATCCTAGATTTATCAACGTACTTTTTTAAATTTATAAACGAAGAATGAAATAATCTAAATAAATAAATTTGATTATAGAGCGCGTAGCACTCTCGTTGGTGCGCAGCTCTTTAAAAAAATGTTTCATACTGACAAGAATGTTTGTTACTGATAAAATTATCAGATACTGATAAACCTTGTTCAATACTGGTATAATTAAAGAATACTCGTAATCTTTAATACTTGCTGGAGGTCCAAGGACACGGCAGGATTGTGTCTCATTGCATCACCAAAGCAGAGGAGAAATGTGTCAATTATGGGTACTTAAATTCCACACCTCTGATAAAGCTCACAATATTATTTCTTTTTCGTTCCAGAATTAAAAATAAACGAAACCAGTGCCGAAGGTCTAAGAATCTTATGTCTCGAGGCCAAACCAAAGCAGAGGAAGACATAAAGTCGATTATGGATACTTAACTTCCCCAACCTCTGATGAAGATGACCTTGTTGTTCACCTTCGAACAACTATGGCGGTTTTATGATATATTTTCCCTTTTTTATATAACTGATACAAAATCCATATCTATACTTAAATATTTTTATCTTACTAGGTTATTTTCAGCTTTTAAGTTATACACTAAGTTATACAATTATAAAATTTAATTACAAACTTAATTTCGTAAGATGATATATTTTCTAGTTAACAGTATATGAGATATGTTTAAATTAAGATTTTGGCTAATTTACTTAATTAAAGGGAATTAATTTAAAATATATATGATATAGTAGAAGACAAGCAATTATTTTAAATCTATGAAGATACAATCAAAGCATTTTGAATTTTGAATAAAATAGTTATTTAATCTCTGGAAATGCTAGCAAAAGAAATAATTCAGGAAATTTAATTTAATAATTAAAATTAATGGAGCCTGATACAGAGCCTTATAATACTTTCATTCGAAACTAATTTTATTATTTTTATTTAGTTTTTAGGTAATAGAAGAAATAAAAAATTTTAGATTAAGTTATCTTTATATTAAGGTGATAGATACGAAGGTTAACTTTTTAAAAGAAATTCAAATAAAATCTCTTATATATAAATAAAGTACATAGCTGATTTATAGTAATAGTAGTAAAATCAAATTTTTACTTGGATGCTTGATTCAATAAAATAAATTACAGATTTTTCTTTAAAAAATCAAATTTTAATAAATTTTGTAGTTATTTTAATTATTAATAATTACTTATTATCTATAAATCTATTTCTAGCTAACACTTGCTACTTGTTACTTATTCAAATACCTATATATAGAATATAAATAAATTAATAATACATTTTTTGCTTACAGTTAGGTCTTTAAACTCTTTAACATATATAGATTCTTAATTTATTTTATTTTTGTTGTTCTTCCAGATTATGCTGAAATTTTAAATTGTTTTACATAGAATAACTAAAAAAAATAGTTTTTTAGTTTTTTATTTGATAAATATTTTTCTTCATTTAGTACCAAATTAAAATAGAGTAGTCTATTTTATGCTTATTAATAAATTTAGAATTAATATTTATGAATTAAAAGCATTTTAAAGTGCTGATATATTAGCAAGCATATATCATATTCTTTATTTCCTTCTCATTCAAGAGCTTTGCTTTGCCAAATGTTCAACTTATACAGAAAGCAAGTTTTTTATAGTTTAATCTTTAGTTTTTCATTTCAACTTTATATTTCTGAAATCATAGCTATCGAAGAAATAATATTTGGTTCTATCCTCATTCCAGAGATAACAGCACTTTATTCTTTAAACTAATGATGATTTTAGCTAATAAGTGATTGATAATTTATGGCGTTATCAAATATGCTATAAAACATTAATTGAAAAACTTTAAAAAGGGATAGAAATCTGAGTTTTTGACGAAAAATACAGTGACATTGATTAAGAAACGAGGTAGAAATATCTAAACTTTAACTTTAAAGAATAAAGAGATTATCTAAAGAAAATATGGCTGAGTGGTAAGAAAATAAAGTGTAAAATAATGAAGAGAAAAGTGAGTTTAAAGATATTGAAAATATTTACTATGAAAAAAGAGTAAAGTTAGTAGAAAAAATGTGTGATAGTGTTTATAAAAGAACAAATAGAGAGCAATTTTTCAGATAGTATAGTAAAAGTGTAAAATAATGAAAAGAAAAATGCTTATTGTTTATATTAAATTTTATTATAAAAGCGACTTAATGCTATTAATTTTGTACAAAAGATGCATTGATATAGAGAATTACTATAATATATAAATAAATAGGGAGCAGCAATTCTCCAACTGAAACTGATTTAAATTCTGGTACCAGGAAGTATCTCATAGGTGAAGAACCAGACAAGAGAAGTGAAGACACGATCGAAAAGGCATCAAGTAGCATTAACGATGAAAGATACCAGATACTAAACTCTCTTAGGGTAGCATTCCGATTGCGGCCTATAGAAGACAAATTCACAAGGGAATGCTAGCACTGTGGAAGACTTCAGCAAGAATTTTTTTAACTTTAAAATCTTTTTTAAAGAGCTGCATACCATTGAGGTGCTACGCGCTCTATAATCTCATTTATTCATAATGAATCTGTTCAATATGCTATTATATTAAGCATATTAAATAACTATTTTCCTCCTTAATTTAAATATTTTAGTTTCTATTAAAATAAAATTGCTAAATTAGAGGAATAATATAAACTTAATACAAATAATATAATATAATATACTTAAATGTTAATAGAATTGTTTGCCAATTACAGGACTTGAAATCTGGTCGCAGCTGTTGCTATTTTTTGCGCGGTTGGATCTTCGATCTTTTTTATTGAGAGCACAACTCTCATGAACTGGTTTCGTGCTAAAATAGTAAAATATCTTTCTTTTATAGATTCCTTAATTAGTCACATAAAGTATTGATAAAATTCTTTATATTTTTTATTATTAAATTTTTTTTAATCTAAAATCTTTTACATCCTCTTAGAATATGTCATTATGATCTACAGTATCAGTATTTTTTTCTTTCTATTTTATTTTTATTTCTTATATTCAAAAACTTTTAAATACTTTTAATTTTCGTTTTCATTTAAGTTGTTTCTTTTCTATTTTCTTCTAATGTTATTTTTTCTTTGGATTGAGAGATTATCAATTTTTTTGAGGATCTTCAATCTTCTAGCCTTCTTAATTTCTGCCTTGCTAAGATTCTGTCCGATATTAAACTCCGTTTTTTTTGATTAATATAAACTTAAGATATTTTAATTGAATATCATATAATAAAAGCAAAAATTAGAATACACTGTCTTAATATGGAATATATTGATATTAGATATCTAAATTATATGCTTATAATGTCTATATCTAATTAAACATAGTAATTAGGAAACTTTAGCTAAATAAATTTTCTTGCTATTAAGTAAATAGTTAAAATAGCTATGCTAGAATATCTACTAATATTATAAATAATAGCTTTGGTAGGAATGTATATTATATTCCTAATTCAAAAGAAAATAATCTTAGAGGATTAAAAGTTAAAAGTGATAATTATTAATTTGAGTAATTACTAGTTTAATGGAAATAGAATTCCTATTTAATGATTAAAATAATTACTATTATTCTATTTATTTAGATGCTTCCTAACTTATCTCACCTATTTATATCTATCATTTCAATTAGAATTGCTATTTATTAGCCTAATTATTTTTATTTTAAATTAAATAGAAGAAAATAGATAGCAAAGAGAATTCTAAAATTGATAAGGAACGCGCTTAGATATTCAATTAAGCCAACAATATAAATGAGGTAATTCTTTTATAAAAAGCAAGCTTCTTATATACAACTAATCTTATAAAGCATAAATTTGATTACAAATTTAAGTATTTTAATTAGATCCTAAGTTGTACTACAATTAAATTTAGAAGGAAATAAAATCTTAGAAACTTATGAAATAATAAGAAAATATTACTATAATTAACTAGAAAAGTATAGCTATAAGCGTTTGCTTCTGCTTTCTTAATTAAATTTTAAATAAAAAAAATGAAGATTTCTAATTGAGAATTTCAATGGAAAATATGAAATAATTTTAGTAATTTCAAAATAACAAAAGATATGAAGTGATGATTAAGTAATAATAAGCAAAATATTAATACCATTTTGTAAGCTACAAAGGAAATTTTTTGAAACTATTGTACAGATTTAATAATTTTTGCATTTGGTAAAACAATTAATAAAACTAAAATATCATTAATCATTAAAATAACTGTTCATCTTCTGGCTTAATTGAAGTTTTAAATGTATGATATCTCCGTTCCTGCATATTCGTTCCTTGTATTTCTCTTTTTCCTTGCCTTTCTCTTTTTAGTAATCTGAGTTGAGAATTTTTTTTCCAGATTTTCCTATTTTCCGATGGGAAGAATTCCGTTGCTCGCTACTTCAGTTGCTATTAGTTAACATTTCTTCAGATATTCATTCTTATTTTTTTCTATTGGGGACATTTCCGCCATAAATATCAAGTGCTGCTGCAAATTTAGCATCTTTTTCTTGCTCTAGGAAATGTCTTTTCTTATTTTTCAATTTCCATTGGAGTTTCTTATGAAGGCTTCTACAGGTTTTCTTCTATTAATTTAAGTCTTGCATCTAATTTTACTCAGTTTTTCTCGTCTTGCTCTTGCATTATTCAAATATCATTCTCTAAACTTGTCATTTGCTCATAAACTCCGACTTTAGCTCTTCGGTCTACCATTTGGACTTCATCATCATCTTCTTGATTTATCAAATCCTAACTTAATATAAATATTTCTTCCTTCTGGGAGTTCAATTCCTCTTCAAGTTTTTTTATGTTTTTAATAAGTTGATGAATCAGCTGTTTCATCTACTAAGAGTCCATTTGTTCTATTTCCATATTGTCTAAATCAAAGGTAATAGGATCTATATTGAACTATCGTACTTTACCTTCTTCGTTTATTTTTTATTTTTTCGTTATTATTTTTATTTATTCAGTTGAGTGATCTCTTTTTTCAGTTTTCAATGGAAATGCTGAGAACTGTTAACTTTTCTGTTCTGAATTTAATCTCAGTTCTTACTTGTCTTTTGATGGAAGAGATCCGCTTTATTTTAATTTGTAGGAGTTAGTAATTTTTATAAGTTCTTCTAATCTATTAGATAGTTCTGGTTATTTTTATTAAGAAGAGCGTTAAGTTGAAGAAGACATAGTGAGAATATGTACTTCTAGTTTTCTCTCTTGTTCTGAGAAGGTGGTAAAAAAGACCCTGCTTGAAGCCAGCCATTTTATATTATATATACTAAAATATAAAAAAAAAATTTAATTTAAAAATAAATTTAATATTATAAGGACTTTTTTATAATCTACCATGAGATACTCAATTTAAATTTTTAATATACAAAAATATTTTAGTTATATAAAATAAATTTAGTTTTGCAATATAAAGCAAATAATTAAAATTTATAGTTTAATTAATTTAATCGTATAAATTTTAATTATTTGCTTTAGATTTTTTCTTTAATTAAAAATATTTATATTATTGAAAAATTTTGAATAATTAAGATTTATTATTTTATAATTATTGAATTATTTTAAAGCTCAAATGGTCGATTAGTTACATAAATTCAAATTTTATTAAATATCTTTATTTTTAGGTTATAAAATAAGAATTCTTTCAGTTAGATTAATATTTTAAAATTTAACAAATTTAAAAAATTATAAATGAAAGATTCTTTTTAAATAACTGTAAATTTATTTATTTTTATATTTTTTGTAAATAAACTTGCTACTAATTTTTAATTTTATATTCTTAATGATTAATATTTTAAATTTATTTCATATTTTTTTATTTTTTTCAGCTGAAAATTAAATTTGCTACTTGATTTTTACAAATAAAACTAATACTTTTAAAATATTTAATATATATGTACAATGGATAAAAAAATGGTTGAAGGTTTCAAGTCAGACTTCTATATCACCTCTTTCTAAGCCAAAAAGGAAGGGAGGAAGAAAGAAAGAAACCAAGTCTTAACAATCTTTTCTATCACAACATTAACCAACACTGAACTAACAACTTGGAATCTAGCAAAAAGAACGAAATCCAACCTTGAAGAATATACACACGGAAACTCCAACCTCAAGTGAGAAACCGATGAAACAGATGAAGTCTGTTCTCCACCAGGAGGTATCAGAGTTCAACCCTTCTGGCCAGATGAGCATGGAGTAGCTCATCAAAGTGGTACTGAACCTCCAGAAAGAGGTCAAGAGATTAAGAAGGACAATGATATGCTGATGGCAAAGCTAGACCTAGCAGAAGGAATTGAATCAAGACTTATGTCCTAGGAAAGAGATCTTAACGCCTTTTGGAATATCTCACAAAGACAGACTAACGAATCCTAAAATTAGCTTTAGAAACAGACTGAACTGGATAACAGACTCGGAAAAGTAGAAGAGAAATTCTAAACTTTTAAGAAAGAGTAAAGCGAAACTGGAGCTATAAAAATGGAAATCAGAGCCTAGAAAGAGCAAACAAATCAAGGAAAATAATTCAAAATAAAAAAGAAATGCTTCTGCTGTGGAAGCGTATGACATTTTTATCGGAAGTGTTAGAAATTCTAATAGAAATAAAGAAACTATTGGATAAAAGAACAATAAAAAAAGAAAAAGGAAGAAGCAAGAATGAAAAGAATGTATTGCAACCAGGACGGTTCAATATACAAGATTAAGATGGAACCAAGGCAAGTTAAAGGAGGGAAAACCTGGAAAAATCCGAGTTCCCAATCTCGCTAAAATTGGGCGACCCGAACCTTTATATTTAGCAGCAGGGAGCATGAACTGCTGTATTCCTGGCGGGGTTGGAAATCCCTAAAACGGAAAACTTAAAATTAATATTATTATTATATATATGTGCAGTGCTTTTTTTAAGCTTTTATATAATTTAAACTGCAGAGAGATATTAAATAAATTGTTATATCTTTTTCAATAAGATTAATGTTATTCTTAAGGAAATATAATGTAAATATAATTTAATAAGCTCTGATTTTATTTATTTCTAAATTTTAGAATATTAAAAAACTTGCAAGCATTGCAAATTATATTAAGATAAAAAAATAGCCTATATCTTAATCTAAAACTTAAGTGAATTCACAACTTCAAATATTAAATGTTCCTATTTTTCTACAATAGCTATAAAAGAGCTATTATTTTCTTTCCAGCTTAATTATTAAATTTATTTATTCAAAGAGATATTGGCTTTTTTATTTATATTTAGAAATAAAATTATTAAAATTTAAATAGGGTGTACCTTACCTTTTAAGGTCGAGAGAAGAATTCCCCAGAGATGAACTGACTGATAAGCAACCTGTTCTAAATGTTGGACCTGACTAATCTCTTCATCATTGGTTGGAAATTACCTGTAATCGCCTGTTGGCGTCCTTTTCTTTGGAGATTTTGAGTCGCAACCTTGCCCACAATTAGAAGAGAGAATACTTTGAGAATATTGGAGGCTGAAGAGACTTATAAATTGACTTTTTTAAAGAGATACGCCCTATTGTAGGGCTACACACTCTATAATATCATTTTTTTAATATAAAATTATTATTTCAATAATCCAAAAATGAAATAGCACTTTAAGCAAAAAGACTTATAAATTTTACAATTTCTTGATTTTGCTTCATTAAAAGCTTTCTAAACTTATTTAATTTTGGTTAAAATCTCTTTCAAAGTTATATGATTAATATCTTAAAAATTCTTAATATATTTAATTTTTCATAGTGATTATTTGCTTTTTTGTTTTTTTCATATTCTTCATATATTAACTTGAGAATGTTTTGGTTTTGAATACTTAGTATATATGATATAAATGCATAATTTTCTAAGTTTTTAGAATCATAAATAAACATAAGCCAGCTGTGGAATATTTTTGTATGATCCTTAATTTTAAATATATTAAGATTCTTAGTCTAAACTTTAGAATTAGAGTAATCTACTAAAGATTTATGTAATTACAATGAAATGCTTATATAAATTGAATAAGTCTATAGAAATTATACATAATTCACAAAGATTATCTAAGGCCATATAAACTGTTTTGCACCATGCTATCAATGTTTAATAAACTCATCATTAGTTAATTATTGTTAGTATCTAGATTTATAATAAAAATATTGCATTGGAAATTATTATCAAGAAAATTGAGCTGTATGAAATAGAAAAAGCTTAAAGAAAGTATGTAAAAAATAAGAATAAGTAAAGGCAATTTAATAGTGATGAAAATAAATGTATATGAAAAATAATTAATATGTCCTTATATTAAGAAAACAATATTTGAAATAAAACTATAAAAATTATGAAACTAAAAATTTTAAATAATAAAAGGCACAGTATAATATATAAATTTAAGTTTTCCATTATGAGGTATTTCAACTCCTTCCGGAAGACACTAGTTCATGCTCCCTGCTGTTAAATAAAAATGTTTGAGATTTCCAATATTAGCGAGATTGGGAATTCGGGTTTTTCCAGGTTTTCCTTCCTCCCTTTTCTATTTCTTGTCTTATCGCATCTTTCTTTATTTATAAGCTTCTCTACTTGGACTGCAATTCTTTCGTTTTAACCTTCTTTCTTCTTGTTTCTTTTTTCTTGAATACAATAGTTCATTTTTTCCGCAAGAATTTCTAACATTTCCGATATAAATGCTATGAATTTCCACAACAGAAACTCTTTTTTCAAACCATCTACCTCTATTTTCTTTAAGGTTTTCTGATAAATTCTTCTTCTTTCGTCATTGGGTCACAAATTTAACTCTCTTATCTCCATTAGAAGTTGAATTTTTTGCTAGCTTTCTTCTATTTTCTCTGTTATATTTCCAATTTCTATCTGTTTCTATTGCTAGCTTTGAGTTGGTTATTTTAATCTTATAAAATACTTCAGAAAGCATTTAAATTTCTTTCCTGAAATATGAATATGAATTAACTCTTCCTGTTTTTATAAAATCTCTTCTAATTTTTTGTTTCCCTTCTTTAACCTTTTCATCTCTTCCTGGAGGTTTAGCATCATTTTAACTAACTGTTCATAACTAATCATTTTTTTGTGGTGAATTCCGTGATTTCTAGGGCATTATGTATTTAGCCTATTTTCTAGGCTTTTCCTCATGTTTGAGTCTCAACTTGGCGAGAGTTTTTCCTGTTATATTTTTTCTGGTCCATGGGAAGTTAGTGCTAAGTTTATTAAGAAGATTATTTTTAAAAATATGACGAGAATGTAAGAATTGACGCTTCATACTTCCTCTCCTACTCTTAGTAGGTGTATAGATTCTCTTTTTGAAGCCATCCATCATGTTGAAAAATAATGAAATTAATTTAAGTTATTTTATTAATACCTATTAATATAATTTAAAGTATTTAAAATTAAAAAATATCTAATAATTATTATTTCTTATAAATAAAGATATCATACTAGTGCTTTAAGTAGAATATCATATTTCCTTTGTATGTGCAAAATAGATATAAGCATATTTATTATCTAAATAGTAAAAAATAAATCATCGATAAATTAAATTATATACATTAATACAACTATACAAAAATATATCTAAAAAGGAGCTAGGATTATAAAAACTTAAATCATAATTTATTCTATTTTTAATTAATTTTATGCCAGTTATCATACAACCACTTAGCATTTTCGTAAATATACAATAAAACTTAAGATTTAAACAATGAACAATAAGATAGTTTTAATAACTTAGATTATATAAGTATCAGATAAAGCTAAAAAAATGTATTATAAGTACAAGAGATGGATATTTTAAATTATACATAACTAATTGTTACTATTAATTTGAAAATATTTCAGAATATTAGTTAGATATGTACTTTAATAATGTATAAAACATACCTAAAAATTATAAAAGTTATCTTATATGCAATGTTTAAAAAAAATGAAATAATAAAGAAAAAATTAAAAAAATATTAATGTTAGAGATTATCAAACTGAATATAAGCAAATTATATTTTTTATTCTAGCATTCTTTGCTTATACAATAGATTTAAATTGTCTTTTTCTTTATTTTTTAATCAATTTTAGCTTAGAATCAAAAACATTTTCTTTAAGTATATACTTAAAAATAAGGAATTTAAGGTAATTTGAATAATAAATACACTTTATAAATTTATTTAAATCTTCAAATTCAAGTTTATAGATACTCTTTATTTATTATTATAAAGAGCTGCGCACCAACGAAGTGTTAAGCGCTCTATAATCAATTTTTTGCTTGGTTATTTATATAATTTTAAAATTTAAGATGGAGATTCCCAATATTTAGCATATAGAACTTACGTAGGAACTTAAACCTAAATCGAGGATTGAAGAAAAGAATAGTTTCATCAGGGGTTGGAGAATCAAAGTTCTTTTATCAATTATGTCTTCCTCTGCTTTGGCTGATCCTAGGACCTGTAACGAAATGACCTTTGGTTTTAACTAATATTTGTCAGGAATCAGATTTGGAGTGATAAGTGAGCGCTGCCTTGGTAGCCCAAAGAGATGCAACCTGCCATGAATTTATTTTTTTAAGATGTATTTATTTATCAGTATTGAACTCTTAAACTAATGGTAACTTAATAATGATGAAGCCACTTTAAATTATCACTATTATTATCTTAGAAATTCTTCTTTCGTTTATAGCAAAAAATTCTTAATAAATAATTTTTTTTTCTTTTAGCTTAAATAATTAATCATTTAAAATACTATTTTTTAGTCTATTCTTTACTTATTTAATTAACTAATTTTAACTAAAGTTTTAGGATCATCTTTAATTAGAAAAAACGCTTCCTAAAATTAAAGACAATAAAAGCTTTTATATCCATCTCTCAACTGTTCATTTCTTTATCTGAATCAATTTCAAACTGAGATAATTCTTCTTTCTCTTCTATAAACTAATAAAATTTTTCTTCCAATTTCTTGTAATTTTTCTCCAGCTTTTCTAAAAAATTCTAAGGTCATCGTTGTTCTTTTGAAGTTGTTGATTTTATTACTATTAATTACCGAGATCCTGCTTGAGTAATATCACACTTGAGTTTCATAATACTGGCTTCTTTCAATAAATACCTCCAAAACAATTTCAATATAGTCTCCTTGATATTCCAAATTCTTTTTGGTGCTGCTTAAGCACTCTTCTTCCTTTTAGACATTATCTTCATTAATGACAATCTTTTGACAACAATAGCAACGTTTTATTAAGGGATTGAAGTAAAATTTTTATTGTGTTTAAATTTTTTGTTCTATTTCCATCTTATATTTGAGGTTAGTGTTTTTTAATTTGTAATTGGACTTCTTCTTCAATTTTCTATGGATTTACTGCTAGGGTTTTTTCTATCAATACAAATTTGGAAGTTAAGACTTCAAAATTTAACTTACCTAGCTTTTATCCTTCCCTTTTGATCTTACAAAAGAATCTTAAGATTCTTGTTTTCTGTCTTGAGGGTTTAAATTATGTATTCCTTTTCTCAATTAAGGAGTAAAGCTAAATAATGTCTTGCTCATGGGATTTCTCAAGCTTTTTAATTTTGTTAGGAAATTCAGTATTTCCCAATTTTTAACAGTAGATTTATCTTTTTCGAATTCTTGATTCTTGTTTGTTAGCTAAGACATAAAATTGATCTACAAGGTTAGAATTTAAGGTTTAAATTCCCGGGTTTTTTCCATTTTTATTACTCTTAACTTATTTAATGCATACTAGGTCTCTTGCTTGTTAATTAAAAGAGACTAATAAATAAATCCTTCAAGTTAAAATAATCATAATTATAAGAATGATCTATCTAAGCAATATTTTAACATCTAATTATACTACAATTAGCAATAGCTTTATTAATATCCTTGATTAAATGTCATAATAATGAAACTCTTACTAATAAAAGGTTTATGATATTATAATCTACATTAATAATGATTAATCCTATAAATCAGAATCTTCAACTATTCATCAAAAATAGATCATATATAACCTTCAAACCACTAAGATTTCATGTTTCTGCTTTTTGCCTTTATTTTTTAAAGTTATTAGTAGTAAGAATTTTAAGCTTCTATATAAGTTTTGATTAAATAGTATGTATATAATTTACGTTATGTCTCTGTTTTTTGGAATCTTTCTATAAATAAAATTAAATAAATAAAAGTTTAAAAATAAGTTAGACTAATTGGATGAATAAGGTAAGAAAATAGAAAAGATAATTAGCATTAAAAGATTAAATTCTGAATATTTCCCTCCAGACCAATCAGTTAAAAATATAAAATAACTATAATATGGTTAAATCTGAATTATGCTTCATTATATTTAGTTTAAAAGTAAACAAAAGTTTTTCTAAATTTAAGTTATTTATATATCTCTATTTTAAAGACAGCGTGGCCGAGTGGTCTAAGGCGCTAGTCTTTCGGGGCGTGGGTTCAAATCCCACCACTGTCACTTTTTTGGGAAAAAATGTAAAAATGTAAATATCTGCATCTATTAATAAAGGACATAATTATAAAAAATCATTTAACTAAAAGAGGAATTGATAAATAAAATAAAATAGTTCTAAACACTTTCCTGGCATAGTTAAGGCAAAAATATTAAATTTCTTAACTTTTTACTTTAAATTATAGATTAAAATTTTAAAAATTTGTGATTTATTTCTTTTTTATAAAAATTAAGAAAATTAAGTTAAAGTTCCTTCGGAGTAAAAGAAATACATGCTATAAAATACTTAATTTTTAAATTATATTCCTTCTTCTTATAGGTTAGTTTTTTTAGTAATATGCTGTCTAAAGTAAAATTATTTAACTATTTTTAAAATTCAGCCTTAATTATAGCATTTTTCCGGATATATCATTTTATATTAAAAATTAGTTTCTTTTTAATCTGGATAATTATTACTCATTCACAATCCTCTACTTATAATGAAGTTTAGGATCTCATTACTTATAGAAATCAACTTTTTATAACTCTTTATATTTATCCTTTAGTTACCAAGCAAGATTAATCTTTTATTCGAATTAAAAAATAAATATAGCCAGATTTGCTTTCTCTAAGAGTATTACTCTACAATTATCCTAAATTTTCTAACTAAAATACTAAAAAATAGAGTATTTTTGTAAAGTTTTGGAATTATCTAAATCCACTATAAAAAATAAACTTTATAATATCTTGTTAGATTGAAATTTTTAAGCGATTAAATAAACTTTCATCTACATTGTTTGCTTCTTATTTAATAATCCTTATTAATTTAGGATAAAGCTATTTTAAAATGACTATTTATTAGTTTTTTTTTATTTCGTTCACATCTATTTACATCCTTTGCTTTAAAAACATTTTATTAAGTTATATTTAATTTTATAATTTTTTTAAATCGAAATCTATAAAATTTAGGTTTTGTGAATAAGTTCTAATAAATTCTTGTGATTTACTCAGATTCTTTTAACTCAATTTCTTATAATTTTTTTAATTGCAAAATTTAGCTTAAATTTCTATTTTAAAAGGAGAAATTTATCTTAAAACTTTGCAAAGTGCTTATTAAAAGTAGCAACATTCCTTACAACTAGCTATAAAATCAGATGCATTGATTATTATACTGCTATAGAATAGCAACTACTGTAACTTTGAAGATAAACTAAAATTTAGCTTTTTCTTATCTTAAAACATGCTTATTTAATAAAAAATTTTCACTAATCTGAAATTTCCTTGGATTATTCCTTTGTAATTTGTTAGTTTTAATTTTCGATTCATTAGGCTTTATCTCTTTAAAATTTATCATATTATAAGTTGCTTAGATTTTACTTTTAAGTAGAACTTTCAATTTATTTTAGTTATTATATTTCTCAATTAATTATAAAAAGATTCTTAATGCATTCAATCTATATTCCCGCCAGTTAAAGGAGGAATTAAGATTTAGCTGTTACTTAAGCCTTACTTTGCTTTTTTACTCTTTCTTTTGTTATTTTTGGCTTCGTCATTTTTGGTAATTTAATGGATCTTATATTTTTTCAAGTCTTCAAATTTGTGTTATTGCTTTTATTGTTCACTAATTCTCAGAATTTGCTTTAAAAAAATCTGATTATTTTTGCTGCTTTTAGAATCTAAGGAATCTTTAAACCGTTAAGGTTAAATTATTCAAACAAGCGTGCATCTCAAAATAAAATGACTTTGATATAATTAAGTTTAAGCTATTTAACCTTTCATAAACCTCTATTTATCTTATAGAAGGATTATTTCATATTCATATATAAATCATTTTACTTTTGATGAAACAACAAAACAGGAAGATTTATAATTTTTATTTAAAATATTAAGGGAAAATTTAATAATGAAAGAGTGAATCTACTATAATAGCTTAATATTAAAAGAATTAAATAAATGGTTTAGACTTACTTTAGTAATTAAAAAAATGAATATAATTTATGTTTGATACATAAGGGGATTAAAGATATATAATAGTTTACTAATTAAATCAATAGAATAAAAGAAAATTAAAATAATTAAATTTTATGTTTCTGTTTATTTTACTTATGTAATCAATTTCAATCTGCTTAACTTAAATAATCAACGTAAATATTTTATAAAGGAAATAAAACTATAAAGAGATTTGAAGCATAATTATAATAAAAGGTTATAATACTTTTAGTAAAAATAGAATGATAAATAAGACACTTATATTTGTTCATGTAATAAAGAAAAGAGAAAAATATTGGTTGAATGATTATTTAAAATAAATTACCTTAAATTTATTATTCTAATTTTATTTAGCTTTGCATATCTCCATTTAATAAACTTATAATTAATAGAATTATATTTTTATATTTCAGATGCCACTTAGCTTGTTTTAATTTCTTTGAATATAAGTATAAAATAAATAAAGGTATATCTTATATAATCTACGAGAATTATTTAATATATATTCACAAATTCCAACTTCTTTTTCATCTAAGCTTTTAATTTTATAAGCTTATCCTATAAATTTAGTTATTCTCTTGAATTTAAAATTTTATCTAATTAAGACTTAATGATTTAGTCAGATTTAAGAAAGAAGTTATTCTTTTTTATTTACTATTTATTATATTTTAAAATACCTGCTATTAAAGGGTTAAATTATTGGCTATTAAGAATAAAAAGGATAAAGCAAAATAAAGCTTATTAGTATCTTAAATATTAGTTA
Organism: Loxodes magnus; assembly: GCA_946699065.1. Classification (NCBI taxonomy): domain Eukaryota; phylum Ciliophora; class Karyorelictea; order Loxodida; family Loxodidae; genus Loxodes; species Loxodes magnus. Next base: position 182,569 of record CAMPDV010000061.1, read on the forward strand.
ATGATTATTTTAATTATTAATTATTTAATAGCTTTTAGTTCTTAAGCATCTATTATTAATCTTTTTATCTATAAGATATTAAACTTATAGTAATTTAGTTGATAAGGCTATTAAGAACTAGTCTTAAGATTATTATTTGTATTTTTTACTTAATTAGCTTCAAATATTTTTAGCTAAATACCTACCTTTTAATTTAGAAAGACACTTTAAAAATGATTTAGATTGCTTATTCTATTTTATGATTTCTCTCTATAGTGTAACTTATTAGCTGTTCTAATGATATTTCAATTGTAGTTCTTAGTAAAAATCAAACATTTTTATAGCTCAAAAACGTAGTACATGGAAATGAAACTTTTAAGGTAAAATGCTGTGGAGACAGTTTGATGGAGTTTAACTCGTCGGGTCATTCAAGTATGTTTAACTCTGAAATTAATTACAGATTTAAGTTAGGAACTTGTAGTGCTATACCCTAAAAATGCTTTATTTAAGCTCGTAATGAAGTATATAACGTTACTCCTTTCGTTGCGAAATAAACTACTAATACTTCTAAAATCTAAATTAAGGAATTTTTTTAATACTCAGTAGCTGCTCTAGCATTAAATGATACTCTAAATGGAACTTATATATGATCAGATGATGAGCTGACTAAAAGCTCTAAAATAGAAACGATTATAAGAAAGAAAATGAATTAAGGTAAAGTAAACTAAACTTAGCGCAACTTTGTATTAAATAAGTTGAAGCTGGAGAAATAAGTTTATCTTACCTTGACTACAAATCCTTAGCGGTTGTTGTTAATTCACTATGTACTGAACTCTTTAAACTTAGATCTTGTATCTAAAATATTTATTTCAATACCTAGATTTTATAGAAATAAGTAGAGATATATAATTCCTAGGAAACTACTTGAGAAATATCCTAAAATATAGTTTCTTTCTACCTCTGTTGATATTGGTCCTATATCTAAAATTATTCCTGCTATGTACTTTGTTCAGTAATAGGTCAAAAGCTCTTCAAAAAGTGACATATTCATAGCAATTGATGATGATAGTTCTTACTCAGCCTCTTTGATTGATACTTTCGTATATTATATGTTGCTCAATCCTAAAAGTGCTGTTGGTGCCTCACATTTAAGACTTTCTAGTTTCAAATTATCTTACTTTGGTTGGCCTAAGTATTATAAAAAGAATGCAGAAGGAAGATGTATGCATAGTGAAGTCTTATAAGGATATGCAGGAATTGCCTTCAGGAATTATCAGCTAGATTTGGATCTAGCTCTTGTATTAACAAGAAGAGATCTTCTACCTGAACTATCTGATTGCTACTTTTCAGACGACATAGTAATTAGTTGGCTATTAAGCTATTATAATGTAAACATACTAGGACTAAAGAAAAAACAATTATAGAATAAATACAGTCGATCTAGTATTGCTTTCTATCCATAATCAAAGGACAACAGCTCTTTACATTTGAAGCGCTTTGACGAATTCAGCTAAAAAATAACTAATAACTTAGATCGTTACAATGGTTGCTATAAAACAATAATAGAGAATACCATAGATTTTAGAACTAAAAAATTGAATATTAAGACAAAGAAATAAATTTTAAAAGAATTTTAATTGTCTATTATTTATTAAAACCCTGGCTGGCAATTAGAGGCTCTGTATAATTAATAAGAAAAAATCAAGATTATAGATAATAATTTAGCTTAAATTGGAAAAACATTTAGATTTAATTAACTTTGTTTCAGATAAATCGATTTTGAGTAACTTTATTCTTTTTAGATAGAGTAAAAGTAATAAAAATTTCTAAAATGAAATTTCTAAATTAATAAACATAAAATAATTGATTTGTTCACAATTAAAAAATAAAATTTTGTGATTTATTTCTTTCCACTTAATTAAAAGAGCTAAATTCACTACAAATTAAATATATTCTAAAATTATTAAAACTCTGTATATTTTAGTAGTTCTCTGAATATTATAAAATTAGCTTATTTTTTAAATGATTTCATAACTTTTTAATTTATTTTAAAATCTTTTTTCTTAATATTATTTATTTAAATATTTGCTATACTAAGAAAATCTTACTATGTTTTATTTATATTTTTAGCATAATATTTCAAATTTTATAAATTAACTTTAATTAAATCCTTAGAATGTTTAAAATAGAGATAATTTATAAAAGATGATTAAAATTAAAAAATAGCTAATTATATTATTTCTATATACTTAATGCTTCTGCTTAATTTAAAGTTATTAAAAGGATTTATTTCTTAAGTCCTTTTATATAGTTTGCTTTATAAATTTTATTTATAAAAGCTATTAAAATTACAAAATATTTTATTTATCAACTATTAAATTCACATAATAGGATATTTTAAAACTTAGTCGCTTTAAGTTAGTAACTAGTAAGGAGTATATATTAAAGATTTAACTCTTAGCTTAAATTATATTTAGCCTTTAGATTATATAGTAATTTAAATTAGCACTTCTTCATTGCTATCTGTATTTCCTTTTATTTTAAATGGTATTGCATCTAAAATCTTAACTAAAGTTCTTTATTTATTTGCATGATATAATTTTTAAATTAATTTAGTCAAGATTAAGCTTTAAATATACTTCTACTTTAATTCTAAAGTCTCTAAGATATTCTTTTAATTTTCCTATAGAATCTTTTTTAATTATAGCTAGTATGTATTTAGATTACTACATTAAACACAATTTTTTCTTAGTTCCATTTGAGATATAAATTCAAAAGTATTTTCCTTTATGCATGATTTTTGTATTTATTTATCCTCTAATGTAAATAAATTCTAATATAGTAGCCAAAATTTTTAATACTTATTTAAGTTGACGATCTTAGCTGATTTTAGCTTTAAGCTCTAATTTTTAAGAACATATATTCCATTTATTTATCAATCCTTCCTTTTAATATTAATTAAAGGTATTTATAGAAGCATTTCTTCAACTGATAATTATTCTATTTTAAATTTCTTATATGTGTTTATTTGTATATGATAAAAAGAGAACTATCTATAGAAAAAAGGGTATGCTTAATGAAACAGAACATCTAAAATCTCTCGCTGTTAAAATAAATTTCCATATGCTTATTATATTTTTTAGAACTATAAACTAGAAATTTACTATATACCTTATCCTTTAGTTCTCTTTCTTATAAAGTAAGTTAGGTATTATTCTGATATATTTCTGATTTTGGTCTTTTGCTAAATGAAGCATCTATTAACAAGCAAATAGAGTTTCCAAACATAACAATAATAAATGTATAAAGAGACAAAACAAGCAGAAAATAATTTAATTAGCATTATATAAATCATTAGTGCATAAGAATGGAAATACTATGTATCTATTTGAAGATGCGTGAGAAAATTAAAGGAATTTAATAGAATTTGGATGATATCTTAGTTTACAACTTGATGTTAGCCATTATTAGTTTCTTTCTGAAATATTTTGTTATTTTAGATCTGTAAAATTTATAGATATATTAAATTTAAATCTTAAATTAAAAAGTGACAGCGGTGGGATTTGAACCCACGCCCCGAAAGACTAGCACCTGAAGCTAGCGCCTTAGACCACTCGGCCACGCTGTCTTATAATTACTATCTCATATCATTTAAATATAGAAGATAAATAATTCCTATCTCCTTTAAAATTTGTCTTTATTACAAAACTTAGCAAAAATGAGAAAACTCTAAATTATATTAAAATGTTTTTAAACTTTTTGTTCTAGGACTAAACAAATTAAATTAGGTACTTATTTAATATATTTTATCTAATTAGCAACCTATCTCTTTAAACTTTCTTACCTCTATCAAAGTATTAATACATTCATTAACTACTTTAAAATAAAAAGCATTTATCTTTATGATCTTACATATTCTAATATGCTATTGAATTAAATCTCTTATAATTTTATCCTTTTTATTAATTTAATTTAAATAAAACAAATTAAGAGTTTAGTTTAATAATTAAGAGGATTATATAATCAATTTCTAGATATTTCAATTTTAAAGAGAATAAAATCTAACAATATGTTTTCCCTTTTTTATATAGCTGATTACAAAATCCATATCTATACCTAAATCTTTTTCTTTTTTAAGTTATTTTCAGCTTCTAATTTATAAACTAAACTTTACAATTATAATTTTTAATTATCAACTTGATTTAATAAAATGATATACTTTCTAGTTAATAGTTTATAAGATAGATATAAATTAAAATTTGTGCTAGTTTGCTTAAAAAGGGAATTAATTTGAAATATAGATGATATAGTAGAAGACAAACAATTATTTTAAATATACGAAGATACAATCAAAGCATTTTATATTTTGAATAAAATAATTATTTAATCTCTTGAAATGCTAGCAAAAGAAATAAATCAGGAAATTTAACTTAAGAATTTAAAATAAATGGAGTTAAGTTTAGAGACTTATGATGATATTATCTTCATTTGAAACAAATTTTTATTATTTTTATTTAATTTTTAGGTATTTTAAGAAATAAAAGCTTTAGACAAAGTTATCTTTATATTAAGGTGAAAGTCAATTTTGAAAAATAAATTAAATATAATTTCTTACATATAAATAATCCATGTAGCTGATTTATAGTAATAGGAATAGAATCAAATTTGAATCTGGATGCTTAAATGCAATAAAATAAACTTAGAGATCTTTCTTTAAAATATCAAATTTGAATAAATATTATAATTATTTTTATTATTGAAAGTTACTAGATATATATGAATTTTATTTGTAGCTAACACTTGATACTTGCTACTAATTCAAATTATTATATGGAAAATAAATAAATTAATAATATATTTTTTTTACAGTTAGATCTTTGGTCTCGTTAATTTATATAAATTCTTAATTTTTTTATTTTTGTTGTTCTTCCAAATTATGTTGAAATTTTAGATATTTTTATATAGAAATAACTTAAAAAATTATTTTTAATTTTTAATTTGATAAATCTTTTTCTTCATTTAGTACCAAATTAAAATTGAGTAGTCTATTTTATGCTAAATTAACAAATTTAGAATTAATATTTATAAATTAAAAGCATTTTAAAAATGTTATATATTAGCAACTATATATCATACTCATTTGTTTCTTTCTCCTTCAAGAGGTTTATTTTTTTCAAATGTTCTGCTTATAAAAATAGAATTCAAGTTTTTTAAAATTTAATCTCTAGCTTTTCATTTCAACTTTATATTTCTGAAATCGATGGTTTTTTCAATTAATGTTTTATAGCATATTTCATAACGCTCTGAATTATCAAATACTTATTAGCTAAAATCATCCATTAGTTTAAAGTGTAAAGTGCTGTTATCTCTGGAATGAGGATAGAACCAAATATTATTTCTTCGATAGCTATGATTTTTCTATCTTTTTTTTAATCCAATAACGTTGATGTTATTATAACCTAACAACCAACTGATAATTATATCATCTGAAAAATAGCATTCATTCATTTCTGGTACTAGATCTCTTCGTGTTAGTGCTATGGCTAATTATAAATCTAAATGGGATTTTTTATATACTATTCCTGCATATCCTTATAATACTTCAGTATAAACACACCTTCCTATTATTTCCTATCTAAAATACGTTGGCCAACCAAAATTTGGCAGATTGAAATGTTTTAGTTTTAAATGTGAAGCTCCAATCGTACATTGAGGATTAAGTAATGAATAGTATACCAAAGTATCAATCAAAGCAGTTGTATAGGAAGCGTCATCATCAATGGCTATGAAAATATCATCATCTGTAGAACTAGCTAGATTTTATTAACCATATAGCATAGCTGCAACTATTTTAGTTATAGGGCCTATATCAACAGAAGTTGATAAAAACTAAATTTTAGGATACTTATAAATTAATTTTCTTGGAATACTATACGTATATTAGTTTCTATATTTTCTAGGTATTGAAATGAAGACTTAAGATATAATATCTAAATTTAAAGAATCCAGGACATAGTGGATCAACTTTAACCGCTATGGGTTTGTAGTTAGTGTTAAATAAACTTTTTAGTTTTTTTTTAGTTTCTTTAGATTGAAATCTCGTTAAGTCTAATTTAACTAGTTTTGCTTCTTATTTTTCTTATTAATTCTATGATATCTGGTGTCAAAAATTAAATCATCATTTGATCATAAGTAAGTGCTATTTAATGTGTCATTCAGATTAAATGCTCTCACTGTATATTCAACAAATTTTTCTAACCTTTATGTAAAATTTGCTTTTGAATACTTAGCAATGTAAGGGATTACATCATGTACTTCATTTGATATTCACACTTAGCATTTCTAGGGAACTATATCACAAACACCTAGTTTAAATTTATAACTCACTTATTTATTGAACGAATAAGAATGATTTTTCAATTTAAACTACATAACTTAATCAGTACAGCATTTTACTTATATACTCTATACTGGTATTACTAAATTCCTCAATTATAAGAAAGTTTAGTTTTAGCTAAGAACTATAATTGAAAGCAAGTTTCCTTAATCCGAAAATGTAGAGTGGATCATAATTAGCAAAAAACAAATTTGCTACCACATTTTATAAGAGTGACTAATGAAATGAAGCATTTAATTTAATTTGAGAGAGATATGTTTAATACTAAACTACTAAGAAATAAAATACTTTTTTCAATTAAATTTTACTATTAAATACTAAATACAGATTAGAGTAAGACAAATATTGTTTGGCATTTGAAAATAAAAATAAACATTAGAAATAGAAGCCAGAGGCCTTATTATAATAATAGAGCCTGGCCTTTGTTTAAAAATAAAAAAGTGAAAAATACAGAAACTTAAATAAGTTTTACCTAGTAAATTAGTTTTAAGATATAAGTGAACAAAATTTAAATAAAATCTGGCAGGTAAATCATTAACATTGAAAGACCTATATAGGATTAAAAATACCGAAAAATAAAAATTAATGAGTTCTAACTTTAAACAATAAGCATGAGTTAAATAATTTATTATGTGATCTAACTAATTATAACTCATTAAAATTAACTTATAATGAAAATTAAATTTTTCTTAAAATAGAACCTTATTCGAGGTAAAAAGTCAACTATCCTTTAAAAAACACATCTTACCATATAAAACGCTAAGGTAACACACATATCCACCAAGTTATTTGAAATGAAATATAAATAAAAGAATGCTAAAATTAAAATTCTAAAATAACTATGCAATTAGATTATTTATAAGCATCTCTTAAAAATATTTCGGAGCTCATAAATAGGGTTTCTAAAAATGAAAATAATTGAGAAGATAAGAAAGTTCTAACTGATGAAATATTGTTTGGTATGATACTTTTTTTTAAGTGAAGGATATGCAGTCCAAAATATAATAGTTCTTATTCAACTATTTAATTTAAAAACTTTTTAAATAAGATTTTCCAGTTTTTTTTGTCTAGGAAAGAAATAAAATTAGATAAAGCTTAAACATTCCATTTTTCATTTTATAATCAACTAAAAATATATCCTTTATAACTATAAAAATTGATAATATGAATATTTAGACAAACCAGGTAAATTTTAAATTTTAAACAGGCATATTCTATTTCATTCCAAAAATAGATATTAATCTTTCAACTCTTTATGGAAAAAGACAAATGAAAGAAATAAATTCTTTTAGCGTATAAAAAGAACTTTTAGTCTAAAAGAAATACTTACTAACGATAATTATATTGCGACTTAAATACTCAGATATATACAAATATTTTTAGCTTTAAGCAAAAAAAACAAAGGTAACTAGTTTCAGAATAATTATTAGAATGAATAAAAATTTATTAAAATTAAAGTTTCTTAAACTTTAATAATTCTATTTAACTAAGCAACTAGAAACTTTAATTTAGCTTTTAAAAATCTATAAGTCAAATCAATTTTAAAGTTAAAATTATAAAAAAGCATAAAAAAATAAATTAAAGCTTGAAATAGTAGAAAATTGCTTTAATGGACTCTGAAAGTATAAATAGAGATCTGAAATTTAAAAATTAGGGTTAATGATTACTAAGATTTAAATAAATGCAAAATAAAAATTTTATTATTATAAGAAAAATAAAGGATGAAAGCAGACTAAAGATTGTAAAAAATAAATTTGAGGAATTTTAAATTATAAAGATAAAATTTTCTTTATAAACCTTAAATTATGAAAATTTACAACAAATAGAAGAAATTAGCAGACATAAAAAGAAAGCGAATAGGGTTATAATATAGCTGAAATGCTTAAAATAAAATTATAATGAAATTAGTATTATTTACCTAGATTCATTTACAATAAACAAATTTATTAGATTTCACTTCTTGTAAATTAATAAATCAAATCATTGTTATAAATCATCATAAGCAAATGAGAAGTTGGAAACTATAATTAATATGATTATTAAAAGTTATAAGATATTATTAGAAACCAAGTTGACTAGAAAGGAATTTCCTTACTATGATGCTTTTCTTAAATAACGAACCAAGTTACAATAAATTTTGTTTATTATCATGTTAATTAAATATAAGATTCAAATTTAATTAAGTTGGTTATTATATAAAATGGATTCAGGGGTATGTTACTATTGCAAAAGTTAATTTAACCCTTAGAATAAAATAAATAAAGTTCTTCCTTGCTAGCATATTTAGTGCTTAACTTGTTTATAGAATTAATATTAAATCAACGGGAGAGTTTAGTGTTTTAACTGCTCCTAAGTTTATGCTTTTAATCCTTAAGACTTTGTTACAAAAAGTGTGACTGAATAGTAAAACAAACAATAGAATCAAAATGAGCCTAATGAAACGCTATAAATTCTTCATGATTGAAAAAAATAAGTTGTAGAAATGAAAAATGAGCTAGCTAATCATCAAAGTAAATTATTCATTAAGATAGCCGATATCTTGAAAAGGCTTTTCAGTTAAAGAGGTAATTAGTTTTAAAAAGAGTTATAAGAAATATCTGAAAATATAGACAAAGATATTAACTAATTGCAGAGCGCTTTGAAGTAAAATAACTAAATAGTAGTCCTTAAATTCTAGGAGTTAAAAGCAAAATATAATCAAAATTATTTTTTACAGCTATAAGGAAACAAAAACTTAATAATGCAGTCTATTTCTAAAAATTCCGAAAAACTAAAAGAATTCATTCCCATTATTATAAACGAGCCTAATAAACTAAATCAAACTTAAGAAGTGCAAAAATAAAAAGAGCAATCAGAAATAATAAGTTTTATAAATTACGAAAACAATCACAATTTCTAAATTTTTATATAATCAGAAAAAGGAAAATAAGTAATGATAGAGGTTCAAAGTGAAAACGAAATAAATCTAGTAAAATAAAAATTGCAAAAAAAGCTAGAAATAAATCCTGGTTTCTATTAACTAAAATATAATAATAAAATATTAGAGGATTAAGATGTTTTATCAGTGGTTGGAATTTAGAAAGAATCTGTTATCTAAATAGAGTTCATTAAATGTAAATTATATAATAATCCAGTCGGTAATTACTCTTTAATTTATAGACAGTAAAATGATTTAGTCTTAGCATGTAAGGTTAATAATTAAAAGTGTGTAAGGAAAATAAAGCTTTTAGTTGGTAATTTTTTTGATTTTTATAGAAGGTACAAAGTAACAGTAAATAGGTTGTAAGTGAATAATTTTCAAAGGGAGTAATTTTAATTAAATATCAGAGAGTATATTTCTTAAATTTATCAGATTGTAAGATTTAATAGATTTAGAGTGTAAGAGTTTAAAATAAGGGCGTAAAAATATAAAAGCAACAGAATGTAAAATTTTAATTTTAGAGGGTAAAATATTAAATTTTAAAGAGTGTAAGCTAAATAAATAAAAGAGAGTAAAACTCTTAAAAAATAATTAGAAGGTGAGTATTAATTAATTTTAGGAGGTATAAATGAAATTATTATAGAGAGTAAGGAAATTGATATATAGATGGTATGCTCCATTAATATAAACAGAAAGTATTATTTTTTTAAATCAAAAGCTGGTAAAGGATTCATATTCTAGCATGTAAGTTCTAAAATATTAAGTTTGTAAGATATTTAATAAATAATAGATTGTATGAATACTTAATGACAGAGATGCGTATGTTATAAAGTTTTAGATAGTAAGATAATTTCTAATAAAAGATTGTAAGATTTTTAATAGAAGCATGTAAAATAATAAAATAAAAGAAAGTAAATCATTTATTCAAATAGTCCGTAAGATAGCTAAAAATAAAGAAAGTAAGCAGTTAAAATAAATAGTTGGTAACATCTTTTATATGCAAGAGAGTAAGAAAATTAAGCTTTATAGGAGGTATTAGAATTTACCTCCATAGCACGTAATTTTTAAACAATCAAAGTATGTAAGCAATGTAAAAGTGATTAGTGTGTAAAAATGTTATATTAAGAGAGTAAGTAAATGACATCATACAGAAAGTACAAATTTAATCCTAGAATGTATTTTAGTTAAATAACTAAGATAGTAAAATTATCTAAAATAGACGGTATTGATTTATTTTTACTTTAGAATGTAAATAATAAGTACTTAGAAGGTATACTTTTAATATTTTAGTTAGTAAAATATTGATAATTTATAGAAAGTAAAATATTGTAATTGGAACAGAATGTAAGAAATTTAATTCAAAGTCGGTAGGAAATTTAAAAATTTAGAGGGTAAAATCTAAGCTTCAAGGCGGTCAATATTTTAATATCTTAGGGAGTAAGTCATAATTAAATAGATGGTAAGTTAATTATTAATAGAACGTATAACTCAATAAATTATTAAGCATGTAAGAGAGATAATATTAATAGCCTGTAAGGATATATAAAATAAAGCTGGTATTTAATTTGAAATTAAGCGGGTGTAAATATATTTGAGAATGAATGTAAGTCATTTAATATTTAGATAATTAGATATTTTAATATAGTCTAAGGTAAGATGATTGACAAATAATCAGAATGTAAATTATATCAAAATTAAGTTGGTGAGCTTTTTAAATCCTTAAGCATGTAAGACTCAATTAAAAACCAGCAACAAGTAATTTCTAATACAAAAAAGTCGGTAACAAAATTATTTAGAGCGTAAAAAATATAAAAATAGCTTGTAAGATATAAAAATTTAGCTGGTAAATTTATAAAATAGAGAGTAAAAATTGATATTATTAGTTTGTGAGAATTAATTAAGATGGTAAAAAAGACAAATGTAGAATGTTAAGACTTATATCAATTAGAAAGTAATATTTTAAATATTAAGAGGGTAATTTGAAGGCCTATCAAAAAAATTTAGATCGTATAGTTAATTATATTTAGCATGTGAGAATTAAAAAAATATATAGAGAGTATATCAAATTAATATACACAAAGATTGTAAATATTTCAATCAGTTGGTTATATTAACTAGTCGTATAGAAGGTAAAATATTTTGTAAATTTAGAAGGTAAATTCTAATATTAGAGAGTAAAGTTTAATATAAAGGGAGCAAGAGTTTATTTACTTTATTAGAATGTATATTATGACATATTTAGAGTGTAAGTTTTAAAATTTCAGGAAGTAAGGCTTAAGGTATAAATAGAGAGTAAATTTATACTAAAACAGAGTGAGATAACTTTAAAATACTATAATTATAACTTTAACCTTGAAAAACACTCGTAAAAATTAAAAATTTTTAACTAAAATTATTTTGCTTTAAGCAACTTTATCTTTCAAGAGGCTTTTAACAGTTTGTTCGAGTAAATCATAAAATTATCATACATTTATCGGTATGAAAAATAAAGCATTTAGTTCAAGTAAATTAAGATATTATTAAGCTAGAACTAAAATCAAATTACTATATAAAATATATTTGAATTTATAGTCAAAATATATATAAATTATCTAAGTTATAAATCCCGGCAAAAGTTGTATTTAAGAATCTCAGCTGTAAAAAAGGGATCCTTAACTAAAAGATATTTATTCAGTATAAAGGATATATAAAGAATAAATAAGCAATAAGGAATTTTAGAAATGAATAACTCACTTTATTTTTGCAAAAAGCTACAATAATTTATTACATTCATATACACTTTCTATGAAAGTATTTTTTTATCTACAGTAATTTAAAGCTTTTAACTTTCTTAATGTTTTTAAATGTATAATAAATAATAACTAATTATGTTTAGAAAGAATAAAAATATATCCTTAAAAGAGAATAAAGAGAATAATTAAGCATTGAGGTTTTTCAACTAATAAGATAAAAAAATAAAAAAATGATTATAAAATAAAAGGTAAAGCTATATAAATAAAAATTAATAGACTAATTAAACAATTTATATAAGTACTTAACACAGAACCAAGAAACTATTATTTTAATTAAACTTATTTAAGTCCTTAGCAATAAAATTATATCAAGATAAAAATATTAAATTTTATAACTTAGAATGCTATATAGATTGCTTTGAAATAATAACTTCTTATTAACAATTAAATTTTTATTGCAAAATGAGCAGAACTCGGTATAAGCTAAAAGTTTTTTTTTTAAAGATTTATCTAGAGATAAAGAATTTTCTGTGTTTTAGAGTTCTCAAATTTTCTTGAATATCTACTTTCACTTGAATTTTCGCAAGATTATAGTATTTTATATTTTTATTAATCTCTATGATATAAATCGTGTTATGTCATTAGCCTATAATTCATTTACCCTTAAAATTTATATTAATATCTCTATTTTTCGTATTTTAAGGATTTTAACAAATGCTAAATTTTTACTTATAAAATCTTAGATCTTTAATGATTTTTAATTTTTTTCTTTTTCCTTCTCTTTAATAGTTTTAATCTCTACTATTTTCTACTTTTTGTTGAATTTAATATAATCTTCCTAACAAATCTTTTATAAATATATGGCTTTTTAAAAAATTTAAATCACAACTTGACTCCATTTAAAAATAAGAGCTTTTAAAAATAGTTTCTAAATTTCTTGGGAATCATTTTATTAGTGAATCGTTTTTTCATTCATTCATTCATTCATAAAATAAAAAATATTAATATCCCTTTTTAACTTCTTTTTGGTATCTTAAAATATATTTGATATTAAACTCATTTTATTATTGCTTAAATATTTCTACTTTATCTAATTATGCTTTCTCTATTGTTATTATTTAAAGATTGAAAATATTGACCTTTATGTAGCCTTTGTTTATTTAAACTAGAATCTTATCAAATAATTTATATTTCTAAATCACCTAAAGTACCTTCTCGCTCATTTGTATATCCTTTGTCTTTATATTCTATTTACTTACATTTTTCCTTTCCATTAGCAAAATTAATATATTTATATAATCCAAAAATCATAAAAATTAGTATTGTAGATAGAGAGGGTTTATTAGAGATCTAAGTGATTATTTTAATATACATACATCAAAAAAGGGTCTATGATCACATATTATTTTATTAGACTAAAATTATATAAAGGCAAAAAATACAAGCTCTATAAAACTCTTCTTATTTTAACTATTTTTAAATAAAGGTTCAAGCTGTGCATATTTATATAACAGGTTAAGAATCAGTCAATTCTAATTAATTAAGCAAGCTCCTTATTCCAATTTTTTATAAAGTCTAAAAATTATTGAAAAAAGAAGATTAGATGTATATTTATTTCCTGCGACTTTATCATAAGATATTATATCTATTTTCCTTAATCTCTTTTGATTATGGCAGAAAATCTGAAATATCAGTTTTAAGAAACATGATGCAAAAGATATTTAACTGCAAATCAAGAATCGTATTTTTCATGCCGGAAAAGGAAGTCTTTTTACTTAGATAAGTTATATGAAGAAAATTTTTTTAACTAAGTATATATCAGAGTTAAGCAGTTGCAAACAGTGGAATCATTTTATTAATTAATTTAAACATAATAGAATAAAAGTACTAGTTTATTTTAAATTTTAAAGCTGTAGATGTGATTCATGATTTTACTATTAAAGTCTACAGAGTTCCAATATAAATGTAATCAAGCATAATTTAAACAATCACAAAATTCACTATAGCGCGATGTTCAATCGTTTAAAATATTTCATCTTAAATAATTAATTAGCTCCATATCTTGCAGAAAGTAAAATAATAATGATCATCTGTAAAATTGTTTCTGTGTTTAGTGTTTGTAAAAAGGGAGAATTGTCTCATAAAAGAATTTGAATTTTGAAAAATGACATTAATGAATAGTACCAGCAAGAAGGACTTTAACGCATAAATGCTTGTTTTATAATTATTAAGATTGAAATATGATTAGAAATTCACTATTACATAGGCTTTTGATTTATCATGAAAAAGGCTACATTTCCGATCAAATGACTTAGATTAGGTAAAAATGCTAGAGAATATTTTAAACATCTATTAAATTTGCTTAAGAAAACGAAAACTAATAAGAAATATATGAACATGCAGCAGAAATGGTAATGGTCAATATCAAAGATCTTTTATAATATAATAATTATTATCTTCTAGCATCCTTAAACAAATTTCACTTCACCTATTCTACTAATTAATATATCCACTTTCTATTTTTCTATAAAACTCTCTCATATTTGAATATTGCAAAAAGAAAAATATTATAATTCTCTAAGATAAAGAATTTAAGTGTAGTGATTGTAAAAAAAAAAAATCTAGTTTAATTTTATGCATTTTCATTATTCTGTTCAGCCCAGAAAATAAAAGGAAAATATTCATTCAAGATCCAAAATAATTTCATTATTTGATTTATTTTCTTCAATTTATTAAATAAATTATATATGTTCCATCTTAAATCTAAGCTGAGCTAATTTCATTAGCATTTTCTTGACTTATAATTATAAAACGTGAGTCAAACTAAAAATTTAATTTAATTTAATCTTTTTTCTTAAGAACTTGACACTTTATTTTTAAAAGATGATTATTATGTATTAGCTTTAACAATTAAATTAAAAAGATAAAGTATTAATGTAAAAAGACAACTAAAAAATTCCAAAATTAACTTAGAAAAAGCTAATAAAACCAAATTCTTAAATTTTTTTTAAATTAGAAATGATTTTAAATGGATCTGAAAAAAACTTAGAGCCTTTATATAATGTAAAGGATAATAGAATCATTTAAAGTTAATAATTAAAACTATAAAATTAATTTTTAATTAAATCTCATTTGCTTATTCATCATGTTTGTATTTTTTAAGTTACTTAATTAAAATTTAGAGTTATCATTTAAACATGTGGCTAAATTTTATTTTATACTTTTAGTTACTTCCTTTGATTTATAAACAAGAGTAAAATTTTCTAAGTTTTAAATAAATTGGATTGAAAAATTTATTTCCTTATTACTAGGCTATAAAAAAGATTATAGTTATAAGTATGCTTTAGAATAAAGAAATATATATAAAATATTTAATTAGCTATTATTACTAAGACTCAGTATGAATAATTTTTCAAATTTTTATTACTATTTAAGATAATTTGATTTTTCTTATCTAAAGCATCTAAATTAAAATTTTAATTAGGGTATGAAAATAGAATTTTTATTAAATTTGGAAAAATTTTAGGTTGCTATTATCTACACATTATTTTAAATGAATACTGATTTAAAATTGATAGCTATAGAAGTATTATTTCTTGAAGAATTTTATCTTCCTCAATTATTTAAATTTAATAAACTTTTGTACTATTTAAAATTGTAAAGGAGATATAAATTTTATTGTAAGTGCATCATATTAAAGTTGAGTATATTTTTAAATTCTTAATTTAATATTAATCAAAGAATACCTTAGTCTAATAAAAAAAGATAAACTTTCTTTCCTTTGTAAAAATCTTTACTCAGAGAAAAAAATTATTAAAAAAAGTTATTTATAGAAAGAAAAAGAATCAAAAAAGAAAGAAATTAAAATCTTTAAAAAGATAATAAAAATAAATTTTATTTAAAATAAATGAATGAAATAAAATAAATAAATAAGAGAAAATATAATTACCGAGTAAGTATTAAAATGTATTCTAAGATAAAAATTATTTCTTTAAAAAATAATTTTAAATATATAAATACTTTAAAAATAAAAAAAATATGAGCTTATTAAGATTATTAAATTTAGCATGATAGACTCTATTGAGGATTTTTAAATACAAATTTTTTATCATGATAAATTTTTATTTTTACAATCTAATGCAAATAATTTAAATTTATAATACTACTTATCTAAAACTTATATAATTTTATTATTATTATTAGAGAAATTTACCTAAATTTAAATTTTTCTATTATTTTAAGCTTTGAATAATTTAATTTCCTTTTTTATTGTTTTTTTTATTATCTATTTCATAAATTTAAAGTTCAATTATTAATAAGTTAATGAAAAGTTTTATTTACCAGTTATATACCTTTTTAATTTTAAGAAAAACTAAGAACATTTTTAACTTAAAAAAATTATTGAGAAGCTTACGAAGATAAAAAATTATAAATGAAAGCATTTATTTAATTAATATAAGAAACTTTTTATTTTATAAATTTTTATTTAATAAACTTATTATTCATTTGTTTTGCTTTATCTTATTATTTTTTCTTTTATATCTCTTGCAAATTTTTATTTTTTTATTTATCTTTATTTTCAATTTATAAATTTAACTTTTTTAAAATAAACAGGCGTCTTTAGATATTTTATATATTCAACTATAATTTTCTAAACTTTATTTAATTTTTTAATTACAGAAAGAGAATCAAACAGTTGTCTTTATATCTTTAATCCTTTCTTCCAGTTCTAATAATTTTTAAAGGATTAATAGCAAATAAATGTTTATTAGTTTAGAATGTATTTATTTATAAATCTTAGTTTATAAAGAGACTTATAGTAGGTAAAATATAGAAATATAAAATTATTCTTAGTATTTGAGAAACTTACATCTTCAGATACTCAAGTTTTCCTAACTTTTTTAACAGTAATTGCGATTTATTAATACATTTTGACTTTTAAGTTAGTTACTAATAAAATTTATTCAATGCGATAATTATTTATTCCACTTATATTGAAAAATCAGAACTTAAAAATTATGAAAGTATCTCATAAATAATTATCTGAACTTCAATATCTTTCAAATAGTAGTTGTAATTTCTATCCCAAGCAAATTATATCTTTTGTACTCAAATAAACTAAATAAAGGTTATAGTTAATATTCCATTCAAAAACGATTAAACAAATGCTTATTGATTTACAAATATTTTATATTAGCAAAATAATAAAGAAAACTTCCTAAAATTTAAATTAATTGTTTAGATTCTATTTTAGGGCTAATTAAAAAACCTAAATTTTATTAAATTCTATAATTGAAATTAATAGATTTGAATTTAAAGTTTTTTAAAACATTATTCTTCATATTAAAAATAAATTACATATTAGAACTTTTATTAATAATTATCTATTTTCTTTACTTTTTACTTTTCCTTTAAGAGCTTGAAAATGCGTTAATTTTTAGTATTCGGAATGTATTTCTATCTAAGTAGAATTTCTATATTTTTTTGATTTTTAAATTAAAAAATAGAAAAGATTTAGTTTATTTATATTTAATCCTTTAATATTTTACTAAGACTTTTAACCAAAAAATTAATATATAAGAAATAAATTTAAAATCAAAAATGTTACAAAATCATTAAAAAATAGCTAGTTCTGATAAATAAAGAGATATCACGTAGAATTATTATTTATTTAATTAATTTAAATTACTGCAGATTGAAATTTTATTTTTCTTATAATGTTAAAATTAGAAAAATCGTATTATAGGTTATTACCAAGGATATAAAGTGCTTGAAAGTAAAAAAATTTGAATCATTTTTTTGAATGAAAATTATATAAAAATAAAGTTAAAAAAACTAAGATTAAAAACTAAATTTTATGTCAGTTATCATTAATTGAAGTCTTTGAATATATAATCAAATAAGAATAAAAAATAAATAATTTAATTTTTCTTGCCAACTTGAATAAAAATTCAAATAATAACGATGAACAAAAATATCATATAAATAAATAAATTGGATTATAGAGCGCGTAGCACTCTCGCTGGTGTGCAGCTCTTTAAATTAATTTTATTTAATGTCTAAATTTTTTTTATAGGTCTCTCTTTCCTTGTTCCCTCTTCCTGCAGTACGTCCCTGTAATTTTTCCTTCCAAAGCATAGGATGCAATATGCGATTACGAGTACATTTCCCCGACCTATGATGAAGAAAGTTTCCTCTTGGCATTCGAGTTATAAAGCTTTTCACATCTTCTTTCTATTTTAATTGGTTTCTCTTCCTCCGATTTATCCTCCGTCCGCGTTCATTTTTTTGTTGCCTTGCTGAACCTCCAAGCAGCATCCGAAGGAAAGGGCTTTCCATCCTATTTAAATTATATAATAATTGAACTACTAAATCAAAATTAAGAATTAAAAATAAAAAATTTGTAATCATAGCAAATTATTTGGATTTCGAGTGTAGATTAAAAATGTTAGTTATAGATTTATTCATAATTATTAAAAGAAAAATTTTATTAAACTAGTTATAATTAAATGAAAAAAGCTATTATATCGAACTATATTTAAAAGTTTGAATTTAGATATTGTAAGACAGCGTGGCCGAGTGGTCTAAGGCGCTAGCTTCAGGTGCTAGTCTTTCGGGGCGTGGGTTCAAATCCCACCGCTGTCACTTTTTATTTTTAAAACAAAAAGTTTTGTTTAAATTAGAACTAAATTATCTTCTTTATATTTTAAAAGTTAAATTAATTTTATAAACATTCTAACTATATTTATTTGTATTAAACAAGTTGAAAATTATTTCTATTTCATACTTTTGCCAGCATATGCTGAAAGGCCTAATAGATTTATTACAATATACAGTCATTTATTTGAACTAAAAAATGTTATAACTTTCCTATTTAGAAAATTATTTTATATAATCTAAAATTAACTGAAGTCTTAACATCGATTTAATTTTGGTTAAGAAATATAATCTACTTTCGATATTTTATTTCACTATTTCTACAAGAGCCTACCATAAGCAACAAATGAAATAAAAATAAGCATATTGATTAATAGAATAATTATAATAAATATCTTTATATTTATTATTTCATTTAGCTTATTAAATAAAATGAGTTACTCATATATTTTTCTTTTGCTTTAAAGATAATTTTTATCTATTTTATTTTTTATTGCTATAAGTTTAAATCTAATTATAAATATGATTTAAATCAAATTTGAAGAAAATATTTATCTCAGAAAATAATAAATGGCCAACTCTTCTTTAGTTTATCGCTTTTATGAGCTTTAAGTTTCTCTTCTCTCTGGATTTTAAAAATAATGTTTAATTTTATAAATTTAATCTCTTTCCATCCTTCCAATTTATATTTACCTTATTAACTTCTACTTAAGTTTTGGCATTTTACATTTTATCTAACTTTCTAAATTATTTTCTTATTTTCTTAATTTTGAAATTAATAATAGATATATCTAAAAAAATGTTGATTTGAAATAAATTAAGAATTTAAGTTAAATTGTATCTAAAATATTTATTTCCTTAAAAAGCTGATATCATTTTTACAGACTACATTTCTTTTTTATAAGCATGACTCTTTTGATTAAAATATTCTAAATCCAACTAAATGATTTTTGTTTGATTACTTTTATATTAATCTATTAATTTATAATTCTATAATTTGTATCTAAATATTTATTATTAATTAGAATTAAATCTAAATAATGACAGTCATTTAAGATATTTTTATTCTTTTTTATCTAAGAAGTATAAGAGTAATTTTGGTCATACAATCACCCTTTAAAACTTTCTTTATAATAAATGTGAATAAGCTTTATTTTTCTTTTGTCCAAGTTAATGAAAAGCTAAATTAATATACTTTAGATAAAAATTTTAGAGTAAAAGAAATGGAATTGGATAAAATGAAATATCAACATTTGAGGAAATTAACTTTAAGCTTTTAAATTAACTTGGCTGCTTTCATAAAGCTTGAGATAATTTTGATTTAAATAAGATATAAATAAAATGTTCTATTCTTATAAATTATAGCATTTTATTTAATATTAATTTTAAATCTATTTCTATCAAACTATGCTTAGTTGCCATGCCAAAAGTCCATTTTAAAGTACTAAAATTTATTTCATAACTAGAAATTAAGTAAAAAGAAGAATTTTTTTTCCTTTGATAGGCAAGATCCTGCTTCTTAAAATTTTTTTAAGAAAAATCTTTATTAAAAATACAGAGTTATTTATATTATATATTAAAATGGCTTCTAAAATATAACAGAACTTTGAACAGAATATTTAAACAGGAAAATTATCTAAAAAATAAAAAATAAAAAAGCGAAATAATTACAATGAGTAAAAGTGAGAAATATGATTGATATGACGAACATTAATCACTTGGAAATCCAGAATTAAAAAAATTTCCGACACAAACTCAAATAGAAATATTATTTAAGTCATTAAAAGAGTTTATGCTCAAAAATAGATACCTCACTGATAAAGTAGAAAAATTAGAAAAACTAATAATGTCTTTACTTGAGAACAATATTAATCATCATAAGAATAGAAAAAAACTGGAGCAAAGAATTCTTTAAATTTAATAATAGATTCAGGTAACGCCATTTTCGTTTTAACAGAATTAATCAGATCCTATGGAAATAGAAAATGAAGCCTCAAATTAAAATAAATAATAAGCGTTTATTTACAATATATAGAAATTTAAATTAAGTGAGTGTTACAGGAATAATAGTTTGAAAGAAGAATAAAATGCTACTTGTGCAATAAATAGCACCAATGAAAATACTGCTACTAACTAAGCGAAATTTAAAGAAAGAATAAATAAGATATTTTTAGAAAACTATTTAGGATATTCAACATAAAGCGGAAAAATTTATAGAAAAAATTCTTTAATTCAAATCTTAATCCTTGGATAAATAATTAGGAACGCTACGTGCAAGATCAAAACTATTCAGAATATTAAAGGATGGTGCACTAATGAAGTGCTACACCGCCTAACTAAGCCTAGTAGAAATTCAAGACAAACTAATTAAGACAAGCTGATAGAATAGGTAAGATGGCTGATTACTAAGGCTTTAACAAAGATTTTTAACTTAACTTTAACTCTATGCTAAATTTACTTGGAAAAATTAAAAGTTTTCGCTTAGATTTTTCTTTTATATTTTTCCCTCTTTTTATTATTTTTAATTTAAGCAATCTATCTTTTTCTTTATCTATTCATTACTATATGACACTACTTCATATAATTATCTAATTTAAATGAGGTATATAATTATTTGTCCTTGTAAATCGCATATAATATACTACTTATTTTCTAGTAAAAAACTAAAACTTTTCTTTCTTAATGCTGAATAAAATTTAAAATATATATTTAAAGCAGGACTTAAGCTTAAATTGTATTTAGCTTACCTACTTTTTCTTAAATTAAGCAAAAATTTTTTATTTAGTTTATTATAGTTTCAAATTAGTTAATTCTAAATAAACTCTAAGGTCACAACTGTAGTTTTAATAGATATCTAAAGTCTATAGCTTTGAAATCTATATACTTTGCTATTTATTCTTTTCTGAGAATTTATAAGAACAACTAATTCTAATTTTGTACCTTTTCTATCAAAAGTAAGATTCTAAATATATATTAGTTTTTTTTCTTAAATTTATAAGATTCTAATTTAAATGTAGAGTCATAATACAATTGAAACTCTGATGTTTTGATCTATATGATATCTTTTACCTTAACCTAAATTTCAAAATATTGATTTAAATTTACTTTTGTTTTAATTGTTTATCTTAGGTATAGTTTAAAGTTTATACTAGATACTTAAAGACTCTCATATTTATATTTACTATGAAAACAATTAACTAATAAAAGTCCATATTACTTCAATTTCTCTTATCAATTGAGCACTGTTTAATTTTCCCTTAGATGTTTTAAACTTTACTAGAATGTTTAAAGAACATACTTATACTAATCTAAAGTATGTATATAAATAAAGAGGTTTATATTTGAATTATTAAAGTAGCAACTTAAAATGAATTAAATTACTAGGTATGTAAGTATATTTAATCTAATACTCTCATAAATTACATAAGTTACATGTTGCTTTATCAATATAGTTTACATTTCCTTCTACTAATTATTACCATTCCTTAACGTTTTATACTTCAACTTAGTTTTATTAATTTATAGTAATGAAGACTTTAAAATAATTTCTGTTCTTTATTATCTTATATTGTTTATATATGATAAATTTGGTAATAATATAATAAAATAAAGAGATATTAGAAACTAATTAAGTTATAGACATAGTGGATATTATGTTTAAAAATGTGAATATAAGCTAGTAAATTACTAGTTGCTATTATGCTTTGATTATAATAAAACTGATCTATGTAGATATTTATTTAACTCTTATCTTATTAATATTTCTTTTTTCTTTATTATGCTTGTCTTAATTTATCAATTACCAGAAAGAAAACATTAGCAAATCTAGTATTTTTACAGTCTTTGGGTGAAGGATTGTAAAATGTATAACTAAAAGAAAATATGACTGAATGGTTATGGCGAGAGATTTGAAATATGTTGAGTTGTACACATAAAATAAATTATGCTTGTTTCATTTTTGGTATATCTGAAAGGGCTTCTACTTAAGAATTATTTACCTTAGAATAAATTTTAGTCTAAATTATAAAGCCATTTATTTATAGCTTTCTACATTTTATCTCAAAATTAAAATAAATGCTTTAAAACCAGATTATCATTTAAAAAAGTAAGATACATAATTTCATAAAGATGTTCAAAACAAGAAATCGTTAATTTATTACAAAATAAAGAATATTTAATTTATGTTTCTTAGCATTATACTGTCATTAAGCTTATCTTAATTTAAAATCTAAAAGTAAATTTTAGTTTGAAAATGAAGATATAATTGTAAAGAGTCTATTTATTATAACTCCAACATAAAAAGATTTAAATTTCATATATTTTTAATTATTATATCTATATTATAATCTCATTTTTGTCCAAATTCTTAAATAAAATTGAAAGATAATAAATTAGCTAGGGTATAAGCTTTTGTCTTATTTAGTATATTATAAGTAGACTCTTGGTAATTTATTTAACTAAATTTCAAAAGCAACTTTAAAAACTAAGAACTCAGATCAATCTAACTTTTTTCTCTAATAAGAGTAAGAATTGTAAATTCAAAATTTGTGCAAGCAACGTATTTAGACTGTCAGATACTCTTTTGAATGCATATATAGTATGTCCTTAAGACTATATACTAAGCAATATTTACTCTTTAGCATGAAATATTTTAGAGTCTATTTTAAATAAAATGTTTGGTAAATAAGAGACATAATTCCAATTAAAGATACTTTGATTGTGAATCAACTAAGATTTTAAAGTCTCTAAAACAATAAATTCTAAGCTATTTAATCACTAGTATTATTAAGTCTAATAACTCTAAATAAATACTTTATTAAAGTAACTTAATTAGATCAAATTAAAGTTGGTTAAGCAATAAGTCTTAATATTATCGCATTTATAGATCTTTTATTATTATAAGGGAACAAACAATCTTAAATATGATTTAAGTTTGTTAAAGAATTGTAAAAATAACTTCACTTTTAAATTAATTAAGTTTAATAAAAGTCTATAATCTTCAGTTTTATAATATCACTATAATTAAAGCAAATAAGTAACAAAATTGTCAAGAATAGATAGCTTATAAAAGAAATACACAAAAAATGCTAAAAATATATAATTAACCATTTAAACAATAAAGCTTTAATTAAAAATTAAGATAAGCAATCTATATAATAAATATTTAAGATAGACAACTAAAGTTAATGCATATCATATGAGTATCTATGCAAACTATATCTAACCAGATATTTAGCTAGCATCCTTTTCTTTATTACTAGCGAAAGTTAAATTTCAAAGATTATATGGTTTACTATTATGATACCTTAGCTTATAGGTTTATATTTATATAATTAAAAAAATAAACGAAAAAAGGAAACTCAATAATAAGGAGAATCCTAAGTAAAAGAGCTAGAAGTGATGAACACTAATTTATATAATTGATAATTTAAGAGTAAATAGAATTTCTATTTAAGGCTTAAGTAATTAATATCTATTTTCATTATTTAGATGCTTCATTATTAAGTTGCCTCGTCTTTCTATATTTTTCATTCCAGCTTCAGCTAGTCTGAATATTTTTTAAACTGGTTCTTTTTTATTTAAAATGAAATGGAAAAGGTAAAGAAAATAGCGGAATGAATCTAAAATTAGTAGAATGAATATGTTTAGATATTCGATTAAGTTAAAAATATAAATGAAATAATTATTTATAGAATAGCAGCTTCTCTTATGTAACTGACTTTAAGAAGAATACACTTGATTGCAAAACTAAGTTTTTTAATTTTTCGCTAAATTTTAGTTCAATTAAATGTAGAAGGGGTAAAACCTTAGAAATTTATGAAAAAATAAGAAATCTACTATCCTTAAGATTTTAAAGAGCTAAAAGCATATTAAAACTTAATGTAATGCTTAGATAAAATAAATTGAGAGTTTCAACTAGCTCATTATATTCTTAAATGAATTACAAAAATATTAAATAAGAAAATACTAAAAACAGCTAGAAAATATTGCTAAAGGAAATCTCTTCTGTTTTCCTTATTTAAAATTTTAAATATAAAATGAAGTTCTTTGAGCTAGGAATTCAACAGAAAATACGAAATAATTTTATTAATCTTCAAAATAATAAAAAAAGGAAATGATGATTGAGTTCTAGTACGCTAAGCAATGATTTCAGTTTGCGAGTTATAAAAATATTTTTTTTAAACAATAAGCAGATTAAAAATTATGAATTTGCTAAATTAGTAAAATAATAAAAAAGGAGTGAACTAAAAAGGTAATTTATAAAATAATTAAAATAGCATAAGAATTATAAAGATATGTAAATCATTTAATTTATGTTAAAATTAAAAGAAAAATTATAAAAAGTATTTTTAATTTTAGGTAGATTTATTTTTATACCTTCAAATAAAATTATTCTAGATTTTCTTATTATTTTATATATAATTCGTATATGTGTTATAATTATATTATTACTTAAATTTTTTTCATTTTTTGTAGGCCTATAATCAAAACTTCTAAAAAAAATCTTAAATTGAAAGATTATACTAATATTTAGTAAGACTATTATTATCTTTTCCATTATTATTTTACCATTTTCCATATATTTTTTTGCATATTCCATTCTCTTTACCTTCTAGGATATTTTATATATTCAGATTTTCTAAGAAGATTTAGAAAGTAAATAGTCATCTTGATATATATCTTATGATAATTTCAATATAAAATTTCTAGTCTTTTATTTTTAATTGAATGCATATAGTCATTTTACGACTCTCTATTTTTTTCTTATTTTATTAATTAAAAAAGAAAGTTAAATTTTAAGATTTATTTTTATATCATTATCCTATATATAAAGATCGATCAAAATTTCCTCAAACTATAATAAAATGATCTAACACCTCTTTAATTTATTTAATTCTTAGCTAAATTTATGAAAATAGTTTATAGTTAAATTTCATAAATAATTACTTTTAATTTAGTCTAAATAGCAAAGTTATAAACTTAGTTTTATTATCATAAATCATTAATACTTTGCAATTCTTTTAAATTTGCAAATATCAAAATAAATAAAATATTATGATGAGCATTAGTTTTTGTGTAAGATTGACTTATGCTTTTAATTTTAGTTTATACTTACATGAGTCGCTATAAATACGAAAATGCATCTTTTTTTTACCTTGGTAATTTTCTTGATATTTTAAAATTGAAATAATTATTCTCTAAAGAATATTTGGAAATATATATAATATCATTGTAATAACTTCGATTCAACATTCGGATGCTATAAGATTGTTTCGGTAGATGCATATATAATTTTTTTTCTCATGAAGTCTTAACTTTCTAAATTATTTGTATTCTTAATTAATTAATTAAGGTTACATCCTAGTATCTAAAAGAATAGCTTAAATTTCTATTTATTATATTTATACTATTTGAATCTATATTTCTATAGAAACTATCAATCTAATAAATCTAGTCAATCTTTAAAGCTATTTATTTTTAATCTTTATTTAACTAAAGTTTAAATAGACTAAGAAGATTAACAATAATGATTATTATTAACATAATTAAAAGATATTATATTTACTTTCATTCTAAAGGCCTTACTAAATTAAATCAGCTATAAACTAAATTTAAGCTTATTGATTTATGTTTTGATTACAAGGAATAAATCCTTTAACTTGTGTAAATTATTACCTTAACTTAATATTAATTGGCTATATTTATATCCGAATAAATATTCTACTTAAATTCAATTCCCTTTTAAAATTAATTTCATTTATAAGTTATTTCTAAAATCATATTTCAAACTTTTATATTTCTTAGTTCTAAATTAATATTAAAATATCTGCAGCAGCTTGCTACAATCCATAACTATATATTCTAATTTTTCTTTATTATTATTTAATAAAGATAATTAACTGATTTCTGTATAATGCTTTTCTTTATTTCTCTTGCAAACTTACTTTTAGTCATATCCAATTTTAAAGTCAAAATTTTTCTAAGATATCTAATTTTTTCTAATATGCATGAGTAAAATTTTTATTTAGATCATACCTTTCATTAATGCTTAGTTTATTAAATTAATAGCATCTATTATTTTATAATATCAAAGTAAGGACATAAAGTATTTTATCCTACTGCTAAGTTCCTATTGAAGTAATTATGATTACTTTCTATCAAAATAAATTGCTTTTGTTTTATTTAAAATTTTTACTCATTTAATTTAATTTTAAGGAAAGCTCTTATTTAAATCTACTTCTATAGAACTTAATTACCATATAATCAATTTTATAAACAACTATGCTTGAATTTAATCTGCCTCATAACTTTTATATTTCCCCTTGTGATCATTAAAGTAAAGGTTATACAACATTCTTTATGTTTTTTCTATAAATAGCTTAGTTATAAGTTAATAAACCAAATTTTGATTCTACATTTTTTGAACTAAGTGTTTGATTCTTAATTTTTAAACATTAATCTAATTTAATAGATTATAACCTTTTCACTCGATGGTAAGTAAATGATATTTATATGGGAACATTGTTTAATTATATAGCAATAAATTTAAAGCTAAAGGGAGAATGGACTATGATGTTTTATCCTTCTTCATATCCATAAAAACCGGAAATTAAATGTAAAACAAGTTTAAACTTAAAGATTGCTAGCATTTTAAAAATAGCCCATTGACTTACTTTATTTTAATTAGAATTAACTTAAGAAATAAATATACAGAAGGAGTCATTCTTTTTTAAGATTATCTCATCTTATAATTAATAGTTTGCTAGTTTACTTAATTATATTGGTAACTTATTATTAAATCTTTGCAAAAGAAACTAAGAATCTGATTAAGAAGTCTTATATACTAATAATTTTAAAGCTCTTTCTTTAAAAATTATATGGTAAGAAAATATTAAATGATAATCAAAAGATTTGCTTTAGATACATTGAATTAGGCATTTTTTACTCTTATGATGATAAAATATTTGATATGAAATAATTTAAATCTTAAATGATATGGAATATGATTATTTTAATGCTCAAGGATTAACTTAATAAATATACAGATAAATATAATTATGAGATTTAATATCACTATAATTGATATTAACTTCAAAATTAATTTAAAGTTTGTCATATGCTCAAAATAAATTTTAAAGGGATTTAATAACATAAAATAATTATAGAATTAAAGCATAAGAATCTAATTAACTTCATAATGAGATTAAGAGTTCCTTTATTTTATGAAATAATAGATAGTACATAGAGAAATGTTATATATCTAGATAGAGATATCTTAGTATATTATGTTTATAATTTAAAAAATTAAAACTGAAAGCAAGTCTTAAAGAAAATATTTAAATGATTTATAGTTACTTTTAAGGATTTTCATTTGTGAATTGATATTCTATTTCAAATAAAAAAATCCAACAATAAATAATACAAACTCCTAAAAAAAAATGGATTAATCTCTTCGACTCTCAAAGAATTAACTTAAAAACCTAAAGAGAAAAGCGACAAAAGAAATTTAGAAAAAACAATAGCAACGAGAGGAGTCAAGTTCGTCATCAGAAGGTAAAGTGATGGTAGGATCTATAGAGATAAGATAACCTAAGAACGAATCTGATCAAAAACTTTAAATTTAACTAGATCAAATGTAAAAATTAATTTCAAAGTATGAAGAAATAGCTTATAACTAAGGAGAAAAAATAAGGGAATTAATGAATAGCATAGAGGATTAAAACAACGAATTATTAATACTCAGAAGACAGCTCATTCAAAGCAATTTGATAACGGAAGAACAACTCTGAACTTAGTCACAATAAAACTTTAAATATGACACGAAAATGGAAATAGAAAAAATACCAATAGAATTAAAAACAGAATTGAATCCAGAAAAAGAAATGATTGCTACAAGTTTCATTAAAAGATTAGAAAATATAGAAAATAAATTATCATAAAAAAGAACGAAATAAAGACAATAATAAAAACTTTGTTGATGTTGCAAATCAAATCAACATATTTTAAAAAACTGTTGATAATGAAAGAAAATAAACGAATAAGAGCAGAAAAGAACATGGAGACAACTCAATAAACTATGAATAACTCCAACAGGAATCTACAAATAAAAGCTTTTTGCAAAACCACTTGAACGGTTACAGTGGTAACCTTCCACTTAATAAAAAGGTCGTGGATCACACCCACGTTAAAAAAACTGTCCGCAGGAACTGGTTGCAATTCCAGAGAATGCAAAACTCTACTAACTTTAAGTATATTATTATTATTATTATAAAAAAATCCACATATATAAGTATATTAGAACATATTAAAAACTATTAAATATGAAGCATAGTTCTACTAAAAATTTGCTAGCTAAACGTAAGGAAATTATTTTTTTGAAAAGTTATGCTTAATTTAATAAATAAGTTCATACCTTTATAATAAATTTTACTTTAAAGCTGTTCAAATAAAAATAATGTAGAAGTCTAATTAATGAATAAGAAAAATTTGGAAGATAAAAGTTATTAAAAAGCAAGTATATAATAAGAAGGAAAAAACAATAAAAAATGTAAAATTTTATTCATTTACACTTAATCATTTTTTTATTCATATAAATACATAGAAATAATTATGCGAGGCAATATCTTTAAAGATAGTTTGAACCTCGTTTATGTATAAATATTAATTAATTTTTTTTGATTTGATGAAATCCAAGGTATAATTGAATCTTTTTCTCTTTACCTTTATAAAAGTTTATTTTTGCTTATTATAGAGATTGAAATTAACTTCTTTAATTTTTATATTATATTATTCCTTTGAATATTATTTATATTTTTTCTTCCATTTAATTAATCACTTTACTATTCTATGCGTTATTATTTCAATTCTCTTTCTCTAGGCTAAGTTTTTTAAGATTTTATTTTAAAATTGCTATAATTCTAGCTTTTAATCCCCTAAAAATTATTAGGAGTATTTATTTAAAAAATACTCAAAAGGAGAAGTATCAAATCATACGAAAAACAACTTAAGTTTCTTTCTTTTAAATTTTTTGCTTTAATATTTTTATCTATTTCTTTGTTTAAAAGTATAGACAAAGAATTTCTTCTATTACAATTTTCACAAATTCAAAATTTCACTTCCATTTCTAAAGAATTATTAAATAGACTTCAAAAGAAAGATATATGTTAAAACTAGAGATAACTAAGACTTTTATTTAATACCTGCTTATTAAATTTCAAAACGATTTAGCGAAACAGTTGAAATAATTAATTAAGAAAGCTTATAGTATATTATTTAATTTAAGTTTATTTTTTCAATTCTTAAATCTTGTTTAACTAAAATCAAATTATCTCTGATATGTACTTTCGACCATCTAAATAATATTTATTCAAACTGTCTACTATCTTAATTACTATTATTTATCAATTTTGATTTTATAAACTTAAAAATGTTGTATTTTGGTTAAAGTCTTTAAGCTTTAAAATTTATCTGAATCTAAAATTAATTAAAAATGCATTTAACTTTAATATTTAAATATTAAGCTGATAATAAAATTTTATTATGAGCATTTATTTATGAAAGCTAATTTAATTCACAGAGTGTTTTATTTTAGCTATTATTAACAATTTTAATATTGGTTTTTAAGATCTTCTGTGTTCTTCTGCTATATAGATTTAAATTTTATTATATTAAATATTTTTAATAATTAACTAACCTCTGCAAGAAAAGTTTCATATCTTCCTTTAGAATACCTAATTAATTAATATCCTAAATTTACTTTTATTATTATTTTCCAATTTCATTATATTTAGATATTCTTTCTTAAATGATTAAGTTTATTTCTATTTTAAGAAAATATAGCTTCATTACATTTCCCTTTATAGTTCTATATTCTTAAAATTATTCCAACATGTATTAGGAAATAGAAGTATCTCTAGAATAGTTGACTATTAATGTTTATTTTTATTAGTTAATTTTCTTATTTTTAAGGTTAATATCATGTTTTAAGTATTAACGCATTTCTAGAAGTTCTATTAATAATTGATTCGTAATAATAAAGTTCAATGCAACTTTCTTTTATTAAGCTGCTTAATAATAAAATCTATATATTTATCACTAGAATTTATATTGCTAGATTATAGAAAGATTCTTGTAAAAGTACATATTATATCACAATGTTTCGTTATATTCCAAGTAATTATTATATGTCTGTAATAAAAATCTAGGTGAAGTAACTATAAGATATACTTAGTTATATCAAATTGTTAAAACTAAAATAATAAAGCTAATTTAGAAATTATAGGCACTTAGCTAAAAGAAAAAGAGTAAGGCTTAATTATCTAATATATATCTATTCTAATCCTATAATGACTATTATAAGCTAAATAATTAAATAAAAATCTAAACTTCTTCTTAAATAATAATTTTAATATGGCTTATTTATTTTATTTAAAGGAACTAACAGAGTAAGTATAACTGATTGAAATATCTTCTAAATTTTTTTGTAAATATAGCTTTGAAGATTCAGAAATTAATAATTTGAATGCCTTTAATTAAAGTAATATTAGTTTTTAATTTAAAAGATAATTATTATAGAAGTTGATCACTTAACTAGTGAACAAATATAAAGTTTTTGTTAATCTTTAAAATTTAATTCAGACTCTTCTTTTTGTTGAATATTACTAGCTTACATTTTCTATTTGATCTAAATTTTTCGTATGCTTTTAATAAAATAATTATAGAACTATTTTGTTCTAAATATCCATATAATTTCACTATTTCACTTAAATAAATAATAGAATATTTATCTTTAAAAATATAAATAAAAAAGAAAAGATAAAGCTTTTATTTAGATTATTAATATTAAAGCTAATTAGTTCTTAGAATAATAAAATAGTTTTCATCTTAGTTTTCTACTTAGAAAAATATTGGCTTTGTGTTTTTGATTATATTGCTATATGAAAAATATTGATTTTGGAAGAGCATCTTTTAGCAAACAAGTAATTTTTAAATTTAAGTAAGAAGAATTATGGATAAATAGCCTTTTATATCTTTGAGCTAAAGCCTCATTAATTCAGACCCGAAGTTTAAGGTTTTATATTTTTTAAATAATACTGATCATTAGATATCATTAAAATTATTTCTAGATTAAATTGCTATTGGACTCAAATATACCATAACTTAATGCTTTTATATTATTTTTTAACTTTTTTCTAGAAAATAATCTGATGAATTGAAATCAAATTATGATGAAAACTTGATAATTTTTTATTATTAATAGAAGTATACAAATAAAATTAAAAAATCCGCAATATTAAAATATTTGTCCAAATTTTTTTTCTTAACTAACTTCAACAGCTGAGATTCCTATATCTCGTAAAATTAGAAGTGATAAAACTAAATTCTCTTTAATTTTTCTAAGCTTTTATAATTTAAATTTAGGCATTTAAATATAAATTCATAATGATCATTATAAAGTTTTCATAATTGATGCAAGAATAACAAAAGATAGAAAAATTAACTAAAAAAAAATATTGAAATTAGTATCGTTTAATGGTCCTCTTAAGTTGGAATCCTTTTTAAAAGAAATATTGGTGAAAATTTTAATTTATAAGCGTATGAATTTTATTTCCAATAAATAATATTAAAATAAAAAGAAATATTAAATTTACGAAATTGTTAAGGATAATGATCTATTAATATATCACAATTATTTATTAAATGTAAAAAAAAGTAAGCAGGAAATATATAAAGAACAATATTGTAAAATATTGAAAGCCTAAAAGATAAATTCAATATTTATTTACGTAAAATTTTGTTAAAATAAAATAAAAAAACTAATAATTTGCAATTTAATGATTTGAAATGAAATATTTTGATCAAATCATAAAACTTAGAACAAGCTTTATTCTTTTTAATAAAATAAGTTATTTAGCTTATTAAAACATTTATTGCCGAGCTTTTATTCCTACACATAAAAATTAAGCAAATTTTAATTAATCAAAAAGATTTTTTGACTTAGTTTCACAATAAATGTTTTTACTATCAAATCATTTCTAAAAGAAAAAATTAGAAACTCTATAAAACAAGATTGATACAAACAAATTAAAAAAAAAATCTTTTTTTCGTAGAAAAAAAATTTAGTAAATAACATATTGTTTCAACTTAATCGTAAAATGAAGAATTCGTAAAAATTAAAGCAAAAATACTGGCTTAGACTAGGAAAGGGTTTACCGTTGGAGAGTAATGTATATTAAAGTCGGAAAGTAATTTAAAGTAAAAGAAATGTATTTTATTAAGGTATTGAAAAAGAGAAAAAAAATTCAGTTTATTTCAACGAGGTCGACATCCGGAATAGGTGTCTTCCTCGCAACCAGTTATACTGGCTTAGACTAGGAAAGGGTTTACCGTTGGAGAGTAATGTATATTAAAGTCGGAAAGTAATTTAAAGTAAAAGAAATGTATTTTATTAAGGTATTGAAAAAGAGAAAAAAAATTCAGTTTATTTCAACGAGGTCGACATCCGGAATAGGTGTCTTCCTCGCAACCAGTTATACTGGCTTAGACTAGGAAAGGGTTTACCGTTGGAGAGTAATGTATATTAAAGTCGGAAAGTAATTTAAAGTAAAAGAAATGTATTTTATTAAGGTATTGAAAAAGAGAAAAAAAATTCAGTTTATTTCAACGAGGTCGACATCCGGAATAGGTGTCTTCCTCGCAACCAGTTATACTGGCTTAGACTAGGAAAGGGTTTACCGTTGGAGAGTAATGTATATTAAAGTCGGAAAGTAATTTAAAGTAAAAGAAATGTATTTTATTAAGGTATTGAAAAAGAGAAAAAAAATTCAGTTTATTTCAACGAGGTCGACATCCGGAATAGGTGTCTTCCTCGCAACCAGTTATACTGGCTTAGACTAGGAAAGGGTTTACCGTTGGAGAGTAATGTATATTAAAGTCGGAAAGTAATTTAAAGTAAAAGAAATGTATTTTATTAAGGTATTGAAAAAGAGAAAAAAAATTCAGTTTATTTCAACGAGGTCGACATCCGGAATAGGTGTCTTCCTCGCAACCAGTTATACTGGCTTAGACTAGGAAAGGGTTTACCGTTGGAGAGTAATGTATATTAAAGTCGGAAAGTAATTTAAAGTAAAAGAAATGTATTTTATTAAGGTATTGAAAAAGAGAAAAAAAATTCAGTTTATTTCAACGAGGTCGACATCCGGAATAGGTGTCTTCCTCGCAACCAGTTATACTGGCTTAGACTAGGAAAGGGTTTACCGTTGGAGAGTAATGTATATTAAAGTCGGAAAGTAATTTAAAGTAAAAGAAATGTATTTTATTAAGGTATTGAAAAAGAGAAAAAAAATTCAGTTTATTTCAACGAGGTCGACATCCGGAATAGGTGTCTTCCTCGCAACCAGTTATACTGGCTTAGACTAGGAAAGGGTTTACCGTTGGAGAGTAATGTATATTAAAGTCGGAAAGTAATTTAAAGTAAAAGAAATGTATTTTATTAAGGTATTGAAAAAGAGAAAAAAAATTCAGTTTATTTCAACGAGGTCGACATCCGGAATAGGTGTCTTCCTCGCAACCAGTTATACTGGCTTAGACTAGGAAAGGGTTTACCGTTGGAGAGTAATGTATATTAAAGTCGGAAAGTAATTTAAAGTAAAAGAAATGTATTTTATTAAGGTATTGAAAAAGAGAAAAAAAATTCAGTTTATTTCAACGAGGTCGACATCCGGAATAGGTGTCTTCCTCGCAACCAGTTATACTGGCTTAGACTAGGAAAGGGTTTACCGTTGGAGAGTAATGTATATTAAAGTCGGAAAGTAATTTAAAGTAAAAGAAATGTATTTTATTAAGGTATTGAAAAAGAGAAAAAAAATTCAGTTTATTTCAACGAGGTCGACATCCGGAATAGGTGTCTTCCTCGCAACCAGTTATACTGGCTTAGACTAGGAAAGGGTTTACCGTTGGAGAGTAATGTATATTAAAGTCGGAAAGTAATTTAAAGTAAAAGAAATGTATTTTATTAAGGTATTGAAAAAGAGAAAAAAAATTCAGTTTATTTCAACGAGGTCGACATCCGGAATAGGTGTCTTCCTCGCAACCAGTTATACTGGCTTAGACTAGGAAAGGGTTTACCGTTGGAGAGTAATGTATATTAAAGTCGGAAAGTAATTTAAAGTAAAAGAAATGTATTTTATTAAGGTATTGAAAAAGAGAAAAAAAATTCAGTTTATTTCAACGAGGTCGACATCCGGAATAGGTGTCTTCCTCGCAACCAGTTATACTGGCTTAGACTAGGAAAGGGTTTACCGTTGGAGAGTAATGTATATTAAAGTCGGAAAGTAATTTAAAGTAAAAGAAATGTATTTTATTAAGGTATTGAAAAAGAGAAAAAAAATTCAGTTTATTTCAACGAGGTCGACATCCGGAATAGGTGTCTTCCTCGCAACCAGTTATACTGGCTTAGACTAGGAAAGGGTTTACCGTTGGAGAGTAATGTATATTAAAGTCGGAAAGTAATTTAAAGTAAAAGAAATGTATTTTATTAAGGTATTGAAAAAGAGAAAAAAAATTCAGTTTATTTCAACGAGGTCGACATCCGGAATAGGTGTCTTCCTCGCAACCAGTTATACTGGCTTAGACTAGGAAAGGGTTTACCGTTGGAGAGTAATGTATATTAAAGTCGGAAAGTAATTTAAAGTAAAAGAAATGTATTTTATTAAGGTATTGAAAAAGAGAAAAAAAATTCAGTTTATTTCAACGAGGTCGACATCCGGAATAGGTGTCTTCCTCGCAACCAGTTATACTGGCTTAGACTAGGAAAGGGTTTACCGTTGGAGAGTAATGTATATTAAAGTCGGAAAGTAATTTAAAGTAAAAGAAATGTATTTTATTAAGGTATTGAAAAAGAGAAAAAAAATTCAGTTTATTTCAACGAGGTCGACATCCGGAATAGGTGTCTTCCTCGCAACCAGTTATACTGGCTTAGACTAGGAAAGGGTTTACCGTTGGAGAGTAATGTATATTAAAGTCGGAAAGTAATTTAAAGTAAAAGAAATGTATTTTATTAAGGTATTGAAAAAGAGAAAAAAAATTCAGTTTATTTCAACGAGGTCGACATCCGGAATAGGTGTCTTCCTCGCAACCAGTTATACTGGCTTAGACTAGGAAAGGGTTTACCGTTGGAGAGTAATGTATATTAAAGTCGGAAAGTAATTTAAAGTAAAAGAAATGTATTTTATTAAGGTATTGAAAAAGAGAAAAAAAATTCAGTTTATTTCAACGAGGTCGACATCCGGAATAGGTGTCTTCCTCGCAACCAGTTATACTGGCTTAGACTAGGAAAGGGTTTACCGTTGGAGAGTAATGTATATTAAAGTCGGAAAGTAATTTAAAGTAAAAGAAATGTATTTTATTAAGGTATTGAAAAAGAGAAAAAAAATTCAGTTTATTTCAACGAGGTCGACATCCGGAATAGGTGTCTTCCTCGCAACCAGTTATACTGGCTTAGACTAGGAAAGGGTTTACCGTTGGAGAGTAATGTATATTAAAGTCGGAAAGTAATTTAAAGTAAAAGAAATGTATTTTATTAAGGTATTGAAAAAGAGAAAAAAAATTCAGTTTATTTCAACGAGGTCGACATCCGGAATAGGTGTCTTCCTCGCAACCAGTTATACTGGCTTAGACTAGGAAAGGGTTTACCGTTGGAGAGTAATGTATATTAAAGTCGGAAAGTAATTTAAAGTAAAAGAAATGTATTTTATTAAGGTATTGAAAAAGAGAAAAAAAATTCAGTTTATTTCAACGAGGTCGACATCCGGAATAGGTGTCTTCCTCGCAACCAGTTATACTGGCTTAGACTAGGAAAGGGTTTACCGTTGGAGAGTAATGTATATTAAAGTCGGAAAGTAATTTAAAGTAAAAGAAATGTATTTTATTAAGGTATTGAAAAAGAGAAAAAAAATTCAGTTTATTTCAACGAGGTCGACATCCGGAATAGGTGTCTTCCTCGCAACCAGTTATACTGGCTTAGACTAGGAAAGGGTTTACCGTTGGAGAGTAATGTATATTAAAGTCGGAAAGTAATTTAAAGTAAAAGAAATGTATTTTATTAAGGTATTGAAAAAGAGAAAAAAAATTCAGTTTATTTCAACGAGGTCGACATCCGGAATAGGTGTCTTCCTCGCAACCAGTTATACTGGCTTAGACTAGGAAAGGGTTTACCGTTGGAGAGTAATGTATATTAAAGTCGGAAAGTAATTTAAAGTAAAAGAAATGTATTTTATTAAGGTATTGAAAAAGAGAAAAAAAATTCAGTTTATTTCAACGAGGTCGACATCCGGAATAGGTGTCTTCCTCGCAACCAGTTATACTGGCTTAGACTAGGAAAGGGTTTACCGTTGGAGAGTAATGTATATTAAAGTCGGAAAGTAATTTAAAGTAAAAGAAATGTATTTTATTAAGGTATTGAAAAAGAGAAAAAAAATTCAGTTTATTTCAACGAGGTCGACATCCGGAATAGGTGTCTTCCTCGCAACCAGTTATACTGGCTTAGACTAGGAAAGGGTTTACCGTTGGAGAGTAATGTATATTAAAGTCGGAAAGTAATTTAAAGTAAAAGAAATGTATTTTATTAAGGTATTGAAAAAGAGAAAAAAAATTCAGTTTATTTCAACGAGGTCGACATCCGGAATAGGTGTCTTCCTCGCAACCAGTTATACTGGCTTAGACTAGGAAAGGGTTTACCGTTGGAGAGTAATGTATATTAAAGTCGGAAAGTAATTTAAAGTAAAAGAAATGTATTTTATTAAGGTATTGAAAAAGAGAAAAAAAATTCAGTTTATTTCAACGAGGTCGACATCCGGAATAGGTGTCTTCCTCGCAACCAGTTATACTGGCTTAGACTAGGAAAGGGTTTACCGTTGGAGAGTAATGTATATTAAAGTCGGAAAGTAATTTAAAGTAAAAGAAATGTATTTTATTAAGGTATTGAAAAAGAGAAAAAAAATTCAGTTTATTTCAACGAGGTCGACATCCGGAATAGGTGTCTTCCTCGCAACCAGTTATACTGGCTTAGACTAGGAAAGGGTTTACCGTTGGAGAGTAATGTATATTAAAGTCGGAAAGTAATTTAAAGTAAAAGAAATGTATTTTATTAAGGTATTGAAAAAGAGAAAAAAAATTCAGTTTATTTCAACGAGGTCGACATCCGGAATAGGTGTCTTCCTCGCAACCAGTTATACTGGCTTAGACTAGGAAAGGGTTTACCGTTGGAGAGTAATGTATATTAAAGTCGGAAAGTAATTTAAAGTAAAAGAAATGTATTTTATTAAGGTATTGAAAAAGAGAAAAAAAATTCAGTTTATTTCAACGAGGTCGACATCCGGAATAGGTGTCTTCCTCGCAACCAGTTATACTGGCTTAGACTAGGAAAGGGTTTACCGTTGGAGAGTAATGTATATTAAAGTCGGAAAGTAATTTAAAGTAAAAGAAATGTATTTTATTAAGGTATTGAAAAAGAGAAAAAAAATTCAGTTTATTTCAACGAGGTCGACATCCGGAATA
The DNA here is from genome assembly GCA_946699065.1 of Loxodes magnus. Classification (NCBI taxonomy): domain Eukaryota; phylum Ciliophora; class Karyorelictea; order Loxodida; family Loxodidae; genus Loxodes; species Loxodes magnus. The sequence goes on from CAMPDV010000061.1 coordinate 220,811, forward strand.
GGTGTCTTCCTCGCAACCAGTTATACTGGCTTAGACTAGGAAAGGGTTTACCGTTGGAGAGTAATGTATATTAAAGTCGGAAAGTAATTTAAAGTAAAAGAAATGTATTTTATTAAGGTATTGAAAAAGAGAAAAAAAATTCAGTTTATTTCAACGAGGTCGACATCCGGAATAGGTGTCTTCCTCGCAACCAGTTATACTGGCTTAGACTAGGAAAGGGTTTACCGTTGGAGAGTAATGTATATTAAAGTCGGAAAGTAATTTAAAGTAAAAGAAATGTATTTTATTAAGGTATTGAAAAAGAGAAAAAAAATTCAGTTTATTTCAACGAGGTCGACATCCGGAATAGGTGTCTTCCTCGCAACCAGTTATACTGGCTTAGACTAGGAAAGGGTTTACCGTTGGAGAGTAATGTATATTAAAGTCGGAAAGTAATTTAAAGTAAAAGAAATGTATTTTATTAAGGTATTGAAAAAGAGAAAAAAAATTCAGTTTATTTCAACGAGGTCGACATCCGGAATAGGTGTCTTCCTCGCAACCAGTTATACTGGCTTAGACTAGGAAAGGGTTTACCGTTGGAGAGTAATGTATATTAAAGTCGGAAAGTAATTTAAAGTAAAAGAAATGTATTTTATTAAGGTATTGAAAAAGAGAAAAAAAATTCAGTTTATTTCAACGAGGTCGACATCCGGAATAGGTGTCTTCCTCGCAACCAGTTATACTGGCTTAGACTAGGAAAGGGTTTACCGTTGGAGAGTAATGTATATTAAAGTCGGAAAGTAATTTAAAGTAAAAGAAATGTATTTTATTAAGGTATTGAAAAAGAGAAAAAAAATTCAGTTTATTTCAACGAGGTCGACATCCGGAATAGGTGTCTTCCTCGCAACCAGTTATACTGGCTTAGACTAGGAAAGGGTTTACCGTTGGAGAGTAATGTATATTAAAGTCGGAAAGTAATTTAAAGTAAAAGAAATGTATTTTATTAAGGTATTGAAAAAGAGAAAAAAAATTCAGTTTATTTCAACGAGGTCGACATCCGGAATAGGTGTCTTCCTCGCAACCAGTTATACTGGCTTAGACTAGGAAAGGGTTTACCGTTGGAGAGTAATGTATATTAAAGTCGGAAAGTAATTTAAAGTAAAAGAAATGTATTTTATTAAGGTATTGAAAAAGAGAAAAAAAATTCAGTTTATTTCAACGAGGTCGACATCCGGAATAGGTGTCTTCCTCGCAACCAGTTATACTGGCTTAGACTAGGAAAGGGTTTACCGTTGGAGAGTAATGTATATTAAAGTCGGAAAGTAATTTAAAGTAAAAGAAATGTATTTTATTAAGGTATTGAAAAAGAGAAAAAAAATTCAGTTTATTTCAACGAGGTCGACATCCGGAATAGGTGTCTTCCTCGCAACCAGTTATACTGGCTTAGACTAGGAAAGGGTTTACCGTTGGAGAGTAATGTATATTAAAGTCGGAAAGTAATTTAAAGTAAAAGAAATGTATTTTATTAAGGTATTGAAAAAGAGAAAAAAAATTCAGTTTATTTCAACGAGGTCGACATCCGGAATAGGTGTCTTCCTCGCAACCAGTTATACTGGCTTAGACTAGGAAAGGGTTTACCGTTGGAGAGTAATGTATATTAAAGTCGGAAAGTAATTTAAAGTAAAAGAAATGTATTTTATTAAGGTATTGAAAAAGAGAAAAAAAATTCAGTTTATTTCAACGAGGTCGACATCCGGAATAGGTGTCTTCCTCGCAACCAGTTATACTGGCTTAGACTAGGAAAGGGTTTACCGTTGGAGAGTAATGTATATTAAAGTCGGAAAGTAATTTAAAGTAAAAGAAATGTATTTTATTAAGGTATTGAAAAAGAGAAAAAAAATTCAGTTTATTTCAACGAGGTCGACATCCGGAATAGGTGTCTTCCTCGCAACCAGTTATACTGGCTTAGACTAGGAAAGGGTTTACCGTTGGAGAGTAATGTATATTAAAGTCGGAAAGTAATTTAAAGTAAAAGAAATGTATTTTATTAAGGTATTGAAAAAGAGAAAAAAAATTCAGTTTATTTCAACGAGGTCGACATCCGGAATAGGTGTCTTCCTCGCAACCAGTTATACTGGCTTAGACTAGGAAAGGGTTTACCGTTGGAGAGTAATGTATATTAAAGTCGGAAAGTAATTTAAAGTAAAAGAAATGTATTTTATTAAGGTATTGAAAAAGAGAAAAAAAATTCAGTTTATTTCAACGAGGTCGACATCCGGAATAGGTGTCTTCCTCGCAACCAGTTATACTGGCTTAGACTAGGAAAGGGTTTACCGTTGGAGAGTAATGTATATTAAAGTCGGAAAGTAATTTAAAGTAAAAGAAATGTATTTTATTAAGGTATTGAAAAAGAGAAAAAAAATTCAGTTTATTTCAACGAGGTCGACATCCGGAATAGGTGTCTTCCTCGCAACCAGTTATACTGGCTTAGACTAGGAAAGGGTTTACCGTTGGAGAGTAATGTATATTAAAGTCGGAAAGTAATTTAAAGTAAAAGAAATGTATTTTATTAAGGTATTGAAAAAGAGAAAAAAAATTCAGTTTATTTCAACGAGGTCGACATCCGGAATAGGTGTCTTCCTCGCAACCAGTTATACTGGCTTAGACTAGGAAAGGGTTTACCGTTGGAGAGTAATGTATATTAAAGTCGGAAAGTAATTTAAAGTAAAAGAAATGTATTTTATTAAGGTATTGAAAAAGAGAAAAAAAAATTCAGTTTATTTCAACGAGGTCGACATCCGGAATAGGTGTCTTCCTCGCAACCAGTTATACTGGCTTAGACTAGGAAAGGGTTTACCGTTGGAGAGTAATGTATATTAAAGTCGGAAAGTAATTTAAAGTAAAAGAAATGTATTTTATTAAGGTATTGAAAAAGAGAAAAAAAATTCAGTTTATTTCAACGAGGTCGACATCCGGAATAGGTGTCTTCCTCGCAACCAGTTATACTGGCTTAGACTAGGAAAGGGTTTACCGTTGGAGAGTAATGTATATTAAAGTCGGAAAGTAATTTAAAGTAAAAGAAATGTATTTTATTAAGGTATTGAAAAAGAGAAAAAAAATTCAGTTTATTTCAACGAGGTCGACATCCGGAATAGGTGTCTTCCTCGCAACCAGTTATACTGGCTTAGACTAGGAAAGGGTTTACCGTTGGAGAGTAATGTATATTAAAGTCGGAAAGTAATTTAAAGTAAAAGAAATGTATTTTATTAAGGTATTGAAAAAGAGAAAAAAAATTCAGTTTATTTCAACGAGGTCGACATCCGGAATAGGTGTCTTCCTCGCAACCAGTTATACTGGCTTAGACTAGGAAAGGGTTTACCGTTGGAGAGTAATGTATATTAAAGTCGGAAAGTAATTTAAAGTAAAAGAAATGTATTTTATTAAGGTATTGAAAAAGAGAAAAAAAATTCAGTTTATTTCAACGAGGTCGACATCCGGAATAGGTGTCTTCCTCGCAACCAGTTATACTGGCTTAGACTAGGAAAGGGTTTACCGTTGGAGAGTAATGTATATTAAAGTCGGAAAGTAATTTAAAGTAAAAGAAATGTATTTTATTAAGGTATTGAAAAAGAGAAAAAAAATTCAGTTTATTTCAACGAGGTCGACATCCGGAATAGGTGTCTTCCTCGCAACCAGTTATACTGGCTTAGACTAGGAAAGGGTTTACCGTTGGAGAGTAATGTATATTAAAGTCGGAAAGTAATTTAAAGTAAAAGAAATGTATTTTATTAAGGTATTGAAAAAGAGAAAAAAAATTCAGTTTATTTCAACGAGGTCGACATCCGGAATAGGTGTCTTCCTCGCAACCAGTTATACTGGCTTAGACTAGGAAAGGGTTTACCGTTGGAGAGTAATGTATATTAAAGTCGGAAAGTAATTTAAAGTAAAAGAAATGTATTTTATTAAGGTATTGAAAAAGAGAAAAAAAATTCAGTTTATTTCAACGAGGTCGACATCCGGAATAGGTGTCTTCCTCGCAACCAGTTATACTGGCTTAGACTAGGAAAGGGTTTACCGTTGGAGAGTAATGTATATTAAAGTCGGAAAGTAATTTAAAGTAAAAGAAATGTATTTTATTAAGGTATTGAAAAAGAGAAAAAAAAATTCAGTTTATTTCAACGAGGTCGACATCCGGAATAGGTGTCTTCCTCGCAACCAGTTATACTGGCTTAGACTAGGAAAGGGTTTACCGTTGGAGAGTAATGTATATTAAAGTCGGAAAGTAATTTAAAGTAAAAGAAATGTATTTTATTAAGGTATTGAAAAAGAGAAAAAAAATTCAGTTTATTTCAACGAGGTCGACATCCGGAATAGGTGTCTTCCTCGCAACCAGTTATACTGGCTTAGACTAGGAAAGGGTTTACCGTTGGAGAGTAATGTATATTAAAGTCGGAAAGTAATTTAAAGTAAAAGAAATGTATTTTATTAAGGTATTGAAAAAGAGAAAAAAAATTCAGTTTATTTCAACGAGGTCGACATCCGGAATAGGTGTCTTCCTCGCAACCAGTTATACTGGCTTAGACTAGGAAAGGGTTTACCGTTGGAGAGTAATGTATATTAAAGTCGGAAAGTAATTTAAAGTAAAAGAAATGTATTTTATTAAGGTATTGAAAAAGAGAAAAAAAATTCAGTTTATTTCAACGAGGTCGACATCCGGAATAGGTGTCTTCCTCGCAACCAGTTATACTGGCTTAGACTAGGAAAGGGTTTACCGTTGGAGAGTAATGTATATTAAAGTCGGAAAGTAATTTAAAGTAAAAGAAATGTATTTTATTAAGGTATTGAAAAAGAGAAAAAAAATTCAGTTTATTTCAACGAGGTCGACATCCGGAATAGGTGTCTTCCTCGCAACCAGTTATACTGGCTTAGACTAGGAAAGGGTTTACCGTTGGAGAGTAATGTATATTAAAGTCGGAAAGTAATTTAAAGTAAAAGAAATGTATTTTATTAAGGTATTGAAAAAGAGAAAAAAAATTCAGTTTATTTCAACGAGGTCGACATCCGGAATAGGTGTCTTCCTCGCAACCAGTTATACTGGCTTAGACTAGGAAAGGGTTTACCGTTGGAGAGTAATGTATATTAAAGTCGGAAAGTAATTTAAAGTAAAAGAAATGTATTTTATTAAGGTATTGAAAAAGAGAAAAAAAATTCAGTTTATTTCAACGAGGTCGACATCCGGAATAGGTGTCTTCCTCGCAACCAGTTATACTGGCTTAGACTAGGAAAGGGTTTACCGTTGGAGAGTAATGTATATTAAAGTCGGAAAGTAATTTAAAGTAAAAGAAATGTATTTTATTAAGGTATTGAAAAAGAGAAAAAAAATTCAGTTTATTTCAACGAGGTCGACATCCGGAATAGGTGTCTTCCTCGCAACCAGTTATACTGGCTTAGACTAGGAAAGGGTTTACCGTTGGAGAGTAATGTATATTAAAGTCGGAAAGTAATTTAAAGTAAAAGAAATGTATTTTATTAAGGTATTGAAAAAGAGAAAAAAAATTCAGTTTATTTCAACGAGGTCGACATCCGGAATAGGTGTCTTCCTCGCAACCAGTTATACTGGCTTAGACTAGGAAAGGGTTTACCGTTGGAGAGTAATGTATATTAAAGTCGGAAAGTAATTTAAAGTAAAAGAAATGTATTTTTATTAAGGTATTGAAAAAGAGAAAAAAAATTCAGTTTATTTCAACGAGGTCGACATCCGGAATAGGTGTCTTCCTCGCAACCAGTTATACTGGCTTAGACTAGGAAAGGGTTTACCGTTGGAGAGTAATGTATATTAAAGTCGGAAAGTAATTTAAAGTAAAAGAAATGTATTTTATTAAGGTATTGAAAAAGAGAAAAAAAATTCAGTTTATTTCAACGAGGTCGACATCCGGAATAGGTGTCTTCCTCGCAACCAGTTATACTGGCTTAGACTAGGAAAGGGTTTACCGTTGGAGAGTAATGTATATTAAAGTCGGAAAGTAATTTAAAGTAAAAGAAATGTATTTTATTAAGGTATTGAAAAAGAGAAAAAAAATTCAGTTTATTTCAACGAGGTCGACATCCGGAATAGGTGTCTTCCTCGCAACCAGTTATACTGGCTTAGACTAGGAAAGGGTTTACCGTTGGAGAGTAATGTATATTAAAGTCGGAAAGTAATTTAAAGTAAAAGAAATGTATTTTATTAAGGTATTGAAAAAGAGAAAAAAAATTCAGTTTATTTCAACGAGGTCGACATCCGGAATAGGTGTCTTCCTCGCAACCAGTTTATACTGGCTTAGACTAGGAAAGGGTTTACCGTTGGAGAGTAATGTATATTAAAGTCGGAAAGTAATTTAAAGTAAAAGAAATGTATTTTATTAAGGTATTGAAAAAGAGAAAAAAAATTCAGTTTATTTCAACGAGGTCGACATCCGGAATAGGTGTCTTCCTCGCAACCAGTTATACTGGCTTAGACTAGGAAAGGGTTTACCGTTGGAGAGTAATGTATATTAAAGTCGGAAAGTAATTTAAAGTAAAAGAAATGTATTTTATTAAGGTATTGAAAAAGAGAAAAAAAATTCAGTTTATTTCAACGAGGTCGACATCCGGAATAGGTGTCTTCCTCGCAACCAGTTATACTGGCTTAGACTAGGAAAGGGTTTACCGTTGGAGAGTAATGTATATTAAAGTCGGAAAGTAATTTAAAGTAAAAGAAATGTATTTTATTAAGGTATTGAAAAAGAGAAAAAAAATTCAGTTTATTTCAACGAGGTCGACATCCGGAATAGGTGTCTTCCTCGCAACCAGTTATACTGGCTTAGACTAGGAAAGGGTTTACCGTTGGAGAGTAATGTATATTAAAGTCGGAAAGTAATTTAAAGTAAAAGAAATGTATTTTATTAAGGTATTGAAAAAGAGAAAAAAAATTCAGTTTATTTCAACGAGGTCGACATCCGGAATAGGTGTCTTCCTCGCAACCAGTTATACTGGCTTAGACTAGGAAAGGGTTTACCGTTGGAGAGTAATGTATATTAAAGTCGGAAAGTAATTTAAAGTAAAAGAAATGTATTTTATTAAGGTATTGAAAAAGAGAAAAAAAATTCAGTTTATTTCAACGAGGTCGACATCCGGAATAGGTGTCTTCCTCGCAACCAGTTATACTGGCTTAGACTAGGAAAGGGTTTACCGTTGGAGAGTAATGTATATTAAAGTCGGAAAGTAATTTAAAGTAAAAGAAATGTATTTTATTAAGGTATTGAAAAAGAGAAAAAAAATTCAGTTTATTTCAACGAGGTCGACATCCGGAATAGGTGTCTTCCTCGCAACCAGTTATACTGGCTTAGACTAGGAAAGGGTTTACCGTTGGAGAGTAATGTATATTAAAGTCGGAAAGTAATTTAAAGTAAAAGAAATGTATTTTATTAAGGTATTGAAAAAGAGAAAAAAAATTCAGTTTATTTCAACGAGGTCGACATCCGGAATAGGTGTCTTCCTCGCAACCAGTTATACTGGCTTAGACTAGGAAAGGGTTTACCGTTGGAGAGTAATGTATATTAAAGTCGGAAAGTAATTTAAAGTAAAAGAAATGTATTTTATTAAGGTATTGAAAAAGAGAAAAAAAATTCAGTTTATTTCAACGAGGTCGACATCCGGAATAGGTGTCTTCCTCGCAACCAGTTATACTGGCTTAGACTAGGAAAGGGTTTACCGTTGGAGAGTAATGTATATTAAAGTCGGAAAGTAATTTAAAGTAAAAGAAATGTATTTTATTAAGGTATTGAAAAAGAGAAAAAAAATTCAGTTTATTTCAACGAGGTCGACATCCGGAATAGGTGTCTTCCTCGCAACCAGTTATACTGGCTTAGACTAGGAAAGGGTTTACCGTTGGAGAGTAATGTATATTAAAGTCGGAAAGTAATTTAAAGTAAAAGAAATGTATTTTATTAAGGTATTGAAAAAGAGAAAAAAAATTCAGTTTATTTCAACGAGGTCGACATCCGGAATAGGTGTCTTCCTCGCAACCAGTTATACTGGCTTAGACTAGGAAAGGGTTTACCGTTGGAGAGTAATGTATATTAAAGTCGGAAAGTAATTTAAAGTAAAAGAAATGTATTTTATTAAGGTATTGAAAAAGAGAAAAAAAATTCAGTTTATTTCAACGAGGTCGACATCCGGAATAGGTGTCTTCCTCGCAACCAGTTATACTGGCTTAGACTAGGAAAGGGTTTACCGTTGGAGAGTAATGTATATTAAAGTCGGAAAGTAATTTAAAGTAAAAGAAATGTATTTTATTAAGGTATTGAAAAAGAGAAAAAAAATTCAGTTTATTTCAACGAGGTCGACATCCGGAATAGGTGTCTTCCTCGCAACCAGTTATACTGGCTTAGACTAGGAAAGGGTTTACCGTTGGAGAGTAATGTATATTAAAGTCGGAAAGTAATTTAAAGTAAAAGAAATGTATTTTATTAAGGTATTGAAAAAGAGAAAAAAAATTCAGTTTATTTCAACGAGGTCGACATCCGGAATAGGTGTCTTCCTCGCAACCAGTTATACTGGCTTAGACTAGGAAAGGGTTTACCGTTGGAGAGTAATGTATATTAAAGTCGGAAAGTAATTTAAAGTAAAAGAAATGTATTTTATTAAGGTATTGAAAAAGAGAAAAAAAATTCAGTTTATTTCAACGAGGTCGACATCCGGAATAGGTGTCTTCCTCGCAACCAGTTATACTGGCTTAGACTAGGAAAGGGTTTACCGTTGGAGAGTAATGTATATTAAAGTCGGAAAGTAATTTAAAGTAAAAGAAATGTATTTTATTAAGGTATTGAAAAAGAGAAAAAAAATTCAGTTTATTTCAACGAGGTCGACATCCGGAATAGGTGTCTTCCTCGCAACCAGTTATACTGGCTTAGACTAGGAAAGGGTTTACCGTTGGAGAGTAATGTATATTAAAGTCGGAAAGTAATTTAAAGTAAAAGAAATGTATTTTATTAAGGTATTGAAAAAGAGAAAAAAAATTCAGTTTATTTCAACGAGGTCGACATCCGGAATAGGTGTCTTCCTCGCAACCAGTTATACTGGCTTAGACTAGGAAAGGGTTTACCGTTGGAGAGTAATGTATATTAAAGTCGGAAAGTAATTTAAAGTAAAAGAAATGTATTTTATTAAGGTATTGAAAAAGAGAAAAAAAATTCAGTTTATTTCAACGAGGTCGACATCCGGAATAGGTGTCTTCCTCGCAACCAGTTATACTGGCTTAGACTAGGAAAGGGTTTACCGTTGGAGAGTAATGTATATTAAAGTCGGAAAGTAATTTAAAGTAAAAGAAATGTATTTTATTAAGGTATTGAAAAAGAGAAAAAAAATTCAGTTTATTTCAACGAGGTCGACATCCGGAATAGGTGTCTTCCTCGCAACCAGTTATACTGGCTTAGACTAGGAAAGGGTTTACCGTTGGAGAGTAATGTATATTAAAGTCGGAAAGTAATTTAAAGTAAAAGAAATGTATTTTATTAAGGTATTGAAAAAGAGAAAAAAAATTCAGTTTATTTCAACGAGGTCGACATCCGGAATAGGTGTCTTCCTCGCAACCAGTTATACTGGCTTAGACTAGGAAAGGGTTTACCGTTGGAGAGTAATGTATATTAAAGTCGGAAAGTAATTTAAAGTAAAAGAAATGTATTTTATTAAGGTATTGAAAAAGAGAAAAAAAATTCAGTTTATTTCAACGAGGTCGACATCCGGAATAGGTGTCTTCCTCGCAACCAGTTATACTGGCTTAGACTAGGAAAGGGTTTACCGTTGGAGAGTAATGTATATTAAAGTCGGAAAGTAATTTAAAGTAAAAGAAATGTATTTTATTAAGGTATTGAAAAAGAGAAAAAAAATTCAGTTTATTTCAACGAGGTCGACATCCGGAATAGGTGTCTTCCTCGCAACCAGTTATACTGGCTTAGACTAGGAAAGGGTTTACCGTTGGAGAGTAATGTATATTAAAGTCGGAAAGTAATTTAAAGTAAAAGAAATGTATTTTATTAAGGTATTGAAAAAGAGAAAAAAAATTCAGTTTATTTCAACGAGGTCGACATCCGGAATAGGTGTCTTCCTCGCAACCAGTTATACTGGCTTAGACTAGGAAAGGGTTTACCGTTGGAGAGTAATGTATATTAAAGTCGGAAAGTAATTTAAAGTAAAAGAAATGTATTTTATTAAGGTATTGAAAAAGAGAAAAAAAATTCAGTTTATTTCAACGAGGTCGACATCCGGAATAGGTGTCTTCCTCGCAACCAGTTATACTGGCTTAGACTAGGAAAGGGTTTACCGTTGGAGAGTAATGTATATTAAAGTCGGAAAGTAATTTAAAGTAAAAGAAATGTATTTTATTAAGGTATTGAAAAAGAGAAAAAAAATTCAGTTTATTTCAACGAGGTCGACATCCGGAATAGGTGTCTTCCTCGCAACCAGTTATACTGGCTTAGACTAGGAAAGGGTTTACCGTTGGAGAGTAATGTATATTAAAGTCGGAAAGTAATTTAAAGTAAAAGAAATGTATTTTATTAAGGTATTGAAAAAGAGAAAAAAAATTCAGTTTATTTCAACGAGGTCGACATCCGGAATAGGTGTCTTCCTCGCAACCAGTTATACTGGCTTAGACTAGGAAAGGGTTTACCGTTGGAGAGTAATGTATATTAAAGTCGGAAAGTAATTTAAAGTAAAAGAAATGTATTTTATTAAGGTATTGAAAAAGAGAAAAAAAATTCAGTTTATTTCAACGAGGTCGACATCCGGAATAGGTGTCTTCCTCGCAACCAGTTATACTGGCTTAGACTAGGAAAGGGTTTACCGTTGGAGAGTAATGTATATTAAAGTCGGAAAGTAATTTAAAGTAAAAGAAATGTATTTTATTAAGGTATTGAAAAAGAGAAAAAAAATTCAGTTTATTTCAACGAGGTCGACATCCGGAATAGGTGTCTTCCTCGCAACCAGTTATACTGGCTTAGACTAGGAAAGGGTTTACCGTTGGAGAGTAATGTATATTAAAGTCGGAAAGTAATTTAAAGTAAAAGAAATGTATTTTATTAAGGTATTGAAAAAGAGAAAAAAAATTCAGTTTATTTCAACGAGGTCGACATCCGGAATAGGTGTCTTCCTCGCAACCAGTTATACTGGCTTAGACTAGGAAAGGGTTTACCGTTGGAGAGTAATGTATATTAAAGTCGGAAAGTAATTTAAAGTAAAAGAAATGTATTTTATTAAGGTATTGAAAAAGAGAAAAAAAATTCAGTTTATTTCAACGAGGTCGACATCCGGAATAGGTGTCTTCCTCGCAACCAGTTATACTGGCTTAGACTAGGAAAGGGTTTACCGTTGGAGAGTAATGTATATTAAAGTCGGAAAGTAATTTAAAGTAAAAGAAATGTATTTTATTAAGGTATTGAAAAAGAGAAAAAAAATTCAGTTTATTTCAACGAGGTCGACATCCGGAATAGGTGTCTTCCTCGCAACCAGTTATACTGGCTTAGACTAGGAAAGGGTTTACCGTTGGAGAGTAATGTATATTAAAGTCGGAAAGTAATTTAAAGTAAAAGAAATGTATTTTATTAAGGTATTGAAAAAGAGAAAAAAAATTCAGTTTATTTCAACGAGGTCGACATCCGGAATAGGTGTCTTCCTCGCAACCAGTTATACTGGCTTAGACTAGGAAAGGGTTTACCGTTGGAGAGTAATGTATATTAAAGTCGGAAAGTAATTTAAAGTAAAAGAAATGTATTTTATTAAGGTATTGAAAAAGAGAAAAAAAATTCAGTTTATTTCAACGAGGTCGACATCCGGAATAGGTGTCTTCCTCGCAACCAGTTATACTGGCTTAGACTAGGAAAGGGTTTACCGTTGGAGAGTAATGTATATTAAAGTCGGAAAGTAATTTAAAGTAAAAGAAATGTATTTTATTAAGGTATTGAAAAAGAGAAAAAAAATTCAGTTTATTTCAACGAGGTCGACATCCGGAATAGGTGTCTTCCTCGCAACCAGTTATACTGGCTTAGACTAGGAAAGGGTTTACCGTTGGAGAGTAATGTATATTAAAGTCGGAAAGTAATTTAAAGTAAAAGAAATGTATTTTATTAAGGTATTGAAAAAGAGAAAAAAAATTCAGTTTATTTCAACGAGGTCGACATCCGGAATAGGTGTCTTCCTCGCAACCAGTTATACTGGCTTAGACTAGGAAAGGGTTTACCGTTGGAGAGTAATGTATATTAAAGTCGGAAAGTAATTTAAAGTAAAAGAAATGTATTTTATTAAGGTATTGAAAAAGAGAAAAAAAATTCAGTTTATTTCAACGAGGTCGACATCCGGAATAGGTGTCTTCCTCGCAACCAGTTATACTGGCTTAGACTAGGAAAGGGTTTACCGTTGGAGAGTAATGTATATTAAAGTCGGAAAGTAATTTAAAGTAAAAGAAATGTATTTTATTAAGGTATTGAAAAAGAGAAAAAAAATTCAGTTTATTTCAACGAGGTCGACATCCGGAATAGGTGTCTTCCTCGCAACCAGTTATACTGGCTTAGACTAGGAAAGGGTTTACCGTTGGAGAGTAATGTATATTAAAGTCGGAAAGTAATTTAAAGTAAAAGAAATGTATTTTATTAAGGTATTGAAAAAGAGAAAAAAAATTCAGTTTATTTCAACGAGGTCGACATCCGGAATAGGTGTCTTCCTCGCAACCAGTTATACTGGCTTAGACTAGGAAAGGGTTTACCGTTGGAGAGTAATGTATATTAAAGTCGGAAAGTAATTTAAAGTAAAAGAAATGTATTTTATTAAGGTATTGAAAAAGAGAAAAAAAATTCAGTTTATTTCAACGAGGTCGACATCCGGAATAGGTGTCTTCCTCGCAACCAGTTATACTGGCTTAGACTAGGAAAGGGTTTACCGTTGGAGAGTAATGTATATTAAAGTCGGAAAGTAATTTAAAGTAAAAGAAATGTATTTTATTAAGGTATTGAAAAAGAGAAAAAAAATTCAGTTTATTTCAACGAGGTCGACATCCGGAATAGGTGTCTTCCTCGCAACCAGTTATACTGGCTTAGACTAGGAAAGGGTTTACCGTTGGAGAGTAATGTATATTAAAGTCGGAAAGTAATTTAAAGTAAAAGAAATGTATTTTATTAAGGTATTGAAAAAGAGAAAAAAAATTCAGTTTATTTCAACGAGGTCGACATCCGGAATAGGTGTCTTCCTCGCAACCAGTTATACTGGCTTAGACTAGGAAAGGGTTTACCGTTGGAGAGTAATGTATATTAAAGTCGGAAAGTAATTTAAAGTAAAAGAAATGTATTTTATTAAGGTATTGAAAAAGAGAAAAAAAATTCAGTTTATTTCAACGAGGTCGACATCCGGAATAGGTGTCTTCCTCGCAACCAGTTATACTGGCTTAGACTAGGAAAGGGTTTACCGTTGGAGAGTAATGTATATTAAAGTCGGAAAGTAATTTAAAGTAAAAGAAATGTATTTTATTAAGGTATTGAAAAAGAGAAAAAAAATTCAGTTTATTTCAACGAGGTCGACATCCGGAATAGGTGTCTTCCTCGCAACCAGTTATACTGGCTTAGACTAGGAAAGGGTTTACCGTTGGAGAGTAATGTATATTAAAGTCGGAAAGTAATTTAAAGTAAAAGAAATGTATTTTATTAAGGTATTGAAAAAGAGAAAAAAAATTCAGTTTATTTCAACGAGGTCGACATCCGGAATAGGTGTCTTCCTCGCAACCAGTTATACTGGCTTAGACTAGGAAAGGGTTTACCGTTGGAGAGTAATGTATATTAAAGTCGGAAAGTAATTTAAAGTAAAAGAAATGTATTTTATTAAGGTATTGAAAAAGAGAAAAAAAATTCAGTTTATTTCAACGAGGTCGACATCCGGAATAGGTGTCTTCCTCGCAACCAGTTATACTGGCTTAGACTAGGAAAGGGTTTACCGTTGGAGAGTAATGTATATTAAAGTCGGAAAGTAATTTAAAGTAAAAGAAATGTATTTTATTAAGGTATTGAAAAAGAGAAAAAAAATTCAGTTTATTTCAACGAGGTCGACATCCGGAATAGGTGTCTTCCTCGCAACCAGTTATACTGGCTTAGACTAGGAAAGGGTTTACCGTTGGAGAGTAATGTATATTAAAGTCGGAAAGTAATTTAAAGTAAAAGAAATGTATTTTATTAAGGTATTGAAAAAGAGAAAAAAAATTCAGTTTATTTCAACGAGGTCGACATCCGGAATAGGTGTCTTCCTCGCAACCAGTTATACTGGCTTAGACTAGGAAAGGGTTTACCGTTGGAGAGTAATGTATATTAAAGTCGGAAAGTAATTTAAAGTAAAAGAAATGTATTTTATTAAGGTATTGAAAAAGAGAAAAAAAATTCAGTTTATTTCAACGAGGTCGACATCCGGAATAGGTGTCTTCCTCGCAACCAGTTATACTGGCTTAGACTAGGAAAGGGTTTACCGTTGGAGAGTAATGTATATTAAAGTCGGAAAGTAATTTAAAGTAAAAGAAATGTATTTTATTAAGGTATTGAAAAAGAGAAAAAAAATTCAGTTTATTTCAACGAGGTCGACATCCGGAATAGGTGTCTTCCTCGCAACCAGTTATACTGGCTTAGACTAGGAAAGGGTTTACCGTTGGAGAGTAATGTATATTAAAGTCGGAAAGTAATTTAAAGTAAAAGAAATGTATTTTATTAAGGTATTGAAAAAGAGAAAAAAAATTCAGTTTATTTCAACGAGGTCGACATCCGGAATAGGTGTCTTCCTCGCAACCAGTTATACTGGCTTAGACTAGGAAAGGGTTTACCGTTGGAGAGTAATGTATATTAAAGTCGGAAAGTAATTTAAAGTAAAAGAAATGTATTTTATTAAGGTATTGAAAAAGAGAAAAAAAATTCAGTTTATTTCAACGAGGTCGACATCCGGAATAGGTGTCTTCCTCGCAACCAGTTATACTGGCTTAGACTAGGAAAGGGTTTACCGTTGGAGAGTAATGTATATTAAAGTCGGAAAGTAATTTAAAGTAAAAGAAATGTATTTTATTAAGGTATTGAAAAAGAGAAAAAAAATTCAGTTTATTTCAACGAGGTCGACATCCGGAATAGGTGTCTTCCTCGCAACCAGTTATACTGGCTTAGACTAGGAAAGGGTTTACCGTTGGAGAGTAATGTATATTAAAGTCGGAAAGTAATTTAAAGTAAAAGAAATGTATTTTATTAAGGTATTGAAAAAGAGAAAAAAAATTCAGTTTATTTCAACGAGGTCGACATCCGGAATAGGTGTCTTCCTCGCAACCAGTTATACTGGCTTAGACTAGGAAAGGGTTTACCGTTGGAGAGTAATGTATATTAAAGTCGGAAAGTAATTTAAAGTAAAAGAAATGTATTTTATTAAGGTATTGAAAAAGAGAAAAAAAATTCAGTTTATTTCAACGAGGTCGACATCCGGAATAGGTGTCTTCCTCGCAACCAGTTATACTGGCTTAGACTAGGAAAGGGTTTACCGTTGGAGAGTAATGTATATTAAAGTCGGAAAGTAATTTAAAGTAAAAGAAATGTATTTTATTAAGGTATTGAAAAAGAGAAAAAAAATTCAGTTTATTTCAACGAGGTCGACATCCGGAATAGGTGTCTTCCTCGCAACCAGTTATACTGGCTTAGACTAGGAAAGGGTTTACCGTTGGAGAGTAATGTATATTAAAGTCGGAAAGTAATTTAAAGTAAAAGAAATGTATTTTATTAAGGTATTGAAAAAGAGAAAAAAAATTCAGTTTATTTCAACGAGGTCGACATCCGGAATAGGTGTCTTCCTCGCAACCAGTTATACTGGCTTAGACTAGGAAAGGGTTTACCGTTGGAGAGTAATGTATATTAAAGTCGGAAAGTAATTTAAAGTAAAAGAAATGTATTTTATTAAGGTATTGAAAAAGAGAAAAAAAATTCAGTTTATTTCAACGAGGTCGACATCCGGAATAGGTGTCTTCCTCGCAACCAGTTATACTGGCTTAGACTAGGAAAGGGTTTACCGTTGGAGAGTAATGTATATTAAAGTCGGAAAGTAATTTAAAGTAAAAGAAATGTATTTTATTAAGGTATTGAAAAAGAGAAAAAAAATTCAGTTTATTTCAACGAGGTCGACATCCGGAATAGGTGTCTTCCTCGCAACCAGTTATACTGGCTTAGACTAGGAAAGGGTTTACCGTTGGAGAGTAATGTATATTAAAGTCGGAAAGTAATTTAAAGTAAAAGAAATGTATTTTATTAAGGTATTGAAAAAGAGAAAAAAAATTCAGTTTATTTCAACGAGGTCGACATCCGGAATAGGTGTCTTCCTCGCAACCAGTTATACTGGCTTAGACTAGGAAAGGGTTTACCGTTGGAGAGTAATGTATATTAAAGTCGGAAAGTAATTTAAAGTAAAAGAAATGTATTTTATTAAGGTATTGAAAAAGAGAAAAAAAATTCAGTTTATTTCAACGAGGTCGACATCCGGAATAGGTGTCTTCCTCGCAACCAGTTATACTGGCTTAGACTAGGAAAGGGTTTACCGTTGGAGAGTAATGTATATTAAAGTCGGAAAGTAATTTAAAGTAAAAGAAATGTATTTTATTAAGGTATTGAAAAAGAGAAAAAAAATTCAGTTTATTTCAACGAGGTCGACATCCGGAATAGGTGTCTTCCTCGCAACCAGTTATACTGGCTTAGACTAGGAAAGGGTTTACCGTTGGAGAGTAATGTATATTAAAGTCGGAAAGTAATTTAAAGTAAAAGAAATGTATTTTATTAAGGTATTGAAAAAGAGAAAAAAAATTCAGTTTATTTCAACGAGGTCGACATCCGGAATAGGTGTCTTCCTCGCAACCAGTTATACTGGCTTAGACTAGGAAAGGGTTTACCGTTGGAGAGTAATGTATATTAAAGTCGGAAAGTAATTTAAAGTAAAAGAAATGTATTTTATTAAGGTATTGAAAAAGAGAAAAAAAATTCAGTTTATTTCAACGAGGTCGACATCCGGAATAGGTGTCTTCCTCGCAACCAGTTATACTGGCTTAGACTAGGAAAGGGTTTACCGTTGGAGAGTAATGTATATTAAAGTCGGAAAGTAATTTAAAGTAAAAGAAATGTATTTTATTAAGGTATTGAAAAAGAGAAAAAAAATTCAGTTTATTTCAACGAGGTCGACATCCGGAATAGGTGTCTTCCTCGCAACCAGTTATACTGGCTTAGACTAGGAAAGGGTTTACCGTTGGAGAGTAATGTATATTAAAGTCGGAAAGTAATTTAAAGTAAAAGAAATGTATTTTATTAAGGTATTGAAAAAGAGAAAAAAAATTCAGTTTATTTCAACGAGGTCGACATCCGGAATAGGTGTCTTCCTCGCAACCAGTTATACTGGCTTAGACTAGGAAAGGGTTTACCGTTGGAGAGTAATGTATATTAAAGTCGGAAAGTAATTTAAAGTAAAAGAAATGTATTTTATTAAGGTATTGAAAAAGAGAAAAAAAATTCAGTTTATTTCAACGAGGTCGACATCCGGAATAGGTGTCTTCCTCGCAACCAGTAAGTTTCTCTTGGAAGATATTCATTACTTTTTTTTCGAATCTTTTAAAGATGTCTTTATTTATCTATTTTTTTTTCATTATTTTTTTTTCAGAAGTATAAAATTTTTTTTCTATCTCTATTTGACTTTTTAATTTATTTAAAATTTATATATTTATCAAGTTATTTTTATTTATATCTAGTTATAATGGCTTTATACTTTTAATTTAAGTTCTTTGAATTCAGTTTTACTTGTTCTTTAGTTCGATTACTTATTTTTTTTTTTTTTTTTTTTATCGTTATTTAATTCTTTTTATTATTCTTCAAATTTTTTCGAAAAATTTTTTATTTTTACATTTTCTTGCATCTCTTGATTTTATGTGAATTTTGATTAGCACATTTAATTTTCTTTTTAATTTCTTTTTATTCTTTTTACCTATCTTCTAAATTCTCCATTTTTATTTCATTGATTAAAGTTTCTTTACGTTTATCCAGTTTGCTATACTTTCATTTCTTATTTGACAAGGCATTTTTTCGTATTATACTTTTTTCTATTTATTTTTTTTTTTTTTATTTAATAATTTTACATCTGATTACAGAATACGACTGATTTCAAAAAACTTTCAGGTATTAATTGGTCTACAATTTGTCACTTTTTGCAACGTTTTTGTATTCTCTAATTTCCTATAATTACTTTTCTAGGTTTAGGAAGAAAGTCAATATTTTATTTTTGTTTTAATCTATTTATACTTATTTATGTTTTTTTTTTAAGATTGTCTTAAATTTTAACTTATGGAGGTTATTAAGATTAAGAAGATTATTATTTATTAAAGAAGACGTGATGGATTAAGATTTAGAGGTTTTTTTTTTTTTTTTTATCATTGGATCCTACAAAAACCCTGCTTGAGACCTTCTGCCATTTTTTTTTAGAGTTCTTCTAATATTTGTTCCTTATTAGGTCTTTCAATTTATGCCTTCTTTCAGTATTTTCTTCAGCAGCAATTCTTCTAGCATATGTAGCAACGTATCTTTCTACGATAGGAATATATCTTATTTGTCTCTTATTATTATTATTCAGTTTCGATTTTCATTGGAATACTTGATTATAGTTGTTATTATTCTTATCAATTTATTCCAATTTAATTTCTATTTACGATTCGTATTTATCGATTATTTCTTCCCGTGATGGAAATTGATGATCTAGTGATTAAATCAATTCTTCGTACATTTTTTCTAGTTTTTCTATCCTTTATCTTTGTTATTTTAATTCTAATTATATATTATCAATTCGTTGTTACGCAGATTATGCAAAAGCTTCCTTAGATTCTATTTCTTAATATTATTGATGCTCTTATTCATTTATGTTAGATTATTATTCTTATTTTCTTACGAAAGAGCCAAGAGAGGATTATTTCTTAGGTGCCATTATATATATTCATAATATTGATAAAAAACGTAAAATATTTTTTTTATTCAATACTTACCATTTCTTTATAGATTTAGAATGTTTAAGTTTAATATTTTTCTTATTTTCTATTTAAAAAATAAACTAAGTGCTTAGTAAATAAAATCTTTAGTTTCTTACATCTAAAATAAGCATTTTTAATAAATTAAACGATGGTTTTCTTAAAAATGAGCAATTAGTTAATTTAATTTCTAAATAAATTTGAAAGGAAACAACTATCTTTTATTGTAATAAATTCATTAAATGTTTTAGTTTATAAATAAAAGCAATGATTCTATTTTTGAAAAATAGGAATTATTAATAATCTTTCTTCTAACTGAGATAAGTGTAAAGTTAAAGTTTAATTTTGTTTTAATTTAAACTAAAATTAATGTCAAATTAAAATATTAGGAATGATTAAATGAAATTTTAAGACTTTGTTTTTCCTTATTAGCCTAAACTTCTTTTAATAATTTCTATTTAAATCAAAACATTAAAATTAGAGATTTTGATTGAAATTTATAGCTTTCAAATTTAATTTATTTAAAGTAAATACTAACTTACAAGAATTTTTTCTCTTAAATGTAGAAATAAAATGAAAACATTATTCACTTTAATTAATTTCTTTTAAAATAAAATAGATTTTATAATTTTACTTTAATGGCTAATAGTTTCTCTAGCTTAAATTTCTATTACTTTTAGATAGTCAGATATATTATACATCTTTTAAAAGGAAAAATCTTTATGATTTTAAATCTTATTTAAATAATATGAAGATATATCTTTGCTATTTTTCTCATCAATAGTTTTAAAGATTTTTAAAATTGTCTGCTTAGCTGTTTAACTAATTCTTCTTAATTTAATAAAGAATTTAAATTTAAAATAGAAAAGTCGTCTTAAACAAAAATAAAATAGAAGATGTTTTAATTTTTATCTTTTTGCTTTTTTGTATTTCCAAAGCAAATTCTTAATTTTTCCTAAGTAAAGACTCTGATTTGTCTACATATAATTTATGGAGAGAAATATTTAAAAAAATAATTAAAATAATAGTGAAAATATATTTAGGGACAAGTTTATGAGGATTAATGAATGCAATAATTTGAATCTCCTCATTATTTATAAAAGCATTTTTATCAATTTTATTATTATCTTTGTGAGATAAATATAAACAAAAAGAAAATATTAAATAGACAAACTCTAAAAATATTTAAAGGATTTCTTTACTATCTTGAAAAATTATTTGAGCAATTATGTTGAAATTAATAAACTTTTGGCTAAGATTCTTTAAATTTTAATATTTTTCAAAACTTTTATTTGTGATTTAAAAAATGAATAGATTCAGAATAAATCTTAAACTTAACTTTTCTACAATTTATATTATTTAAAATAATGAAAACAAATAAATATAATTTGGATAACCTAAAATTAAATTAAAATTAGATTAGCCTCAATTTTATAAACCACAATTGAAAATAGCTGTATAAAATAACTATTAATATATAGCTAATTTTTCTAAAATAATTCATCAAATTTTAGTTAAAATTTACCGGATTTGAAATTCTATAAAATTTAACTTTTCTATTTTACATCATATGCAATTTAAATCTTGGTAACCAAAATAAATACTTTGTTATTAAAATAAAATGTAAAAGTGAGAAATTTTACTATTACTATTAAATTAGATACTCTAAAAGATTATTTTAATACCTTTTATAGATAATTTTATTATTATATACTGCAAATTAATATATTCACTAACCTTTCCTTTTTATGGGATATATTCTCCTTTTTTTTATAATATTAGTAAAATATATATAATAAAGCCTTAAGAAAATAAAAATATTTTTCTATAAATAAGGAAATTAAGAAAAAAGCCTAATAAAATATAAAAATATGGAAATATAACATACTAAAGCATAGTCAATTAAGAGTTAGATAAATAAAAGGTTTAAGATTACAATAGAATAATTTCAAATTAAAATAAAGAAATTCATCAAAAGATTACTTTTTTTAATTATTTTTATTTGATTATAAATGTAAAAAGAAATCAAAAACTTTTTAATTTATTTAGATTTTTGAGTCTATTGAAGTTATTTTAGAAGGAAATATAACATTTTCATAATAAAAAAATTTATTTAAAAAACATTAAAGAGTTCATTTATTTTTATGAGTGGTTTCTATCCATGCAAGCACTTTAAAAATATTTTTTCTTACTTATTAAAAAATAACAATATTTTATGAATCGAAAACTAAGAAATCATGTTACATAATTAGAGAATGAAGTATATAAAATAATCTATTTATTGTATAAATGTAAAATGGGAATTATAATAAAAATTAAAGTTAATTTATTCTAAATAACTTAAATCAAATAAAAATAAATCTCAAAAATAAGATAATTTAATCTAATAAAAATAAAATATAAAGTTTTATTATTAATACAAAAAGAACCAAAACTTATGTTTGAAGTATCGCTATCTAGAAATTCTTTTAAAGGTATTATATGTAAAACATAAAAAGGAAAACTTAATAAATAAAAAATAATCATTAGATTATTCTCTTTTTAGTTCGATTTTAGAAGTATAAATTATAGAAATTTTAAAAATTAAAGTCGTAACTAAGATTAATAAATAAGTCTTTATAAAAAATTTAAGAATCAGAATTAAACTAGATATTGCAAATTAGAAAAATTAGATATATAATAAAGAAGATAGAAAGTAGGATAACTTTATTTCGCAATTAAAACAATTTAAGTTAAATTTTATTTTATATTCGCTTTATAGCTAATAGAAAAAATAAATTAAGTGATTGGCAAAAATACAATTTTAGTTTTAGATGGTAAGCTCTTTAGACAAAACATTATTAAATTAAGAAAAATAAAATTAAAAATTGCTTTAAGATAGAAAATTATTAAGATCATAGCTTGAGAAAATATTTTTTAACAATCAAAATTTTCTAATTTGAGGAAATGTTAATGAGATAAATTTAAGAGTCCCAATTAAATTAAATTAAATAGCTGGAAAATAGAAAGAAGTTCTTTATATTGTTGAAGACTTTAAACTATTATTTGATATTTATCTTTTTAATTAAACTTAGCTTCAATTTTTTTAATTAAATGAATTTAACTTTAAAAGAAACACTTGTTTATTACAGAATCAAACTCTTTTTGTATTAGTCTTAGTATATCTTCATGAAATTATTGGTAAAATAAAATTAAAGATCTTTTATCTAGTTAATATGAAAAGCTAATAAAGGTTATTAGTTTTGCGAATTATTAAATATAATATTTCTAATTAATAAGCATTCTAATAACTTATTAATCATTAGCTTAAAATTAATATCCATTAGCAAAAACATTTGGTTACTATTTCCTTTTCTTTAATTTAACTAAGATAATTTTTGGTAAATTTCTCGCTAACTTTCTCAAAAAGTAATAAATTAATTTATCCATTAATAACTTCAAAATCTGACTTCTGAAGAAAATTTTTATCTGCATTAATTTTTTATTTTCTTTTAACTTTTTAACTCAAAAAATTAAAGCATCTTACAATTAGAACTAGATATCGGTGATTTAGATATTCTTTATAAAATAATAAAGTTGTATATCAAATCCCTAATTTTTTATTTATTTAATAGACCAAAACTAAGCAAAATATAATTAAAAGAATAAGCCAAATCTTATAATTAATAGTAGATATTATTTAAACTTGATGATCTCTATAAAAGCTTATTATATAAAATATTTATTCCTATCTTAGCTTTTATATATGTTTAATATAATTTCTCACTATTATTAAAATAATTAATTAAACTAATCTGACAATTAAAAAATAATCAAAAATTTAATTAAATTTAAAGCGCTTGCTCATTAGTTCAGTCTTTTTAACGCAGATAAGGAATTAAATATTTTCTTTTCTAACTATATATTAAAACTAAAATGAAGAATGAAAATTTAAGCTTTTAAATCTAGTAGAAAAATATTGTCTTATGCCAAGGAAATTAATTTATATATAAGAGACTTTTAAAACTTTAAAACTTTTTTGAAATAAATCTAATAGCAAGTTATTATATATTTTTAAATAACTACATATCTTAATAATTATAATTTAAGTGAGTTTATTATTATAAATTAATTATAATTAAAAAAATAAATAATTTATATAAATAAAATTTTTATTTTCTCATTATCCTAATTTATTTACATGATATAATAAATCTAATTAGCTAAATGATTTAATAACTTTATTTATCTTTAAAATTATAAGATAGATGATGAATTTTCTATAATTATCTATTTATTACCTAGAAAGAAAAATTCTATTTTATATATTTAAATCAATTCTTAATTTTAAGAGTTTAACCTTTTTTACATTTTTTAGTTGCTTTTGGTTCCTAATTAAAAAATTAATAAAATTTCAGCCTTTTTTTTAGATGACTAGTAATTCTGTGATATGTTTTCAATTATTAAATAAAATTTGAGTTACATTAGAGATTCATATCACTATTTTATTTTAAACTATATAAAAATAAAAATTTTCATAATATATAAATTTTAAAGTTTTGATTTAGTTACTTTTTTAAAAAGCTATTACTTCATTCATCAAAATAATAAGCAATAGATTTAGAATAATACTTGTATAAAATAAGTTTGGATTCGTTAATTTTAAAATTTAAATTTATATCTCTTTGTTTTGAATATCTACTATAAACTTCTAATATAATAAAAAAATAGAATAAATTTAGGAAAAGTCTTACCATGTTTTGAATATTGTCAAAATAAATTAGGCAGCAACTTACTTGAATCTTTTAAAATTATAAAAAGGAGAAAATTAGAGGAGTCAAACTTGAAATAAAATTATCGTAAATTTAAGAATTGAAAAAAGCTTCAAAGGCCATTTTTACATGAATTCTCATATAAAAATTGCTTTGATTTATATATCTCGCTAATTTTTTTGTCAATTACCTTCAATAGCTTCTAAAATGGAACTGACACAAAGTAGAGATTTTAAAAAAAATAAAGATAAGAGATTTTATTCTTTTTTGAAATCTCCCATTGTATTCAAATGATTCTAAGAAAAAATTTTAAAATGAATCTTATTCACAAATTTTGATTTTAATTAGTTATTTCATTCAAATAAGGAAATTACGTAAAGAGATTAAATTTCAATTTTTTAAATAAAAATCATTCGAAAATAAAGGAAATGCTTTGATTGATTAGATCAAATTTAATTAGAAAGTATCAAATATAATCCCACCAATCATATGACAATAATATCTTAATTTATTTTTTTTAATCCTTAGAAGATTTTGCATTAGCTAATAAATAATTAGGACAAAATTTCATTTTACTAAAAATAAAACTCTATTTATATCTTATAAATGATCTTTAAGTGACTGAGATTAAAAATATAAAAATTGATTTATAAAATAATAATGAAAATAAACAAGCGAGTATCATTACAAAAAAAATTAATAAAAGTTGAAACTAAAAAATAAAATAAAACTTATTAGCCATAATTTAATTTTTCTAAAATTATAAAATAAATAAAAATAGCACCTTTGAAATTATGAATACAAAATAAAAAATTTTAATAGGCATATCTGCGTCGTGAATTGAATTTTAATTAAAATATAAGAAAAAGTAATTATCAAAGTAAAAGCAACACTTACCTCACTATAATTTATTTTAAACTTTTTCTTTGAAAGAAAAATTTAAACATCTTTAGACACTAATCTTTCTGGTTAAAATTTAAATTTCTTAAATTAAATATGTTAAAAGTTTTAGTAAAATTTAAAAAGGTAAATTTCTTCTTGCCTATGAGATAGATGAAAATAATTTTAATATTAATTTATTCGAATTAACAAATAAACATTTCCTTCATTTCATTTTCACTTTCGAATAACCAAATTATATAGCATTCCGATATCTATTCAACCACTTAGATTAAGATTTTTTAATATTTTAATTTTTATATCTTTTCATTTGATATAAACAATAAAATATTAAATAAATTAATATATTCATCGCTAAAAAATAAAATATTTTTCGATTTTTATTTAAATTTTATTACTTGAAATCAACAATCAATAAAATGATTTAAATCATTATTTTTTATTGGCATTATTTTACAAAGCTACATAATTTTTGACTAAGCTTATTTTTATTTATTTCTATTGATTTATTTTAATAAATAAATAAATAAATAAATAATTAGGTAAATATATTAATGGATATTAAAAAAATTATTTAAAATTTTTTTATTTTAGATTTGATTTTATAATTAATTACAAAGATATCCTACTGTATTTATTCGATAATTTAACATTTTAAAATAATTTATCGTTCTCTTCTGAAAAGATTTTGAGTTGATTGAGCTTTTATCTACTAAGTTTTTTTTTAAGTTTAATTAGTTTTTCAATGAATAGATAAATAAATAAATAAATAAATAATTAAATATATAAATAAATAAATAAATAAATTCTATTTATTTTCCTTCTTCTTTGTTATAAATTTATTTTTTTAATTATGAAATTATCAATTATAAGTTAAGAATTTTAATATTTAAAATATTTTATTTAATTTCACAATTTAATTTATTAGATAGTTAAAAATTGAGGTTTTCTTTTGAAAAATTTATTTATGATTTCACAAATTATTATTAATTTTTGAATTACTAGATATAATTTTAATTAACTAAGATATTTTTTTGTATAATATTTTAATTTATCTATTACAATATTCTTTTGTTTTAATGTATATTTATGAATTTTATTTCTTTTTATTTTAAGAAGTTTAATAATAACTTTGCATAAATATAATATGCAGACATTAATTTTCTAAAATATAGATGATTTTTTATTTTCTATGACACAAGTTTCAAATAAATAAATCTAAATTATTTTCTTTATTTTTTATATTCCATCAGATACTTTAAGCATCTAAATTGAAGTATTAATTTTTTAGGTTTTGCACAAAAGAGATTTAGTAAAAGAGATTTAATTTTTAGGAAAATACTCTTTATGAAAATTAATTTTATTATGCTAGTTCATATAACTTCTTTAAGGTTTTTTGTTTAGAATAAATTCACCTGAAGCTTTATTTACGAATATTAAAGCTATGATATTTTGAACTTTGATAAAATGCTAATCCTAAATTTTTATTAAGCTTTTCGTCTTATTTCATTAAAGTTAGTTGTAAGATATATATTTGATTTTTCATTTATTTTTAGAAGATAGGATTATCAGATTAAATTAAAAAACTAAACTTTAATTTTCGAAAAATTAGAAATTTAAATCTAGTTCTCTACATGAACTTCAAAACTTAAATTAAATTAAGATGCTTAAAGTTTATTTACATTATAAAGTATATAAGCAACACAGCATCATAAGTTATTAACTTTATTCATAATTTATTATTAAATTCTCTTATAATTTATTACTTTTTTCTATTTCCTTAATTATTAAAAGGAGATAAAAATCAATAATAATCAATAATTTTCCCGGTTATTAGCTGGTTACTTATAGTCCAAAATTTAGCTAATGATAGATATTTACATTAAAATATGCTATATTTTCTTTAGAATTTTTCTCTTAATCCTCATTATTATTTTTTCTCCCTGTCTTCCCCCTCACTAAAATATTAATTTATTAGCTAAAATTTATTTTAATTTAGATGCTATTCTTTTTTTATCCTTCAAGTCATTTAAGTTAAAATTAAATTTAATGAAGCTTCTAGATTATTATTTTTAATCTTAGCCCAATTTTATAAATTAATATTGCTTAATCCTTAATAATTTTTATTTAATGGGAGGATTTATTAGTTAAGGGATCTTATGCTTAAATTTTTTTAATCTATTTTATTTTACAATTTCTGAAACTTAAAATGCACTCTAAATCCTATTTTATTTCCAAATGTTTCAGTCAGATTGCTTGGATTTAGTGATTGAAATAATTTGAAAGCTATAATGAAACTTTCTCTTTTTAAAATAATTCAAAGTAGGAGCTAATTATTATTTCTTTAAGGTAAAGAAATCAAATGCCTCACTTTATGGCTAAATTTTTTTTATGCTTATTTTTTCTTCTTTTTGCGATAAAAATATTCTTCAAGCTTTCTAAACCTCTTTATTCATAATTATCTATTTTAGCATTGTTTATAGAAAAAAAATTAGCTATATGAAATACGTAGACAAATAAACTAAAATTGAAAGCTACCATCAAGAAGGACAAAGCATAACAGATTTAATATGCTGATAAACCTCACAAAAGTTATTTAAAAGAATATTATTTATTTTCTTAGTTTTGGTTTAGCTTAATCCATAAATATGAAAAAAAATCTTCTTAAATTTTAGTTTGTATACAGCAAATGAATTAGTAAACAAATAAAGAAGAAATAATTTAAGGATATAAAATTTAATTTGATGATTTAAATAAATAATTTTCGATAGCCATTACACTATTCTCTTCATAATTTTATGCATCTGTAACTTTTTCTATTTCTATAAAATTTCTTTATCGAAAGTACTTTAAATAAATGAAAAAAGGAAACTTTATTTTCAACATTTTTTATTTTAATTTCAAATTTAAGAAAAAAAATTATTTTAGAATTTTAACGAATTTAAATTGAGGGTAAATTGAAATTTTATAATTACGGGCCATGAAAGTCAATCCCGAAAGTCATAACACAAAAAATTAAGAAGAACTGGACTTAGTTATTGATAACATGGAAGATTTTACACGACGAGGCAATTTGAAAGTGGCAGATTACTATGTTTAACATAACTCAGTTTACAAAGATTACGTTGAAGGAGTAAGGTTCCCTATCTGAGCTACCACTAGTAAAGACTTAAACAAGTTCGGATTAGGTCTTGAGCTTTACTTCGATTGGGTGAAATGGCTAATTTTAACTTTTGTAGTGTTAAGTCTGATTGATATAGGAAAGCTAGCGATAAACCGATATGGTGAAAATTACGAGAAAGAGGAAGCAGGTCTTTTCGAACGTTTTACACTTGGTAATCTTGATACTGGAGAAAAAGAAATTGAGTTTTGGGTTTTTGACGAAAAGAGCAGGGATATTAGCATCGAAAAAAAGTAGGAATATTTATATTAATATTAAAAGAGTAAAGGGAAAAGTTAAAGTGATATACTGCTATTATTTGACGACGACGATGATCAGGAGTAGTATGAGAGAGATATTTTAGATAGAACTGAAAAAAGGAATATGCAAATCGCATTAATTGACTTCTTTTAGTGCTTGATATTTTTATGTTTCATCGTATTCTATTGATACAAGACAAATAAAATCATTTCCTAGTACCAAAAAAGCGCTCTAACTGCTTCTAAATATTCTATCTAAATAGGAGGTCTTCCTTAAGACGAAATATCTGAAAACGATGTCAAAGACTTCTTTGAATAAAAATATGGAACAGTTCATGAAATAGTATTTGGCAGAGTTTAAAAAAGCCTTCTAGATAAATATACCTAGTTAGCAAATCTAGAGATATAAATATCTTCAGAACAAATAAAAATTGATGAAAACGTAAAAGACAACAAAATAGTAGCTTGGTTAAAGAATATTCTAGTATAAATGAGAATAATCCCTAAAATAAAGAATATTTCAGAATTGAAAGAAGATTTGAAAGACCTTAAGGAAAAAATTCAAAAAGAAAAAGAAACTCTCAATGAAGATACTCGTAAAATAAAATTATGCAAGACTTTTATAATTTTTGAAGACTTAAAATCTAAAGAAAAATGCCTGGATGACTATAAAAATACTTTCTGATTTACTTGGTTTTAATCCGGTAAATTAAGATACAAAGGAAAATATCCACTTAGTATTGAAGAGGCCAAAGATCCATCAGTTATATAATGGGAAAATTTAGAAGTTCCATACTGAAAGGGAAAAATATTTTCGTTTATTGTCACCCTTGTATCTATGGCAATAATTGGAATTTCACTAGCTGTGATTTATGGAATAAACTAAGGTAGAAATGAAAAACTTCCATCACAGACATAGTGTATAAAATATTTTAGTACTGTGAATAAGAAGATTAAAAAAATTACAGTTGATACAGATTTTGACCCAAAAAAGTTTACTGTGGAAGAGGCAGAGCGAACATATAAAAGCAACACTGATACAATTGGATACTATTGCTGGTGTTCTTAATAAGACATTTATAAAATATTAAGAAATGAAGGCTAGATAGGAGAACTATGTTAAGATTATAAGAAAGAAAAATTAAAGTCATGAGCAGTGGATATATTCTTAGGTATTACTATCATCTTTTCGAATAGAATAATTATATGAAGTTTAAAAGAGCTTCATACTTGATAAAGAAAACATGACAAAGTAGAGTCAAGTCTAAGTATTGGACTTAAAATGTTCATTTTTTAGTTCTTCAACACAGCTTTTTCAATTCTGGTTATTAAATCAGAAAACTATAATGATTTTGAAAGGTACTGATATGTTGATGTAGGAAAAGGAATAACATCAACTATATTCGTAGCTATTGTCCAACCAAGTTTGTAGAAAGTAATATCTAAGCCATTTAAAATACTCTACAAAAGATGAAGAGCTAAAAAACCGTAAACACAGCATGAAATGAATAAAAGACTTCTTGGACCTGAATTTGAACTAATTGAGCAATATTCATTTATTTGTTCTATTATATTCACAGTTTGGATATATTCGGCTGGTATTCCTTTTCTGCTTGTAATGGCAACATTTTCTATTTTTATAGTTTATTGGTCCGATAAATATCTTCTTTTGACGTTCTATAAAAAACCTTTAAATATATCTTCTCAACTACACATCTTCATTCAGAAAATAATTCCATATGCTTTAATTTCGCATGCTATATTCACAATTTTTATTATGGGATGTAAAGATATATTTCCAAGAGGCTACAAAACTTGTACAACAACTATTAACGATGATTGTTATTGATATAATTAATTTTTGAATATTGATTTATAAAATACAAGATTATAAATAAGAAGTCTATAAGAAGATTGTAGTTAAGAATGCAAAAATTCTTGATTAGGAGATTTCGAATGTGATGAGTCTTGCAATGTCTAGGAATGTTTATTTGATCTTGGAGATTGTTTTTCTAGTACGTTTCAATGTCAATAAGGATGCTATGCTTCTGATTTAGGGAATAATAATTGCGACGAAAAATGTAATAATTAATATTGCTTGTGAGATCTTGGAGACTGCTTTAGTAATAATTGATGTGATCCAAATTGTAATTATTCTTATTGAGGAAACGGGTAATGTGATGAAGGTTGTAATAACTTTTGATGTCTATATGATAATGAAGATTGTTTTGATTCAGAGAAACAATGCAGTTAAGATTGCTATTTTTCTTATCTGAATGACGGAAACTGTGATGAAATTTGTAATAATACACTATGCTTATATGATCTTAAAGACTGTTGAAATCTTGAAAGATTTTGCAATTAAGAATGTGAAGTGTAGTAATTAGGAGATGGTTTTTGTGATTTATAGTGTAATAATGAAGAGTGCATTTATGATCTTCATGATTGTCATTAAGAAAAATCATTATGCAGCTAAGAATGCGATACTGAATTATGAGATAATGGTGTATGTGATTCTTAATGCTTTAATTTCGATTGCTTTTATGATTACAAAGATTGCCTATTATAATAAGCAAATTTAGCAGAGTGTAACGAAGATTGTGAACAAGATTGAATAGGAGACGGTGAATGTGATACGGAATGCTTTTATGAAGAATGTAATTTAGATAATGGTGATTGTGAATACTGTACTGATGATTGTCCTTGAGATTGGATTGGTGATGATTTCTGCGACAATGTTTGCAACATTTTTATGTGTCTAGAAGATGGAGGAGATTGTTTTAATGAAATTTTAGATTTGTCAAATTGCGACTGTAATTTAGAATTATTAAAAAACGGTTAGTGTGATAAGGATTGCTTATATTAGGAATGCAACTACGATTTGCCAGATTGTTGGCTTTTTACTTGTGATAGTTAATAATCTTGTCTATATAGTTGGATAAATGATGGTTTTTGCGATTTGCCTTGTGTTGTATCTGACTGTGATTTTGATGGTGAAGATTGCTCAAGCTCAGAAGAAAATCTTGGATTCGACTAAATTTAATGCGAAAAATAAGGTTGCTATATATCATGGTTAGGTGATGGTATGTGTGATGAATCTTGCAATATATAATACTGTAATTATGATAACAATGACTGTTCTAATTGTCCCACTTATTGTCCTGTAGAATGAATAGGAGATGGTAACTGTGATTTTAATTGTTTTACAAATGATTGCAAATATGATGGAGGAGACTGTGATACTAATGAATATTATCAAAACTTAAAAAACTGTAATGAAGAATTATGTCCATATTCATAAATCGGAAATTGATAGTGTAATCCTGAATGCAATAACTAGTTATGCAATTTCGATAATGGTGATTGTCAAGATCTTGAATAAAATGAATAACTATGCTTAGCCACTGGATGTCAAAGTATTAGTTGAATTGGAGATTATATATGCGACCAAGAATGCAACAATTAGGAGTGTAATTATGATGGATATGATTGTAATTTATAGGAAGCATGGTAAGTAATTTAGTGTTCTTTTACTAATTTATAAAGATGCGCTTATGATAATTCGACAGCTGATAAAGTTGGTTTCACATCTGGAATTCTAATGATTATAATAATTATTATAGTCTCTTTGTTATCGATATTTAGATAAATTTATAATGTGATATGATGGAGAAAATACATTAAATATATTACCTAAGAAAATAAATTTCAATCAGAGACTTTCACAAAAGGTAAGTATTAATTTTTTAGCTAAAGAGGAAATATAAAAAGTGGGCATAATTAGCTATGAAATGAAGTGTAATCCAGCATACTAATAGGCTGTTTTCGCAATGGATGAAGAAAAATAAAGTGAAAAAACAACAAACAGAAACAGCCCTAAATCTAAATTATAGATGCAATCTGTTGAAATTGTAGATTAAGTTACAATTAAAGAGAAGTAGCAATAATCCTGATTGATCAACTCTAACTTTTAAACTTCAAACTCTAATTTTTCGAATAAAAAAATTAAAATATTTTTCATAAATTTAAATTAATTTTTAGAGTAATAAATTCTAATAATTTCAAACTTAAAAGTTGTTAAAGAAATTAAAAACTATTTCTTTCTATAACCTTTTTCAAAATAATATATTGAATATATCTTCTAAGTTTTCCGCTAAATAGGTAAAAATAGTTCCTGTATTTTTCATTTTTCTTTGAGATTTTACATTTTTTTCTATCTTGAATATTATTCTAAATAAATTTTACTTTATTAGATGGCTCCAAAGAAAAAAGTATTTCCTTCTAAAGCATCTATCAATTAAGCATATCTTTCTAGCAGTTTTTATCTGCTACAATTAAATATCAGAAGCTGACAAAATAAATTTAAGGTTCAAAATAATCAATTTAATATCTTATGCTAATCATTAAACAAATTGATAAATGAATATAAACTTAAGATACAAATTAACTGATAGACTTTTTTCTAAGAAAGGAAAAGGAAAATTATATTAAATAAATAAATTGGATTATAGAGCGCGTAGCACTCTCGTTGATGCGCAGCTCTTTAAATTAATTTTATTTAATGTCGAAAAATAAAATTTAAAAAGTCACTATATCCTTTCTTCCTGTAATGCAAGCAAGCAATTTAATCTTCCAAAACATAGGATGCAATATGTGATTACAGGTACATCTTTTCCCGAACTATGATGAAGAAGATTTTCTCCTGGCCTTCAGAGTCTCCAGCTTGTCAAATCTTCGTTCTAAGAGTTTCTTGTTATCAATTTCTCTTTCTAATATTTAACCTCCGTCCGCCTTCATTTTTAGTTGCCTTGCTGAGTCTCCAAGCAGTATCTGAAGGAAAGGGCTTTCCACCCTATTTAGATTTAATTATTTTTATTTATTTAATAAAACGGAATTTAAGATAGAATTTTGACAAGAGATTCAGAATAGCATTGTTTGATTTATCTTTTCTTGTCTCTCTTTATAATATTTTTTCAAATTTGTCTATTATTTTAGTAAGTCTTTATTTATTTTTCTTGTTTGTTTTTCCTGGACGTTTGGATTTTTAAATTTTTCAATAATCATGATATGCTTTTGCTTAAAATTTTATTGCTTTTTTTAATATATTTACTATTCCTTGACTAAATTATTCTAAATATTTGTCATCTAATCATTAAAAGCTTATTATTTTAATCATTTATAGTATTCATTGCTCTCTTATTTCCCTCTTGAATTTAAATTGTTTCCTAATAATTTGATTATTTTTCATTTATTCAAGTTAAATCTAGAGTTCTGATTAGTTTTTAACCTTTACTGTATTTGTCTCAATTGTTCCAATCATTATTTTTCCTTCAGATGAGGAGTTAGAATTTTTTTCTGTTTTTTTCGCAACTTCCCTTTTTGAGTTTTAATCTGGTTTTGCAAAGGCGAACAAATTATTCCATTTTTTCTTACTGTATGTTCTATCTGTTTTTATATTTATGTTTATTATATAGTTTCTATTAATTTTGATTACCTGTTAGTTAACAAGCATACAACTTTTTCAAAGCTTCTTTCAAGTGCTTTTAATAGATAATTTTTTTAATTTGATTTATTTTCTTTCCATGCTTAGCATTCTAAGACAATTATTAATTTTTTACTTGATCAGTTTAATTACATTTTTAGATCCTTTATTCCCTTTAAACATTTTTCATCTTTTTTTAAAGTTCAATTTTTTTAATAAATATTTATTCTTTTAGCAAAATTTTATGTTTTAAATTTTCACGCTGAAGAACAAAATTCCAAGTTGTCATATTTCAAGTTATAATTTTGATTTGGTGCACACTTTTGTGAGTTTCTCGAGGTGATTAATCATTTAAATGAACTTATAAGAATAGGCTTGAATGATGACTACTTTAGACTATTCTTTCGCGATGTCTGCTTTGGATTGCGAAATCGATGGTGCTTGACACTTCCTAAAAATTAGGTGAAGAAAGCCAATCCAAAAAAATAACTGTTCAAATATTTTGTGTTTTGTTCTTACTGGATTTATTAAGTTCAAAATATTTAGTTTTTTACCCTTTCTATCTTTTCATAACTCATAAACTCATGTGCTAAATTAATTAAACCTTTCAATTTTTTAC
This sequence comes from Loxodes magnus, assembly GCA_946699065.1. Lineage (NCBI taxonomy): Eukaryota > Ciliophora > Karyorelictea > Loxodida > Loxodidae > Loxodes > Loxodes magnus. The sequence goes on from CAMPDV010000061.1 coordinate 255,025, forward strand.
CCATATCTTGATTTCTTTATTGCTATAAAATAAAATTTTCTTTTTTTAGAGTTTTTCATTTCTTAAAGATTTCCTTCTGTAAATATTTTAATTATTTGCTGTTTAATTGCGTTTTTAACTACTTTTTTTAATTTTTATAGTTTTAAATTAATTTTAAGATGCAATGTATAAAGATAATATCTTAACATTTTTTTTATTTAAGGAAATATTTTAAGATGTAGCATTATTGAGAAGCTTTTTAGTTATTGAGACAATTAAACCAATTTTCTGACTTTTATTTAAAATCTGATTTATAAACATTTTAGAACTTATTTTTAAAATTACTAATTTAAAAGGTAATTTTATTTACCACTGTTAATAAGGACTCATAACTATTTGGAATCGATGAAAAAATGCACTTGTAGTCTGAGCCGTTACAAGAAAATTTTAAAAGCGATTACGAAAAAAAAAGATGTAAGAACAAAATAAGAAGAGAAGTTTCACTTTCACATTCATAAACTTAAAACTTATATGAAATTAAGAATCTGAATTAAATCAGAAGTTCATGCAATAACTCTTCTATTAAAGTGAATTATTATTATATATAATATAAAATAGATGTCGGCTGCGTCAGCTAAACTAGTAGGTAATCTGGTGTAGTTTATACTGCATTGCATTTAATCTCGCACTAGATGCCACCACGGGGAAGGGTGGATAAGCTCCGTTGAGACATCCTTAACTTACCCCGAGGATTCTCTCTAGCAGTATGATAGTTTGACTGACGGGCCTTCTAATTACCGACTTAATAGCTAATTCTTATTTGGACATTATTCAAGAAGACTGAAGCATTTGACTCAAGATTTAAGAATAAATTTTAATAAGAAGTTTCCCCATTTGGAGAAGATGACATGACTCATCGGATCTCTAGAATTTTAACAAGAAACATGAGAACATTTTCTTAATATTAAATATTAATATTGAAAGAGCTGCGCGCCAATAAGGTGCAACGCGCTCTATAATAATTTTTATTTTATTTATTTTAAAATTATAAATTATTACATAGTTAGTATAAACTTTTTCCACATCATTAAGCTATAAATAATCTATAAAGAATATTAATAAATCAATTTTTTTCTTTATAATTTTATACCTTTGCATTAAAAAATAAAATAAAATAGCTTTTAAAATAAGTTTAATAGTTAAAGAATGCTAATATAGTCTATTAATTATCAAAAAAATAAATAAAAGCTATATATAATCATAATCGCTGATAATTGTGAGCAGGCTTCTTTTCTATGTTTGCTAATAGTTAAATTTTTGAAATGACGAAATTAATAATTTATGTAACTTAATTTTTAATTTAAATAAAATGCAGAATTTAGATATATAAAATCTGTTATATTTTTATTAAAAAAAATGTTCAGAACAAAGCAGGAATTTTTCTTTTGTATTGTTTTGATGTTTAATGCTATTAAAAATTAATTATATAGCCAGTGAATTTCTTATTAAGAATGCTTATATTAAAAAACTAAATTTAAATATTAGGCATTTATACTTTACATAATTAAATTAGAGTGAATTTAAAACTTCAATTATGCCGGAAGGCGAACAGTTATATTAATGATCAATGATTAATTAAATTTAGATATATGAAAATTATTAAAAATAATGTTTAAATTCTTTATAGTAAATAAATATTTTTTATTTGAAGTAGAGATATAATATTAAATAGTATTCATATTATTTAATATTAATTTATTAAAATAATTTAATAAATAAAAAAATAGATCTTACTATTAAAGAGTTTAAATAAAATAAAGGTTTTAATTCAAATACTATTTATTAATTAATTAATTAATTATATTAAAATTTACATTTCTGTTTTTTATAGTCTTGTACTTAATTAACAACTTTAATGCTTTAAAACTTAATAAAATAAATAAATATATAAATTTGATTATAGAGCGCGTAGCACCTCGTTGGTGCGCAGCTCTTTACATATCTCAATATAAGTTCGTTTCTTCAAGTAAGTCTTCAGGTAATAGAAATTCTTCTCTTATTAGTTACATATCTTCCTTACTTTCCTCAATGTTAACTCTTGTTCTTCTGTCTTTTATCTATCTACGCTTTATTAGATCCTTATTGCAAGCTTAATTTATTTTTTTTACATATCTTACTAATTTTATTTCTAATTATTTTCTTCTTGATCAAACTTTTATACACCCATAAAAATTATCCTTTTCCTGCTCTATAGTATTTTCCTATTTCTCTTTTTCATTCAATTTTCTTTTCTATATATCCTCTTTCCCTTTTTTCTAATATATCTTTGATATAATCTTTTATTATCAAGTCATCTTTAGCTCTTTTTTACTCTTCTTAGGCTCTAATGAATTTATCGAATTTGGCCATTCCTCATATTATATCAAATAATAAATAAATATGATTATGGAGAGAGTAACACTTTGTTAGTACAAAGCTCTTTAAATATTAATATTAAAAAAGTGTTATCATACTTCTTGTTGTCATTCCATTCGCCCATTAAGTCCTGTCAGCTTCTCCAAATGGGGATCTGCTTATTAAAATTTATTTATGAATCTTACTCCAGTCTTCTTGAATAAGATCCAAATAATAATTAATAATTAAGTCATTATTAAACCCGTCAGTCAAACGTTCATACTGCTAGAGAACTCTAGGGTAAGTTAGACTCGCCACTTCCGAGCTTGTCATCTTTTCCCGTGGTGGTATCTAGTAATGCATTATGCACTGTACCAGATTACCTACTAGTTCTTCTGACTACGGTCGACATCTATATTTTATATATATAATATTAATCAAATTTGATATACCTATTTGTACTCTGCCTTGGTCAAGTGATAGATTTTGAACCACCTACATAAATTATATTCGTTCATAATTATAGTTCGCACATCCTAAGGTGATTAAACAATTATTTATGAGTTTTCAAACTTATGTAAACAGGTTCAAAGTCTAGTGAGGTCATATTAAAATATTACTCCTAATCATCTCTTTCACTTTGAAGTTTATTTGAATATTATTTTTAATATTTTCTATTCCAAAAGCAAAATAAAATAAAATAATTACTTTATTTTGCTAAAGAAATTAAAAATTTATTTAAACTATTAGCAATAAAATATTTAATTTTAATTTTTTTATTTACTTTATTTAAAAATTTGTGAATAGATATAATAAACTAAATTTATCTCTTATATATACTAATTTAGCTTTATAAATCTAATTCTTATTAAAATATTTTCTCAATATAAAATTTTGATTATTTTTTGTCTCACTATTTTACTTTTATATAAAAGTGAATAAATCTTTTTTAACTAAAATAATATTGTTTAATATTTTAATTTTATTAATAAAATTTTTAAATGCATTTAAATAAATTTACTTTTTAAATAAATAGCATATTTTTGCTAATTCCAAACATTTTAAAATCGTTGAATTATTTTGTATTTTAAGTTAGATTTATAAACTTATCATTAGTATATTTTTCATTATAAATTTCATTTTTTTTAAGTTTATTTATTTTATAATTTTAAAATATTTATATCTCTAAAAGTTATTTTTTAACTATAAAGTTATAATGAAATAATGTTAAAATATTAAATTTAAATGTATGATTATTTTAAGAAAATGCTGATGACTATGTTAAGTATTAATTAATAATTATTAATCTTAAATAGTTAAGTTATTCTTTATTAAAAAGAGCTACGCACCATTGAAATGCTACGCACCCTATAATCCAAGCTTTTTTAATGTCGATTTAAAAATTACTTTTTGCTTAGAAAATAATTATTATTTAAAAGGACGCTATATTAATCCATGACCTTTCTTACCCGAAGTGAGAATAATACCTCTAGAGCAAGCAGCATTTTATATATCGATTTAGAACTATTATTTTCAAAATAAAGCAACTATAAAAATAATTTATTAATTAAGAAATTAATTAAACAATTAAGTACACAAATATCACAAAAGCCTTAATAATATTTAAGAAAAATTTCAATTTTCTTCTTTTCTTACTAATTATTCTTTTGCTTAAAAATATTAAACAAATATCAAATGCTAAAAATAATAAGTTATTTAGTAACTTAAAATAAAGCTTAATATATTTAAATTATCTCACTTAAAATTGTGGAAAATAATATTTAAATAACAAATTAATAATATTTATGTATTCAATTATTTTACTAGTTTTTGTATTTGATATCAAAATGTTTTAAATCATAATTTTTCTAACGCTTAAACTCGCTTTATATTATAAAGAAAATATATTATTTTAAGACTATTTTTTCTTATTATTTTTAAAATAATATTTAATGAAGGAACATAAGTTAAAAGATAATAATTTATTTTAGATTTGATAAATTTTCTAAATTATGTTTATAGAAAGGAAATTATTTTATTTAATTTTACATAGATTTACTTATTTATTTGTATAATAAAGGAATCTAAATATGTTATCAATTTAATTTTTTATATCACTTTTTTTCTAAATAATTTTCATTTATAAATTGATATAATTATGATTAAGCTTATAGAGCATTGCTTTATTACATTTTTTTAATTATTTGTTTATGGAAAATAAATAAAAAATTGATAGCATATTTTAGAAAATAGAGATGCTTTCAATATTTTTATTTAGAAGTTATTATTTGCAAATGCCTATTTAATTATTTTTATTTTTATTTTCACTTGTTTAAATATATAAAATAAAATGGCTAATTTCAAGAAGGGATTCCACCTTTTCAGGTAGGAGATAAAACCAGAAGCATTTTCCCTTACCATGACTTAACTTAAGCAAGTGCAATATTTTTCAGACCAACAATTAACAAGTAATAAAGATCTAAAGAAAAAATTATAAAAGAAAAAGTTAACACAGCTCCCAAAACCTCCATTGAAAAGTGAAAAAAGAGATCACTCAACAGAATCACTAAAAGCAGTAATAAAGAAATAAGCAATAAATTATGAAGGCAAAATACGTTAATTCAATATAAACCTTATAACTTTGATTTAGATAATATTTAAATAGAACTAATGACTCTTAATAGATGTAGCAACTAATTTATACATTTATCGAAAATCCAAAAATACTTGGAGAAGATTTATACTCATAGAAGGAAGAAATATTCGAAATAAGTAAAAAGCAAATCATGAAGATAATAATGACATCCACATGGTAGAACAAAGAATTAAAGCCAGATTCTATGAAAAAATTACAGATTAGAGAACGATATTTGAATAATGAGAAAGCAAGACAAGAAAAAAGGAGTTTAATTAGATAAGACTCCGATAAGTTAAAGAAAATTGAAAGAAGACTTCAAAAGGAACTTCCATGGAAATAGAAATATAAGAAAGAACATTTCATAGATAAGAAAAAAATTCTACATTTGCAACGGTGCGTGATACTTGCTACGGAAATATCTAAAACAAAAAAGAATAAGAAGTAATATCTCACGAAATATTAACTTCCAAGAATTAAAAGAAAGAGCTACTGAATTTTACTTTTCAAGATCTGGAAAAATCTGGAGAAAGAAACATGATTTAAGATTAAATATAAGACAGGGAGAAATTAGGAGAAGAGTTGATTATATGAGAAAAACAACTTTTATTTTTATGCTGAAGGGCGAACTATATCAATGATTAAGGTTTAAATTATAATAATTTGAAAGGAATTTTAAATAGTGAAACTTAATTTCTTCTATTTATTATTAAATTTTAAGAATTACATATTTAAAGAAATTTTAGAGAGTTTATTGTTGATTATTTAGTAGATTTTATTTTTTGACTCTTCTTCCAAAAAGTCTTGAGTTTACTTATTTTTTCGATAAAGCATTATAAACTGCTCCTCTTTATTTTTTACTCTAATGTAAAGATCTTCATCTTAATTCTCAGAGTATGAAAAATCAACTATACTTCCTGTTGAATCTAATCTTTAATAATCAGTATATGCATTGTTGTCTATTATATGAACAAAATTTTTTGCTTTAGAATAAGTTATAAATTTTTATATGATTGAAAGTTATTTCTAATGTCTCAAATTCTACAAGTGCCAACCTAGCAAGCACTTGCAAATTAATATTCATTTTTTTGTTTCAATCAACGGCAAAGTGATAATCATTACAATTACTCTTAAATTTTTATACAATTTTATTTGTGTTAGCATATATAACAATAGGTACTTTCTAATCTCCAACAAAAGCCATCATTTGAAAGTTAGATGATAAATCAGCATGATTTACCAAGAAATTATGAAAGAAATTTTTTAACTAGAAATTTTCTATATTTCTAATAAGTACCTTTTTATCATTAATTCTTAAAAATATGTATTCTTAGTCTATCTAAAAAAATGAAATGTTATTGAATGAATATATTCCTTAAAGCATTGGAACTTTTCAAATTTTTTTTTAAATTTTTTGCCACAATCAATTCTCCTTTTTCATTTGCACCTAAAAACAATTGCAAAAGCGGAAGAATATCAAATGCTATTAAAACGATTTTATCTCCAGGAATTTAAAAATACTTATCTAGTTTTAAATTTTTAGTATTGAATGAGCTGACTAGATTAGGCTTTTTATCCTTGAAATAAATAATATCGTCTCTTATCTCCAAGTTTTACATAAATTTATTGTGATCACTATTACAATTAATATTTGGTATTTTCTACTAAATTTTATAAAATTTTGTAAATCTCAGTTCTTATTCCTATTTATTTTATACTTTTTTACTCAAGAAAATATTCTTTTCTATCATCTCTCTATAAGCTTCTTCTTATTATCTATCTTAATTTTATTAATTGCTATAGTCTAATATTTCTTAAGTATTCATGTGGCACTAACAATCGTTTTATAAAAAGCAACACTTTGTGCTGCAAATTTAGCAACATTAATTTTTTTTTCTTTTTATTTAGTTTTCATCGCATCAAATTAATAAATAAGCTTTTCAGAGCTAACTACATCACTTGAAAACTAGCTTTTTTTAATCTACTTAGTTTGAAGATTGACATAAATTCCTCATCCATGTTTTTTACCTTTCTTAAAAGATCCTTCATAATAAAACTGTTCTTATAAATTTAGTAATCTTCCTTATCCATTATACTAAATTTCTTCATTTACCTAGCCAGAGTAAACTGTTGAATTTTAACTAAATTAAAATACAAAATGGTGACTATCTTAATCTTAATCAGTTCACATTTCTTACTAAACATTCTAAATAATTTCTAAAGTTGTTTATAAGAAAGGAATTTTAATCTCCTTGTATAAGATAAAGGCATTTTTATATTTGAGCTTTTACATTATTAACAATACTCTTTCATATTAAACTTATTAAATTATCTCTTATTTTAAATCTATATAAATCCATTTTACTAATCTAGAATCTTTAAAGTGACCTTCATAATAAAATTCATTTTGAAGCATTCTTTCTATTCCTTATGGAGTTGAATTTGTATTAATTTAGCCTACATAATGCTTATTTTATCTTTAACATTGCTGGGTAATTGTTAATTCCTTAGTTTATTTTACTATTCTTTTTTTCTACATAAGGTAAATAAAATTAAAATTATGCTTATATGGGCTTTCTATATCTCACAAATTTAAATAAGTAATTATATCTCATTCAGAAACATTTTCTTCTTATTCTTACTAGGATTAAGTAGTTAGGAGTGGAGATTATGCAACTTTATAGTTTTAATTATTTATCTTAACTTACTAAAAAGTTTTAGTTCCATTACTAAATATCATTTATTAAGTGTCTCCTTTTTATTAGTTAATAGAATTTGATTTTTATTAAGATCCAGAATTCTTAAATTTGAAACTTGTTTCTCCTATATTCTGTATGAAAAAGCTTTATTATTAGGGTAAAGGATAATAAGAACCTTAATGATTTATACAGTTCAATTATAGGCTTCTTATATCTATATTTTTCAATTCCTTAAAATATTTTCTTTGCTTTTCGTATCATTAAAACATAATGAAAAGAATAATTTAGATTTTTTTGTCTTGTGTTTATTATATTATTTAGCCTATCTTATAAAATAAATTCTTCATTACAAATTTATTTTTCATCTAAATTATCTTTTTTATAATCTTTACTTAGAGTTACTATTTCAAGCAAAGTCAGTCCTAATGAATATACATCTGAATTATAAATTTCTTGGCTATTTATTAGATATTTAGGGAGATTAATATCCCTCTATAAAAGCAACTATGTTTAAATCCTAAAGTTATTATTAAGGATTAGAGAAATCAAAATCTCCTATTTTAAATTTTCCTTCTTTATTAACGAAAATATTTTTAGGTTTAATATCTGAGTGATAAATTTCTAAATCTTAGAGAAATGCAAAGGCTTCTATAAGAAATTCTGCCATTTATTATATTTCTTCTATTTCAAAGTATTAGCCTTTTATTTTTGTAATAAAATGATCTAAACTTCCATTTTCACAATTTTTCATTTATATTGAAGAGTATTTTTCTTCTTTATTTACTTTTCAATCAAAAATTTTACAGCAGTATTAAGTTTAATTCTAGCTTGACATTAATTTAAGTATAATTTGTTCTATTTAATAAGGATTGTCTTTAAACTTAACTAGTTTGATAATTCTTTGTTACTAGTATTTTTAAACTAAAATTATTTTTGCATTATTTTAAAAATTTTATTAGTTATTTTGTTAGCTATTTTTTGATATTTTAGATTTTCTTTCCCCATAAATAGTTTTTATAAATCTAGAGTCAAGAAACTTAGGCTACCATTTTCATAAATCTAAATCACTTTAAATATTCTAATCGACAAATTCATTGAAATAAACTACTAACTTGTATTTTGCTCAATTCCATAAGCGTGTTCATCCTTAATTGATTCTATTATCATAAGTCTGTATAATTATTTTTTTCAGATTGTATAAGGTTTCTCTTAATTTTATAGAAGTTAGAACAAAATTATGAATTTTCTTTAGCAGACAAATAAGGAGAATGAATAATATTATGCTAATAATCAAGTTGCATTCAAAATAGGAAAGCTTCATTATCTATAAAGACGATATACTTAACTCTGCTCTTTATTTAATCTAGAGCTTATTCTATAATATCGCAAACTAAATTTAATTCCCTTTTTCTAGTAACTCTTTAATTTAGTGTTTGTTTATTCCATCATGTAAATTGCTTAGTTCAATTTTTAAAGATATGAAATAGCCTAACTATTTAATGCTTTAAAATATCTTGGAATAAATATACTAAAGTACCTCAAAACTATCTAGTGATTCTATTAATTCTAAACTTTTACTTTCGGCCTGAATTCATTCATATCAGAACTACATTATTTTTTGTTGGGATGTTTAAAAAGTTAGAAAAAGAAGAATCTTCTTAAGATTTGGATTTAATTTCATTTTTTAAGAAATTTATATACCTTTTTCTACTTTATGCCAATAAGTTAGTCTATTTTTTAAAATATTTTTATTGAAATTCGAATATAAAAGTATCAGAAAGAAAGGAATTATCTTTGAGTTAAAAAAATATAAAAAATAGCTTTCAAAATTAATAATTATTTTCTTTTAAATGTCAAACTTAGTTATTACTTCATCTTCCTCTCTATTAATTTTTCCTTACTTATTTTATTTATTTTTTTGCGAATTTATTCACAAACCTTCAAGTATATTTTAATAAGAAAGAGTTTGAGTTTCGTAAATTATCTCAGCGAGTTTTTAATTTTAATTATTTTTCAAGATTTAAGAAATTTCATCTTTTAGCTGCTAATATTTATTTTACTTAGCCAACTCTTTAACTTAACTCTTTTCGTAGTATAAATTAGTATCCTTCTTTTCCTTTACTTCTGTTATTTTAAATTAGTTAATTTCAAGTTATTCTTATATAAGGAAGGCATATAAGACCAAAATGAGGTTATAATCCTTTTCTACCAATCTAGTAAGCTACTATTAAAAGGTTCCTTATTCCTCAATTTAGTTAAACAAATCTTATAATTATTTAGCAAACTATAGCATTGTCAAGTTTCCTTTTTACTTTTATCAAATTCTCTTTCTAGCTTAAAATAGGGAATGCTACTTTGCTTAATAATACTTAGTCATCATTTTTTATTTCTCACGACTTTAAAAAATTACTAAAAGTATTTCTTATCTACCGTTATACATCTTAACTCGAAGAACTTCATTATTGTATAGTTCAAAATTTAGTGAAGGGAAAAAGAAACAAATCCACATAGCTATACTTATCAAGCTAATTTTATCAGCTTTTGTTAATTAATTTTTATTTATCAGGATTCATTTTTGAGTTATATCGAATTAGCTAGAACTTAAGATTCATTTTATCTTTGCACTTTACCAAGTATTAAACTCACTAAAGTTCTTTAAATTCTTAAAGATTGGAAATTTTATTATTATTTCATAAATTTTAAAGATGGTTCACTTTTTTCTAAATTTATTTGCACTAAAACTTAGCAAAAAATTCAAAAATTTAGGATTCTCATAAAACCATGTTCTTTGTAATATTAGCTGCATGCGGTAAACTGCCGATTCATTAAGTGAGTTATTCGTCTACATTTCTTTATTTAACTATATTTTTGTAGGCATTTATTTTACTATTTATTTGATCCTCCTTCTTGCTCTCTTCCTACTTATCCATTTATATTAAATAGAAAATAGCTAGGCATATAAATATAATATCTAATTAAATAAAAGATTTAGTAGATGATAAAGAAATATGCAAATAGATTTAAATAAATGATTATTTAATTAATCCATTAAATAAAAAATTATAGTCCCATTTATTTATTATTATGATATAATTAATAATCTTCACTTCTAACTGAAATCAAATAAGGGTATTTCCTTGCTACTTTTATATTTGATATTTGTTTTAATTTATCTTCTACTTTAATATTTAGCTTACTTGCTATTATTTCTAGTTGCTTTATTATGGTTATTTCCTTTATATTTAGCTGTTTGATTATTTTAATTATTTAATTAATAGCTTTAGTTGTAGCAATATAAAAAGAACTTAGATTGATGTACTTGCTTAAAAGGATTTTAAGGTGAAGAGTAAATAGAATGTTTGATTTATTACTAATTTATATGCTTTTACTAGATATATTAATTTAATTTCTACCTTAAAATTAAGTTAAGATTAGCTGTTCTTAAGCAATTTTAAAACATACTTATTATTTAGAAAGATTGCTTCTACTTAAATAATAAAAAGGAAAAGTTTATTTTGCTATTAATTAAGTCCACTTATATAAATAAGCCAAATACAGCTTATTTAATAAAGGATATACATTTATAGCTACTAGATGTATAAATCTTAGTAAATAGGAACTTATATATTACTATTTTAGAAACTTAGTCATTTAACCTAGCAATTTAATTCTAGGATACTTTGTATAGCTCATATCATTTAATATCAATCTAAATACATAACTATTATACATATAAGCTAAATTAATAGCTTTACAGCTTTTATTCTAAAGAGGGAAATATTTAGTTTTATCTGTGTGCTTTTAACTTACTAATATAATTAAATTAATTAAATTATCTAGAATCTAAGAAATTAAAACTTGCTAAAGGCTTAGAGCAACAAATAGCATACTTTCTAAATAATAATCTATTAAATTAACTAAGCATTTGCTATAAAATAAGTATATAACTGATTTAAACAATCAAAATAGATAAGTTAGATTAAAGTTAAATATGCTCTATACTAAAATTAATTGCAAGTAGCTTAATTATAATTATATATTATCTAAACTAACACTCTTTTTTAGATCTTAATTAGAGCTTGGTTTAATAATAACTCTATGTAAATAATTATAGTAGTTAGTTAATAAATTAATAATCACTAAAGTTTATTACTTTAATTATTAAGAGTATAATACTTGGTATAATGGTAAGTAACTATCATTTTAAACTTAATTATTTACCTGAATATTACTAAACTTTAGTGTTATTCGCTAAACTCTTTAATAACTAAGAATATTTCTATAATAATTAATATATTATTAAAGCATAAAAGAAGATTCTTCTACTAAGTAGTTTCTTAAATGCTTAATTATAGATATAAATTTTAAGAGTAAAGTTAATAAATTAATTAGTTTATTATACTAAAGATTACTTTTAGTTTATATTATCTAAGCTAGCTATTTTAATATATGACAAAAACGACACCAGCAGGATTTGAACCTGCGCGGGAGAACCCAACAGATTTCAAGTCTGTCGCCTTAACCACTCGGCCATAGTGTCTTATATCTATACACTATAGTGTTATTTAAATACATCACTTAGTAGATGATTATTTAGTTTTAAGATACTTTTATTCTGTTAACATATAAAAAAGGCTAACTATTAATTCAAAAAGAGTAAAATAAATAAATAATAAACTAATTTAAATAAAGCAAATTAGCGAAGTGAAGAAACAACTATTTAATTATTGCTTATACTCTCATAAATAATGCATAAATTGAGTAATCCTTTATTGCTATTATTTATTAAGTGTTTTCTTTTATTAACTTGTTTAGTTATTAAATTTAATAAGCAACCAATCTAAAGGTTTATTATTACTCAATCTAATAATTAAGAATAATAGGTGCTATAAAACTTTTATTACTATAAATTAAGAAAAAATAAGTTGAAATATAATGCATAAAGAAATAATAATAACTAAATAAGAGATCAATATCAGCAAAAATGAAACTGTAAATAATAAATAAGTTAGATATGCTATAATAAAATTTTCAATTCAAACAGAAATCCCTCAATTTTTTAAAAATTTTTAGCGAAGCATAAATATCTCTTTAAAATATTCTATTCTACAATTCTTTTATCTTTCATTACATAAGCAAATCTTTTATTTGTTTTTTTATCTAATCAATTATGAATGTCGCTTAACTAATAGATTGATGAAATTATATAAATTAATTTTAAATAGAAAAAATTTTTGGATTTATAGAGCAAATAAAAATTAAAAAAATTAGAATATTAGAATAATGCTATTAAAATAGTACATCTTTTAGTCATTAATCTAAAGTGGCTTCATAAAAGAGTAATATGAAATATTAATTTTATCTCCTTAATCTTTATTTGGATAAAAAATTCCTTAATTTTTTTCTCCATTTCTACGAATGCAAAATTCATTGCCATGCGTTTTTCCATTTTAAAACTTTCCTGTGTAAACATCACCATTTGAAAATATTAATTTACCTTTTCCCTATTTATAATTTTACACTCACTCTCCCTAATATTTTTCAGCATTTTCATAACTTAAAACTCCAAATTCATCAAATTAATCATTCTTTCAATCACCTTTGAAAGAATTACAATTTGCAAATTACATAGATTATTTTCCTTGTTTCTTATCTTTCTATTCAATCACCACAATATTTGTTTCCATTATTAAACTCTACTTTCTCATTAATCATTTGCCGTTATAGATATTTCCATTTTGATAATGTATTTTCTTTTACCTTGTCTTTAGCCTTCAAAAAGTTATCCTTCATATTTTACTTAATTTAAGGTAAAGAAAGTGTTCCTTTTCCATGTATTGCTCTAAATTAAAATTTTCCTTCGCATACATCTCCATTTGCCCATTTATATTATCCTTTCCCTTGAAACTATTCCTTGACAAATTATCCTTCATAAATGTCACTGCATTTGTATTTGAAAATTCAAAAACATTTTTTTAACAGTCATTTTTTCAATTGCCTTCATAAATATCTCCATTTTTTTTAATATTATCATTTCCCTTACTTTTTAAATTATACTCAATTTTCTTAATTTTTTTCTCCTTATAATAAATCATAGCTCCTTTACTATGAATCATTCACTAAAAGTGTTACCACAATTTGATCTTGAAAGAAATATCCATTATATTTATTTCCACTATTGAAATAAATAAAACCTAACTCATCTATTTTTCCTTAATAAAAACTACCTTTATAAATATCTCCATTTGCAAAGTTTTTTTCTTAATCTTTTTTAAATTTTACTCTTAATATCCTTCATATTAATCTTAATTCTCTTACTTATATATTCCATAACCGTTGCATTAATCCTCTTTCCATTCTCTATCAAAAAGATCGACACTTGCAAATATCTATCTCCTTTTTCCATTTTATTAATTTTAGGTAAAATTGACTTCATAAACGTCTCCGATTAATATTATAGTTTTGCATTTCCTTCTTTCATTTCACTTACAAATGCTCTTTTATACTTTTCTCCATTTTACAAATTAAAATTCCTTGTCTTGAATTTCACCATTTTAAAATTCCCTTTATGACTATTTCCATTAGAGAATTAATATTTTCCTTTACCTTTTTATTTATTTTCTACTCAATTACCTTCATAACGTCTTAATTGATATATCTAAAACTACTTAATCATGTAATTAGTCTCTTAATCCTTATCCTTCATAGATTTAGCCGTTTACATTTTTTTTCCTTTTTATGTATTTTCCACCGAAGAAGATACCCTTAATAGTAGTCACCGTTTTCATATATAAATACGCCACAACCATTTTATTAATCATCTACTTAATTATCATCATAGTTGCCTTTGCAGTTCTAATAAAATTTTCAATTTCCAAACTTTTCCACTTTTGAATTATTATTCGTACTAATATCCATTTTATTAAGCAAGTTTACCATATTCATTCTGTAAATATAACTATCATTCTTCTTCGTAAATATCTCCATTCGCATAGCATTATTTTTTTTATCCTGCTCTTTATCCGTTGAAAACTTGCACTCATACTTATCATCGTTTTTATTCTAAATAAATCCTCATTCATTCTTAATATTAGTTAGGCAAGCTATGCTGTCATCCTTTTAATCATTCTAATTTTAATTATTTAGCTTCAATTTTATTGTTTAATTATCTTTTATTTTTAATATTGTCCTATTTTTCTATGATTCACATATCTTTTTGTTCTTCTTGCTTGTTTTTTTAATCAAAAGTTTTTATAGTGAACATCTAAAGCAATTTTTTGACTTTATTACAATTACCAACATTCTTTTATTATTTCTCCATATACTTCTGGGAAATCTGCTGGTATATCTTCCCTTTCTCAACTTTTAATCCCAATTCTGATATTTTAATCTTCAGCATCTCTATAGGGGATCTATCTTGATACTATTTCTCATAATATAACACCAAGCACATATATATTTGTTTATTTGCTGATTAGGAGTTTCATTCCAAGTAATTCTGGAGCCATTCATCAATAATTCCCATTTACTTTTAATTATTTATAGACTTCTAGCTAATTTTAATATATGCTAGGTCATATTCACAAATTTTAGCTCTGAGATTTTCAGTTAGCAATATATTGAAACTTTTAAATCTCTGTGAATGATATTTAAATCATGTAAATGCTTTAGTCATTAAGCTAAATCAATGCTTATTTAGTACCTATATTCCCAGCTTATTTTGTCAAAATTATGTAATAGATAAAAAAGAAATCTCTACATTAAATCCATAACTAAAGATGCAGATTCTGGACAATATCCGTACAAAAGTACTAAATTTTGATGTTTAGTTTATTTTATAATGCTTAACTCTTTTTCTATCTCTTACTTCTCATTATTCATAATATAAACTTCTTTATTGCTAAATCTAACTACTTTCGTTTACCTTTATAAACCCTTTCCAAAACTCTCATACCCCAAAAATTTTCCACTTAAAGTTGAGAATCTCGAATGACTATAATCTACTCTTAAGATAGTTGAATCAATTTTTTATGCATAATAATAAATAAAATAGAGAATAAACTCTAAGTTAGAGATTTAAATTCATCAGATTTTTATTTTCTATCATGTTGATAAAGAGACCTAAGTAACTTAATCAAGCACTACTTACTTAAATAAAAATTTTAACACTTAACGTAATCATGAATTGCAATTTTGCAACTCTTAACCTAGAAAAAAAATTATTTTGCTTTATTTTTCTATTTATTTTCTTTTTTCGATATATAAAACCTTGATGTTTTTTATCTATCTAAAATTATACAGATAACTTGAGAGATCAAAATTGAGCATTTAAGACTTTTGTAAAAGCAAATTAATTTTAAAATTAAAAACTATTGGGAAAATTCATAAATTAATGCTAGCTTTTAATCCAATGAGTATTTAAGTTCATTAATATTTCCCCTTTTTCTCTGTAGTTTATTAAATTTTTTTTAATCATATTTCATTTAGTGCATTTCAAGCAAGGTGGTTGATTATAGAAATAAGTAGAAAAATATAAAAGTTAATTAAATATCAACATATTCATATTGCTATTATTTATTGAGATTGAAACAGAAGTTTACTAGTTATATGAGAGCTTAGAAAAATCTACTCAGAGATAAAGACTCAGCTATTTATTAATAACTTTTTATCCTTTTTTTAAATATTTCTTGTCTTTTGCTTGTAGAATATAATACTTCCACCAGATTTTTTTTACTAGCAATTACTTCTCAGATAGAAATCGATAAGAAGTAGAGAAAGAGAGGGGACTTCTTAAAGAAATGAGTTTAGTATTATGAAAGAAGTTAATCAATATATAATTTAGTACTACTCTCCAACTTTTATCCTTCTTTATTAAAGCTTTTAACTTAACTCTAGTTCTAGTTAAAGGAAGATTAAACCTACTTGATCTTATAATTTAGCATTAATGCATAGCAGTGTTTATATCTAATTATTATTTAAAATATTTATCTAGTAATCAGCAAAAGAATTATTACAAGGTTTAATTAAACTCCAAACGATATAATGAACCAGGTATAAATCTTAAATGTATTCAATCACTTTCAGAAAGAACTAAATTTAAAATATCTTCTTAGAAACATTTTTTAGATTTTATTTAACCTAAATAATCTAATGATAATGCTAAAATTATTAATTTATCTAAGCTGAAGCTAGGAAGTTATATAGTAGAATGAAATGAAAACCTAGTTTATTATAACTGTAGTCAAGGATAAGCACTAAGCAAATTAATAGAAATAATAATTTTAAATATAAACTTAGTTAATAAATTATCTTAATTATTTATACTCTACCTCAATGAAAAATTCAGTATTTTTCTATTTAAATAAATTAAAATGTTTATTATTGAAAATTTTGGATTTACAGCCTTTTTTGGATAATTATTTCATAATTCACTAATTTTTTTCCTAAATGAATGCAAGAATTTGTACGAAGGGAACAGTTAGATAACTTAAATGACTAATTTCATCTTTAACTAGAACTTAATATCTTTGAGGCATTTTTCTTTTAAAAATAACTTCCAGGAAATTTTTCACATAATATTGTTTTTTATCTTCAGATCTATTAATAATTATACCTTTAAGTTTAAGCTTAGAAGATCTTACAATTTTAATTGAATTAAGAAAAAAGATTGATTTGAATTTGAATTTGAATTAAAGCTTTCATTTAAAATTAATAAAAATGTTAAGAATGAACATTGGAATTATTAATACTTCCATAGATAGAAGGGGAATCAGTCATAACATCAAATGATTCTTATATATTATTATTAACAATATCGCCTACCTAGTATTTCCCTTTGTATTTTATGTAGTTTCTTCTACAGATACAGCATTTAGTGTTCTACTTCAATCATTAATCGATGCATTATTTATGGAAATAATGGCTGCAAGGTAAACTTCTAATTTAGTCATTACTCTTAAATATACACAAGCATATAGAGCATTCTTAATATCTGAAGTATGAACTATTGCTATTCCCATTATAGTAAAGAACAGGAAATTTTTCATACAACTTCATTTTTTCGATTCTCTCTCTTATATTTTGCTCTTATGTCTATATATTATTTCTTCGTCGTAGCATCATTTTTTAGCATGACTAAATTATACAAAAAATTAGAATAATCATACTTAGCATTATTATTCCTACAATACATCACCTCACGATATAAGCTTCAATCTTCTATTAAAATTCGAATTTAAGCTTTAAATTTTTTTAGGTCTCTTCGTCGTTGATGATTTTAATATATCACAGTCCGTTTTGAAATTCCTCAGTTATCGTTATGTTCGTATAGGTAGTAAAGACTTTTTAGTAGTTCTGGTCTGTAGGTAGAACTGTTTCTCCATATTCTTTACTTTTCATTATAAAAGTGAAATTTGAGTCAGTCTTTATGGATATTTTTAGGGTGTTGACATTACTATTAAATATCTCGAAAAATATCCACTAACTACTCTTAGGCTTCGCTTTTATTTTTAATCAATGATTAAAGGTAATTGGTTTTCCTTTGGTACTACAATCATGCCCTATTCAAGGAGACTTACAAAAGCATTTGCAGTTCGAGTTACTTTACCCATTGTTACTACATTTCTAAAGACATTTTTTATCGACTGAGAATAAAAAGGTCAAGTTATATTTCAAAAGCGTCTGATTTTATCAGTTTAAATTTTATACAGTTACCGTTCAACCAGGAAAAATCAGATCTAGGGTTACATATTAAAACCTCTTATGTTACGCTACTCCATTTCAGTCAACTAACTAAACTTAAGAAGAATTCTCCTGCATATCTAAACTGCTGTTTTACTAAACCGACATCAAGCAGTTTCATTCATTACTCAGAATTTCCAGTTAAATAGTAAGGAATTTAAATCCTAAAAGCTCTTATTTTGATAGTTCTTCATTAAATAGCATTGAGCTATTTATCGATAAAGCAGGCGAAGTCTAAAAATATGTAAATTGAAACTGTTTCTGCTTTGGATTACCAGCTGAGATAATTTTAACAAGGAAGACAAGGTTAACTAATAATTTAAGCATTTTATGACTATTTCGAAAATGATCTTAAATACTTTAAATGTAATTACACATTTAAATGACTTAAATACGTGTTTTTTATGATATTACGTGCTTAGTGCAATAAAATATACAAAAGATTTAAATTTTTTCAATCCTTTAATTTAAGTTTTTAACTTATAAAAATAATTAATTCTTTGCCAAAGTTTATTTATTAAAGGGTTATACGTATTAAATATCATTACTAAATCTACTCTATAAGCCAAATTAAAAAATGCAGTTCTATTCACTAGTCTCCAATATTTACATAAGTGCGTTGAAGATTATTTAGCTTCTTAGAGTGAAAATCTAATGTTTTTATCTTTATTTTGAGAAATAAATCTTAGAGCTTATTTTATTGCCTTTGGATTTTTTAGTGCATTTCCGATTTCTCTTAATTTTGTGTATCAACTATCTTGGATATCTTAATGTTTTCTTTAATAAAATTAGTTTCAAAGTAAATTAATATTTTATTACTAATCTGCTTTCAGTTTGTTGACTAAATATATAAGAGGAGATGTTCTAAATTACAAGATAGGAATCAAGCTAGAAATATTGATATACTTTTAAGCGAAAATAATAAAAATATGCTATTGCTATATTAGGGGATTTAACTGACTAGAGTGAGTTAAGTTATTTAGATTATAAATTAATCTTTTAAGTTTACCTTGCTTCTCATTATCCAGATTTTATCTTAGTTTTATAACTCAGTTAAATTAGTAAAAATTTATCTTAAGGGGTACTTAATAAAAATATTTGAAGAATATAAAACCAAAAGCTCGGTTTTAATACTACAAGAGCCTTTTATTTATAAATCACAATTTATTATCACATAAGAGGTTAAAAAAAGAATTGATTCAATTTAAATTAGTAAGTCTCATTAACTAAAGTGAAATAAGTTGTTCTTCATAAGAAAGAGAAGAAAAAAATTACTATAGATACGATAATTTAGAGGGTCTTGCTATATAATATTTATAAAACCAGCAGAAACTTATACTAAGATGTATAATATTTTAGGAATATATTTAAGCTTTTTTATATGGCTAATTTTTAATATCTCCAGATTGTTAAATAAATCATTCTTAAACTTACCGGGAATATTAAAAAATAATTAGCTAGTAGAAATCATTTATGAGCTTACTATTACTCAGCTTTACAACTAAATCCTCATTGTCTTACCTCTAACCTGATTTCTATGCTTCTTATATTGTTATACTATTGACTAATTTCATATTTCATAAGCGTATAATTGAATAATAAACATGTAGATAAGTTATTTTTATCTTTCCTTAGGAGTGATAGTTCTAATTATCCTTCTCCTTTTCCTTTGCTTGCTTTATCTTGGAGCATTCAAAATTGTTAAATGCTAGTTTGGAATGTTGAGAGAGCTTAAATTTATTTATATTCAGCATAAAGGAGCTTATTAAAATATTGGACCTGTTTTTTAATAGTTATGTGCAGATGTGAAGGAGCTGAAGATAAAGAATGCGATATCATTAGTAGGTCTTTATTATGACGATCCTTGTAAAACTTTACCTGATAATTAAAGATCAGTGGTTGGAATATGTACAAATGGGTTATAATAGAGCGAAATTGCGGTGTTAATGGAAAAAAGATAAATGAAACAAGCAAGTACCTAAGAATGCACTGCTGTTTGATGCCAGTTTCCATGTAGAAATAAAATTTAGATGATTGTAGGAATTATAAAGTCTTATAAAGCTTTGAATTCATTTATGAAAAAATAAGGCATAGAGTGTGATTAAATAAAGCTATCAGTAGAAATCATGAAAAACCAAAAAACCGAATTTTATTTTCCAATTTCAAGTACGGAGCAACTGTTGCTGTATAAAGAACCTTAGGAATGAATTTTAAGTTCATTTATTTATTTTACTTAAAAAATTCGATGAAGCTGAGTAATTTAAAAATGAGATAGCATAAGCTATTAAATAAATTTTCTAATTATTTACTTTATTTTTCGATCTATCTTTGAAGAGTCTTTAAAGTCCTTTCATTTTTTATTTTTTCTTCAAATAATCTAAACTAGCATTATTTTTTTTAGCTGCATATTTTCTCACTTAAGATGGTTTTTTCCTCTTTAACTTATTTTTAGTTATAATTTATCTTAAAGGACTTAAATTATAGGAAATTTGATTATCATACTCTTATATTATAATTTTCAGATTCAAGTTTATTCCTATACTGTAAATGCATTCTCTATTTTTTTGAGAAAATTGAGTTTAAATAATTTATTTTATAAATAGTTATCAATTAACTGACATTCACCGTTCAAGTTTGACTGTTGTATTGATTCAACGGAATAGTAGCTTTTTCCTTAATTTATCTTCTTTTATTTTTCTTCGATTTTTTGCATTTATGTAAGCAATGTCTAGACGTTGAAAAATATATATTCCTTTCTTTCTAACTCTGATATAACATTTGACTAGTTTGCTGTAGCTCCAAATCTTATAATTTTATTTACTTCTTTAACTTTCTTTTCATAGTCGTTAAGATCGCTCATGATTCTTAAAATTTTTTTTTTAAATTCTCCGAATTCACTCACTAAAATAAACTAACCAGTTCTTCATAATCAAACTTAGAAAAATAATAAAGTAGATAAAAAAGAGATAAAAGGTTTATATAAACTTAAATAATCTAACCATAGTATTAATACCACAGTGAAAGTTTACAAATAGATAAAATAATAGAGATGAAATAAATTACTCAGATTATATCCTAATTCTTTAATATATTCCATCTTTCTAATTCTGCTATTTCAATTCTAGCTCATTTTATAACTGTATTCTCAGATGTAAGATAGATAATTAATGAGAGTGTTTGCTGCTTTATATTTAGATACCCTCATTAAATTATTATTATGGCTGCTAGATCATTTTGTTAATTAAAAGAGGAAACAGTAGTTTAATGAATATAGGGATATTAAAACAAAAAGGCTTTTTAATTTAAACTAGAATGAATAATTGTATTTATTTAGGTTTGCATGAGATTCAACTTTTAATAATAAAAGGCTTAGTATATTATAAAGTATGATAATAGATAGAAGCACTTCAAGTAAAAAGACAGTTATTTAAAATAATTTGGTAATTAGTTAAGAATATCAGAACTTTCTAGAGTTTATTAGTATCTTCCCTTTAGTAATTTAAACTTTATTAATATGAAAGTTAAGCGATGCACTAGTTACTCAGAAGAAATTATCTTTATGCTTGTTCAAATGAATTCAAATAATATATCATTAAAAGTAAAATTTAGGTTCAAGCTTCAGAGGAATTTTTCATTTTTAAAGGGAGCATTTTAATTTCGAAATCTTAAGATTTATTTAAAAAAAATAAAGCAGAGCTATTGTAATGCTAACTATATATAGCACTATAAACTCTAGGTGATTAAGATATTTATTCTCTCATATAATAATGTAGTTATGTATGATTTGAGTATAATATATGAAATTACGTATCTGGTTCTTATTATAAAATCCTCTTTATTAAGTCATTTATAAAATAAGATAAAATCTAATTAAAAAAAAGGGATGGAATCTTAATAGAAAAACTTAGTAGCTAGAATTCTATTTTTAAGAAAAGTAATAAGATAATCTTAAAATTAGAATCAAAGTCGAGTTTTTGCTAAATTTGGATTAGGAGTTATAAAATACGAAATTTCATCCAATCTAAAAGATAAAAACAAGATTTGGGATATTTTAACTTTCGTAGAAAACACCAAAATATAAAAAATTTGATCTTTATCTTAACTTAAATTCTAGAAATAGTAGTTTAATATTAAGAAGATTGACTAGAATAATTCTTATATTGAGCAGATATAAAATAAATTAGTTGCTATATCTGGAGGTAGAATTCGAGGCTAAAAAAGATTTACATTCATAACAAAAAATAGTTAAAGTATAGAGTTATAAATGGAATTTTAAAGACATCACCATAGAACATGCTTTGATAAAAATAATCGTATTTTTATAATTTCTGGAATATAAAAAGATATTCATGATTAAGCTGCGTGTGAAGTACTTAATATTAATTAGAATAAATTTTCTCAAATATAACCTATATAAATCCCAGTTGGTCATTTTGGCTGCGATATTAATGAATAAAAAGTCTGAGTTTTTGGAGGCTAAAGTATCCAAAGCAAACGCTTGGAAAATAGAATATAAATCTTAGACTGTTAAAATAATAATTGAATTTAAGCTGACCAACTAATTTTCAGAAAAGCGACGATTTCTGCTCTTTTCATTCAGAAAAACTAGAATTTCATTATTTACGGACATGGAGGGTCTGATATAGAAACTCTTGCCTTTGATTTTAAAAGCTTTTCTAGTATTGGAAAAAAATTTCCTAGATAGAACTGAAATTATACCAAACCAGTTTCAAGTAGCTATTCAGTTTTTTAATTTGACTAAAAGAGTGATTTGTTTTAGTATGACATCAGAAAAAATAAGTGGAAGAAAGTTAAATGAATATACCTAGAAAAAATGATTTATATATCCTTATTTTATCATAAATCTAATTATATAATTTTTAAGTTAAATCAAAAGCTTATAATTAATTATTTACTGAGATAGTTTAATATTTAATATTTAAAATTGAAAAAGTCATTCGTTTTTAATTACTATGTTGAATTATTTTTTAAACAAAGAGCCATATCACTAGAGAATTATATATGGATATATATTTAGATTAAGTTAAAGAATAAGTAGCAATCTAAAAAGATTAATGATTGAGTTAAAATTACTTAGGTGAATAAATATCTAAATGATCGTACTACAGTATAGAGAAAGCATTTTATAAATGATGTATATATATTAGTGTATAAGATATGTAGCCATTTTAGGTATCAGAAATTATGAATTATGATCTTGGAAACTGCAGAATTCTTTTTCGGAACTTTTTAAATGTAAGAGTGAAAGATTTCATGAGAAGCTCTACTATAGCTTTAATAGAATATATATTCGCTTTTTTAATTTTAAATCTAAATTATCTTTCATATAAAAATATGAACATTCCAAATAGATATCAAACGTAGTATTTATCGAAAAAATATTAACTTGGAATAATTAAAAATATAAAAGTCTACAAAATTTCCAAGTTTCAAAGTTTGGCAAAAGAGCTAATAAAACTTGTAATATTAGAAGTTTAATATATAAAGACAATTATTCTAAACATAAAAGTCAGTTATACTCAGATAGCTTAAATAATATCCTGTAAAACTCTTGCTAAATAATTTAAATAATACTTGAATGCAATATAATATATAAAAATTGAAAAAATGTATTAAATGAAAAAATAATTTTTGTATATATTAAATTAGAAATAAAGCAATCTGAATATTTGAGTTCTTAAGAAAATATCTTAATAGAACTAAATTATAATAATCAGCCATTCTATGAAAGTCTTAATCAAATTACCGTAAATAAAATTCATTATTGCTATACTTCTTAATTTTATTAAGATGAGATATTAAAAATTTATAATAAATTTTGTTGGAGTATTTATTAAAATAGATGATATATAAAAGTATTAGATCATACTAAAACTAAAGAAAAGTATAAATACTAAATATAAAAAGAATGCATATTTGTAAAAATTGATTAAGATTTTTAAGAAATAAAACAAACAATTTGAAGGAATTTTTACAGAGATTAAAAGTACTTTGAACAGTGAAAGAAAAATCTATATTATTTGGTTTTAATAGCCTACTTTAGTGAATAATCTTTTATATAAAAAAGATAAATAATGCATAATTTATAGTAAACAGATAATAGAAAGCTAGGTAAATAATTAAGAAATAAAAATGACCTGCACATGTTTAAACTACCAATATTCATATGATATTTATAAAGTTATACCGTTATTATATATATACAAACTTTAAAGATAAAAATAGTTATAAATAGATTCTAGAGGATTATAATGATAGAAAATAAAGAATATAGATATAAATATGAATATATAGTGTATTTATCGAAAATAAATAGTCATTAGATATATTAAAGATTTAAAATCTTAAGTTATCGGAAGCCTTTAAAAATTAAACAAAAAAAAGCATATGATCATAATCAAATAAGAAGTAAAATAGTTTATAAATAAACAAAAATTATTAAGCGACAAATGAAAATTATACAAAGCAAAAAAATTATTAATCTATGAGAAAAATTAATAAAAGGATTAAATATTTATTAACTAAATATAATAAAAGGAAAATAAAAGTTAGAAAGTGATTTAAAGTATACTAGCTAGCAATTTAATATTAAAGGAAATTTTCTTTTAGAAGTTTGAAAAATTAATAAGCAAAAAAATCGTATATTTGATTAATTCTTTTATAAAAAGAAAGATATTTTTATAAGAAGAAAAGTTATCAATTTTTTAAATTTTTATAGCATTAAAAATTTAATTTTTCATCATCAAAGAATAAAGTCCTGGCAATCCGAAATTTATTGTAGTTCCAAACAGCATACACATATAAAAAAGACGCTCCCTTAGAGTTTCTAGGCTTATTGAAATATTATTAAACAAATAATTCTTAAAGAATATTTTATTTATTCTCTTAATCAGTTCACTAAATGCTACCTACAATAATAATATGCCTACTAGTAAAAAATGCTCATTTCTTACTTCTGATTTACTAGAAATAGGATGTCCTTTACAATCTACCAAACTAGTCATGCAATAATCATAAAACTTTGTAGATATTAATTAAAAGTAAATCAGGATACTGAACAACTCCAATTCTGTTTTAATACCTTGATATATTAAACTACCTGGGAGAATATTAAACTGAATATCCTTGTATTTGGCAAAACATTTCTATTTTAAATAGAAAATTAATCTGTCTGGTAAATAGGCCTTACCAAAAAGTTCCATTATGAAATTCTATGTCATAGTGAGTCAAAATATTTAAGAAGTAATTCCTGATTTATTGATTAGAGTATGTAGAGTTCCTATATAAATGTATTCAAAAAAGAGGAAGAAAATCATAAATATACCAAAAGTATTTTTCTCATATCGCTTGAAATATCTATATTTAAACAGTTAATTTCCACCTAATCTAATACAAAATAGAAAAATAGGAATTAATTATAAGGTTATTTCAGGATTTTTATCTTTTAAATAGAGGAAAACATCTTCGAAAAAAACTTTTACTACTGCAAAATAAGCTACTAGAGATAATCCAGCAGTAAAAACTTTGAAAAACATCCAAGATTGCTTCAATATAATCAAGTTTGTAATTAAATATAAGAAATTACCTACCATAAAAGCCATTGATTTTTAATTGAAAAAAACTATATGTCCAATTAAGTGGCTTAATAGAGGCATGAATGTTATTATGTAAAGTAAACATTTATTAAGCTTGTTCTTGAGAATAAAAGTTAATGAAAAGTAGACATTCAAACAGTAGAAGCAATAATAATCAAATTCAAATATTTTAGTCATTGATATATTTATAACCTTCGAGCAATTTATATCGCATTTATCTTACTCTTCTAAATTTATTTTTCCGTTGGAATTCTTTTAGTTGTATTTTTCTCAGCTTTAAATATCACAAAAGGGAAAAATACTAAAATTTTCACTTATGCATTATTTAGTTGATGTCATAGCATAAAAAAATAGAATTACAAAAAAGAAATCAAAAATACGTCTTTCAATTTATGTTGTTTCTGTCTATTAATTTATTCAATTTATTTAAGGGAATTCAGAGTCTAAAGGATCTATTAAGATTTCATGTTCGCTTTTTTATTCTTAAAGCCTTTAAGAATTCTTTTATATTTCTTCAAATCTAGAAGTAGCATTACTTTCAACTACATTTTCAAAAGTATTAGTCTTAAGAAAAGAATCAAAGCTGGATTTTTTTACTTACTGTTCTAGTTATATATTCATATTTGAATCATTCATTTTAAGAAAAAATTAAAAATTAAAAAAATAAAATATTATAAGTTATTTAATAGGTTTAAAAGAAAAAGGAGGAACAATTAAAAAAATCAATAATAAAGAAATTAAAAAGAAAAATAATAAGTCAAATATCTAAATTCATAATATTAAAATTTCATTGCTATGTCTTCTAATTTATTTATTAATTATAATCATATACATTAAAAAAAAATATTTTAGAGTTTATAATATATAATTTATTTATGAAACATAAATTGTTTATTTAATAAATTTTAATTTATTAAATTAGAACCAAATTTTTTAATTTTATATTTTAGTAATTTATCTGTGTAGCTTTATTTAAAACAATTTATTATTAAATTTGTTTTTGAAAAAATCTAAATAATAAGAAACATCATATAATTTGATTATTGCTTTAAAGGATTTTGTCAAGTAAATAATAAAAATTTAATCTTTATTTATAGCATTTGCGTATCATATTATTTTTTTAATTTTTTTTTAATTTTAATTTTTTTATAGATTATTTAATTTTTTAATTAATAATCACTTTATTAATTAATTTAAATTATTTTTCAATATTTTTATAAAGAAAAACATTTTCTTTTTAAAAGAATTTTTTCTAATTTTCAAATTTTGATTAAATTTAATTAGCATTAAAAATTTATTTAACTATACTAAAAATAAACATCATGTGTTTCTCTTTTATCTCTTTTATCTATTTTTTAATTATTTTATAAAAAATCAAGAATTTTATATCTAAAAAGATAAAGGTTGAGTATAATTAAAAAATTTATTTCGGATTTCAAAGGAAAATTTAAAATGATTTGATTCATTAATTTTTAGATTTAATTAAAAAATTATTTATAAAAAAATTTTGTTGTAGTTTTTGATAATCATACTTTCATAAATTTATATGCTAAATTTGAGAATTTTATTAATTAAATATCAACTAAAAATGATTTAATTTTATTTAAAAGTGAAAAAATTTAAGATTTATAAATTTATATTTAATTTTTTTTTATATAGTTCAATTTAGATTTTATTAAAAAAAATTAAATTATGTTTGACATCTTAATTATTTTTTTATTTTATTAGATTAATTTATTATTACTTTATTATTTATTTCTTGGTGAAAATTTAATTATAAAATGTGATTTTTAAGATAGTTTTTATGTTGATCTGAATCTATTTTAATTAAATAAATTTATTATAATTTATACTTATTATTTTAAATTTGATGATATGTTTTAATGTATTTTATTCATATTTTTTTATAATAACAAACTAATTATTCCTCTTACAAATTTTAAATATTCGATTTAGCTAAATTTTAAGTTCAAAAGGTATTTTAACTTCTTTAGCTTAATTTAAAAAATTTAATTTCTTCTCAATTATTTTTGTAGATCTCCCAATCTTAAAAATGGAAGTTCCACCACTAACCAAATGTTGTTTTTGTATGGATTTAATAAAAGGGTGCAAGTGATTACTCTTTCTTCTGCTGATGAAACATATTGTAGATTTAATTCTGTATTATTTTTTAAAAATTTTCGTTGATTATATGATGATAATCATACGAAATAACGATCTACAAAATTTGGAAAAATTTATATTCTAGTACATAGAATATGAGAAATCGTTGTGAAAAGTGCTAGCTTTAAGTGATAATACTTTAGGAGAAAATAAGTAAAATCAAGATATAAATGAGAGGATTAAAGAAGTGATTAAATAATTAAAGACAGATTATTTCGAGGAATAAGTAGCTCTTTGGCAAAAAGAAGTGTGGTGATAAATATAGCTGAGTCTTATTTTTGTTTTATTGGCGTTTATTTGTGTCATTTCTATTTACAAGAGATACTCGATTCCTTTAAGAATTTTTGCAATTGTAAAGGCTATTCAAATCTACCCAATATTCAGTACAGCTTAGCGGCTATTAAAATACAGTTCCTCTAAGAATTAGTTTTTGATAGAATATGATTTTTTCACCTTACTATATTATTTATTCTGTCTTTACTTATACGTCCTGATTTATTCAGCAGGCATATAAATTAAGATCGATTAAAATGAAGAAATTGTTTATGAACCTCCACCTTAGTAATAAATAATATAAGAAGTACCTTTAGGTGAACTTATGCAAGATCATAATGAGTAGCAATGAAATAAACTTTATAATGATTAAACAAATAATCTATCATAATTTAAAATTCAATTATTTTGCTTTTAATAATTCTAATTTTAATAAAGCAGTCTTTAAAAAAGCTTTTAAATAATAGTGACAAAATATTTCAGAAATTATTATATTAACCAAATTTTTTCTCATAATGTATAAAATTGTTTTATCTTCCATATTAAAGCCTTTAAATAAAATTTATTAATAATTATTATTTAATTATAATCTATGATATTCATATTTAAATCTTTTTGAATTATAATTAAAAGTTTACGTTCAAATCAAATTTAGGTAAATAACTTTGAGAAAAAACAAACTACTATAAGTTGTTAATTTCAATGCTATTTTTTTCGCTTTTTTATCAATTTATTTTTAATCTTTTTATATCTATATAAAATAAAATAGAAAATTATTTCTTTAGCTTAATGAAAAATGGAGAAAAAAACTTATAAAATCGTCTACAAAAAATTTAATAGTTCTATTGTAATAAATTATTTTGTAATTGCTTAAGATAAATTATGCATCATTAAGAAAAATAATTAAAAAAAAGAAAAAAGGGAAAAATAAATATTTAAAACTGAAATTTTAACTAGAAATAAAAAATGAGTCTTAAAAATTAATTTTTATTTAAATTGATTTTTCTTTAATTAAAATTGGCTAAAGCTAAAATTTTAAATATTAATAATTTTAAACCATTATTATAAAATAAATTATCTTAAAATATTAAAGAAAATTTAATTTAAAGTTATAAAAGTAATTTATGCTATTTAAAAAATAGATATGAAAATTTAATTATGAAAAATGAATATCTTAATCAAAAAATTTATTTTATATTTAAGGATTATCATCATTCAGTAGCAATAAAAGATTTATCTGAATAATCTCGTGTGAATATTATTTTTGAATATTTTCCAATTATGCTTTTTTAACTACCTTTTAAAATGATAAATTTTAGTTAAATATTTTGAGATAATTTTTAATCTTTGTAAATTTCGAGAAGATCTGAGTATTAAAAAGGAAATAAAAAATTAAATAATAGTACTACAATCCAAATAAATAATAATTTAGAGGTAAAACTGCAAAAAAGAAATAAAACTTGTCATGATTCTAAAAAGACTTAAATAAAATAGATGGGATTTATTTAACTATTTATAATAAAAAATTTATCTATATTAACTTTATAATTTATAAATTCCTAAATATTAAAAATGTTCTTTTTTAATCTAAAATAAACATCAATACTTTTCCTTTAATTTCGTTAAATTAATTCATATAACAAATATTTAAAAATAAAAAACTTATTAATATTTTCACAATTAATTATAGATTTATCATTTTTAGATAAATTTAATAGATCATATGAAAATATTAAATTATTTTTTAAATATTTTTTCCTTTTTTTTTATTTAAATTTTATTTAATTATCCTCATAAAAACTAAATTTATAATTTTAATATTCTTATAAATATAATTTAATTTTAAGTTTAAATTTAGCTTTTTATTATTTTTTCAATACTGAGATTAATTAATTTCTCAGATTTGTATATGTAAAAAAATTAAATTAAATTAAATTTTTTGGTTTATACAGTATATAAATTAAAATAAAGATAAAAATCTTTCAATATTATAATTTTAAAATAATTAAAATATTCATTATTTTTAAATTCTAATTTTAAATATTTTATTATAACTAAATACTGCAAATACGAATTGACGTTTTTTTATAAAAAAATTTAAATTATTTAAATAAAACTACTTTATTTAGAAATTAAAGAGCATTATTTATACTGGTGCTTACTTTTTTGTATATAAATTTTTAAATTATAAATAAAAAAATAATATTTTGAAAGTTAAAATCAATTTAATAAACATAATAAAAAAGTAAAAATAAAGTTAAAATTATTTTTTCTTTCTGAAATATAATAAGTTAAGGTATTAAAATTTGAAAAATTATAATAATAATTAAATTTTTAATTTAAATATAGTAAAATTAAATAAGATAGTGATAGATTAAATTTTTGAATTGTTTCTTATAAATTAACATAAAAATTTATTATTATATGCTACTTTAATTAAATTAAAGTATACTTTTTTACAATTTTACTTATAAAGTAGATTTTATTAAGTTTTTTATATTTTTAAAACTTTTATTTAAAAATAAAATAAATTTTAAATTATTTGCCTTAAAGTAATTATTTTTTTATAGAATCTTTTAAATATTTTTTAATTATAATTTATTTTTTTGTTACTTGATTGAATTCTTTAAATTCTAAATTTAAAATGAAAATATGGAATTAAAAATTATTTATGGTTTATAGAATTTAAAAAACAAAAAATTATTTAAAATATTTTTTTTAATATTTTAAATATGAAAATATTCCAATCTTAGCATAGCAAATTTTTGTGAGAAAGTTTATCAAACATTAAAAATAAATATCACATCAAAAGTTTTTAAATGTTAAATAAAAATTTTTATTATTGCTAGCTTTAATAGCTTTATTAATTGATTATATAACCTTCTTCAATTATTCCTATTTTTTATTCCCCATTTTTATTTATTTAGACTCCAAATCCAATTCTTTTATTATTTTCCATTCTCCTTAATAAATGGTTCCATCTTTATAATATTGCATTCCCTTCCCATTTTTCTTATCACTCTCTTAATATCCTTCATATGTACCACTTCTTACTTTAAATTCTCCTATACCATATCTTTTGTTATCTTGTCATTATCCTTCATAAGTATCTCCATTCTTATATTTCATAATTCCTCTTCCGCGTCTAATATTATATTCCCACTAGAAAATATAATATTCATATTCATATTCATTTTTATTTCAAACATATTTACCATATCCATGTTTTTAATTCAAAAACTTCTCCAGTGTAATTTCCTTATCTTTCATTTATATTTTTATTGATAATTTTCGATTCTATTTTTAAGTGTCAATTGTAAAGAAACTTGCCATAGCAGTCATAAAAGTATAATCACAGCTATAAGTATTCCTATTTTAATTTAATTTAATTTTTTTGTTTATTCTTCTATTTCTACGATATTCTAAGATACCTAATTAATTTTTTATTTTAACGAATTTATAAATCAATTTATCGACAAATCTAGAGATTTCTCTTATAATTTACCTATTTTATTTATTTTACTCATTAAATTTTTATTAATTTGTCTTATTTTAAATTTGAGATAGAGTCTGTTGATATTCTTGTAATTTAACTATGAAAGAAAGAAGGGTTCATACAATGATATAAAGTTAATTAAATTCCTCTAAAAAATGATTAGCTGTTGATAGCTATAGATTTTCTATTATAAGCACTAACATTTTTACTCCAAATTAAGATTTATGAATATTTAGTTTCAAATTGGAGAATTATATACTTAAAATTTCAGACCGCTCTAGCTCCAGATACTTGAGTTATAAAAACTCCATGCTCCTGAAAATCCAATTAAGTCTTTCTGTAAAATTTAATTTTTTTGTCAAATGATTCAGAATTGCAAAGAGGTTGAGTAGAAAAGGAGTTGCTTAATTTCTTTGCAAAATCGTTTCTGCGTCTATTTTTAGGATAGAGTATCCATCTCCTTGAACCCTTGTTACTGTTATCTTTTCAACTTATTAAATCCGAAAAGTGTGATTTCGTTTAAAGATGATTTAATATAATTAAATATATAGAAAAAATATTTATATATTAATTAGAAAATATTAGTATTTTTCTTAAAATTTAGATAAGCTAAAATGTTAATTTTAAAGTTAGGAATCATAATATAAAAGCTTCATAATACTCTATCTCCAGTAAACACCTCCAGCAAAAGAGTATCCTCCTGCAAATCCAATTAGTGTACTATTTAAAAATTTAATTGTCTTTTCGAACCTTTAATTGGTACAATAAGTGTGGACAACATATGGTGTAGATAAAGTTCTTTATTAATTTGTTTCTATTGTTATCTTTTATATAGAGGCGTTGTCTCCTTCAATTTTTATGGCTTTTATATTTTCGTTATTTTACAGTTGAAAAGTGACGCTTTCATTAGTTGGATAAATTTTTCCTATAGGAGGCTTTTTAAATAATTTCCCTTAATTGTTTCTAAGGGTAATTTAAGTTCCCTAAAGAAACAGGTATCTGAATTCATTATCTTTATTACACCCATTAAAAGGAATTCAAGCTTAAAAATAGAAAGTAATTGAATCTAAAGTGTATATATTTTCTATCTACAAATCAATATAATCATTTCAATTACTATCAGCAAGACTATTTCATTAGGTATTTGCAAAATTTATAGCTTCGGTTCATTCCTTTATTTTTACTATCTATACTGTTTTGGAAGTATAATTTTAATTAATTTTAGGAATTTAAAGATAAGCATCTCTGTACTCGTAAGCATCAATAAATTGCTTTTATAATAAGATTATGTCCTATTTTTAAAGTTTTGGAAAATTACGTTAGTTAATTAATTCTCAGATAGGCCTCATTTAGTATCCAATAGGAATAGGATTTTTTTTCACATTTGTTATCCAGGAGTATTAGTCAGTTAGAAAAATAGATCCTTATTGTAATGAAGTTTTCTTATATATTCGTGAATTAAATGCTTATCTTTAAAAAAGAGCTTGATCTTCATCATATTGCGAGCTTTCTTAAGAACTTTATTTAAATTTTTAAAGATAGCTAGTAAACGTCTAGGTAGCTGCTTAGTTAATGTCAAAGTTTTAATTTTGTAAAAATTGCATATCTTCTGCTTTAATATCATATCTTTCTTATAATATAGCTCCATATGTGATCTACCATATGTAGAAATTCCCATACCAATCAAACAGCTAATTTATTGTTATGTTTGGATAAGTAGAATTTACTAAATCATATATTGACTCAATGAAACTACTTGTCAGGTTATGATTTTTAAAGTCAATTGATAATTAATAAGCTTCACAAGCTTATTTTACTTCTATGCTAGCAATATTTTAAGTTCTAGCTTCCTTTATTTACGCTTAAAACTTTTTATTGTAAGAGAAAGCGTAACCATAAAAATCAGAATGCTTTCTACCCTATGAAACTACTGCATGTTGCCATCCGCTAAAATATTCAGAAAATTTAGAATCTCTTCAATCCTAAGCATTTTCAAATTATGTAACTTGGGTATCAAAAGAACAAATATCTAAATCAACTACTTAAACTTTATCAGGAATTAGTCAGAATCCATCCTAAGTTGTTTAAGGTTACTCCTAATCTCTGTCAGTCAATACTTATAGTTCCTTCTAATCTGCCTTCTATTTCTAATAAGTTAAATCTAAAATTTCCAGTTTCGGTTTATACTCATTTATGCTCTGGTCTGGATAAAAACTGTAAGAATCAATTCCCTTAGATAAAAATTGGGGCAATAAAGGAACATTCTAGACGGCTATAAAAGCAAAGAAAACTAAAAAGTATTTCATATATAAATTAATACATTGTATGCTTAAATATAAACTTATGATTAGCTTTTATTAGTTTTATTTTTATGACCAAAATATTAGCTTAATAAAGTGATAAAATATGATAAAATATGATGAAATATGATAAAATATGATGAAATATTATCAATTTATGATATTTGCTTGAGAAAATTTAATGCTATATACCTTAATAATAAAACTTCGAAATTTTTTTATTTATATAGTGATATATTTGGAATATTCTTAGACTGAAATAAATGCATCCTTATTTTCTTTGTAAGTAATAGCGTTTTAGTCTTATAAAAACATAAAAAGGCAAATTTAATTAAGATTACTACTATCTTACGATATAAGAGCAGGCAAATAGCTCTTGAATTAATATATTTTTGTCATCATTTATTAGATATTGATTCTAAACAAATTTGCTTCAAATAATTAAAATATTTAAACTTAATATTTTCTAATAAAAGAATATATAAACATTTAAGCGACTTCGATATAAAAAATCATAAAAAAATTAAAATTAGTACTTAATAAAAAGTAACTAGCCTTAGAAAAATAACTTTAGTCCTAATTTAATTCTAATATTTTTTAGCATTCTAAAGATAAAGTTAAAAAGTTTAATTTATATAAGCCATGCATAGATATTATCTTTTCATTAACTATGTATTTAATTTATTATAATTATTTTAATATCACAAGATTTTATTTATATCTTTTCTGAATAATATTTAGATCGCTTATTTTTATTTAACTCAGTATACAAATTCAAGTTGATTTTTTTATTTTAGTTAAATATTTCGAACATTCTCATTGTTGTTTAGACTCCTTTAATTATTTCGTAAGTGCTTAAAATATTTTTATCAATTTTCGCTTTAAATATTAGTCTAATGAACTTTGCTAATATTTTTAAAATTAATATTAATAGGTAAATTTTATAAATTAAAATCGTCTTTAAATTATGTTCTTGTACTAAATCTCTATTATTGGGTAATTTCTTAATTATAATCTAATTCATATATACTTTATCTAATTTAATTATTTTGATGTTAATGCTTATACTAATATGAAGCCTTTTCGTTATTTTATATATGTTAGCAATTTTAAAATATCATGCTTTTATTATATCAATTGTAAAGATTAAATTTTATTTATTTTTATGTTTGAAAAGGAAATGAAAGATTTAAGAGCAATGTGTTCAAGATTTTATCTATTTTTATTTTAATTGATATTAGATTTTAATTATAATAGAGTTATTTTAAGACTTTGATTTTAGAGATGTTTCAACCTTATCCTAATATCCTACTATTATATTTACTGGTAGATAATAAAAAAGTTTATAAAATATTTGCGA
This sequence comes from Loxodes magnus, assembly GCA_946699065.1. Classification (NCBI taxonomy): domain Eukaryota; phylum Ciliophora; class Karyorelictea; order Loxodida; family Loxodidae; genus Loxodes; species Loxodes magnus. The sequence goes on from CAMPDV010000061.1 coordinate 290,680, forward strand.
TTTTGCATTTTATTCTTCAAAATTATAATTTCCAGTTTTTACAACTTCTATTGCTTTCTTAATATTTAGGCTTTTATTAAATCTTGCTTTATTTTATAAATTCTATCCTGCTTATTAAAATAAAGAATTTATATATTTTTTCTAAACTTTTACCAAAAGTATTTTTAGGATTCTTGATAGCTTTTAAAGTTTAAATTAATTCATTTTTTCTTATTAGTTCTTTGAAATTCTTACATTGTTTGCATATTTTTTCGAAAGTAGCAAATTTTTTCTGCTAATTTTGTAATTTTTAAGAATTTTTATTATTTCTATTTTACTTCCGCCCCCTAAAAAGAAATTTGAAGACCACTGCAATGAAATTGTTTTTAGGTATTAACTTTAATGAAAAAGCTGTATTTCTATTGTTAAGGTATAAAAGTGTGATCATTTGCATTTCAAACTATAAGTAGACTTTTCACTCTTCCAAAAGCTGAATATGGAGGCAAGATAGTTTCTTGAAGTATTTAAAATGAAATCATTGATGTAATGGACAAAATTTATGCAAGTATATGATTAATTTCAAGGAAAATATTCTAAGCTTCTGGATACACATTTAATGGGTCATTCTATATAGATCTGAATTGATCGTCCTTAAATCTAATTAGGGCTCTGATTCTTTAATTTTATTACAAAATAAAAAAAGAAATTATTGATTATCCATGGACAACAATAGGTATGCTTTTCTGAAATATTTGGAAAGAAAAAGAATATCATTACTTCGACTACCTAAAAATATGACTGCATCTATAATATTAAATTGGATAATCCAAAACATAATTGCAGTTTAAAATCATTTTCCAAACATATAAAAATGTAAATTTAGCATAAATTCTGTACAGCTACAACCAAAAGATTTTATAGAATGCCTACTGCTAAAATATATACTGATTAATTTCAAAATCTATATTAATGACTATGAATTAATTATACTAGATTAATAAATCATATAGAAGAGAATTTATAAGTATATATCAGCTCAGAACCCTATCATTTTATTTCCGAATAGATCATTAAGAACGTCATTACCCTGTTGATAGCTCTTTTTTCATTTGTAGAGATTATGATATTTTCGACTATTTAATGGAATGTATCTACTGAAATGATATAAGGGAATGTCTAAAGTATAAAAGATTGGGAATTTTAAATAAAGCATTTGATTCTCTTGGCTCAATCTTTAGTTGAAAGAAGAAATCCTAACAAGTAAAGATGTCCAAAATTCTTTTTAGTTTAATCTTAAATTTGAGCTTAAAGAAAATATAAAAATAGTAGAATATAGAATATATTGAAAAAAAAGGAATCAAAATTCCTATTTCTTATCTTTAATTAATTAATTTTAATTACAAGAGCTTTGGGGACCATGAACTCTTTTCCAGTTAGACGACCGATGCTCTCCTTTTAAGGATTATCGGAGATATCCCGTTGTGTTCAGATACAGCTACCAGAGAGCTCCATCGATATGAGTAGCCAGGTTTCAATCCCCTATCAAGAGAGGATAATCTCGAAGGCAGTTTTCCCTTCAGAAAATGAGCCTGACTAGGGACTTTCTCAGCTACAGGAAAGGAAGTTGTTCCTAGCCATAAAATCAGAAAGTTCAGTCAAGAAGGCCAATCTCAGCTCCCACCATATTTTTACCTCTCTTTTTTAATCTTACATTCCGTTTTTAAATAGATAAAGACAATTTAGAGGATTAAAGCAAAATTCATAAGAACGACTATTAACAAAATGCAGATTAAACCGCAATATAATAGACTTTCTCAAGAACTAGTAAAAAATTATATTGATACTGAAAAAGCTAATATGCCTTATAAAGAGTCTCATATTTATTTTGGAAGAGTTAATTATAAATTATTGATCTTCAAAATATAACAAATAAGCATTTATAAAGTTAAAAAATTTCATCTTTAGGAATTAAAAAAGTTAAGAAGAAATTTCTTCCTTTTAAGAAAATCCAAAAGTAATATTCTCATAGATTAAGAAATAATTGAATCCTAGAAAAAGAAATTAAATTAATTGCAATTATTAAATATTTATTTTGAATAGGGAGGAGCAATCCTCCAACTGAGATTAACTTAACATAAGTACCAGGAAATTCTTCAGGAGCGACAAACTGAGCAAGAATCTTGGTAGGAGCCAAGACGAAAGAACTGGAGACATTGTGTAACGATTATTGAAAAATGCCAGACGATTAGGTCTCTGAGTCATCATTCTGACCATACCCTATTAGAAGAACATAATTTCCAAAGGAGTGAAGTACTGGAGGAAAAATTAAATAGAAAGTTTATTAATTTTAAATAAAATTAATTTAAAGAGCTGCACACCTTTGAGAATTCTACGCACTCTATATTCAAGTTTGTTTATTTATTTAACTAAATATTTATTGATTAATGGAAATATTTTTTAAATATATCAAATTTGATAAAAGAATATATAGATTTCAGTAATAGGTAAAGCGATTTAATTTATATAAATAATAATGAAATTCAAAACTTTCCTATATAATAATAATTTTAGCCTTTTTGTCTTAGCAAAATTTAGCAAATTATATAAATAATACCTAATGGAAAAGTAACTTGTCTTAATGTTATTAAAGGCGATTTATTAAAGTAAAAAAAAGCATTATATTACTTTAAATCTTTACTATTTCAACAATAATTTGCTAAAAATTGGAAGAATAACTGAAAAATTAAATACTTCAGTTATTGCTCTTATTAAAAAAAAGTGAAAAAATAACATTATATTTCTCTCATAAACATGATATTGGATTATATAAAAATTTTCTCAAAGAGGTTTCAATTTGATGAAAGAAAGAAGTCTAGTTCATTAAATTTACATGAGATTTTTGAAAAAGATGCAAAAAACTATGTAAATTTGATTATTAGTAATAAAAATATATAATAATTGTCATTATAAATGCTTACCTTCTTCACGGATTTCAACCTGATTGGGGCGGCCCATTAAGTTTTACGTGGTAGGGTTTCACGTCCTATTTTGTTAGGAAGGTTAACTAACTTTCTCTCTCTTAGTTTTGCCATTAAAATATTTTTTTCTTGTAAATTCCTTCTCTTGTTTCTCAAAGTCTTGAGATCAGTCTTACCGTTTTTTTTCTCTCACTTAAAGGTTTTTAAAGTCTTTACAGTTTCTAATTAAGTGTTATATTGATTTGCAATATCAACATCTTTTTCTGACTACTTGTTTTTTGTCTCTTGATAAGGATTCTCCCTATTTGCTCTAATTTTTCAAATTCATTTATTTTTTTCCTCTTAAGTTGAGGCAATATATTGTTATTAGATTTGAAGAAGTGGCTACTAAAATTCAGGGTTTTCTATCTGCATTGATACTACTTAACTAGATGGTTGTTAGGACTGTAATCATATTTATTCTCTTGTGATGTGCTTATTTGTGAAAAATAAAGTCTTTAATTGGTCGAGCTCTTCGTTAAGCACTTCGTACTAAGTTAAAATGAGTCCTAATTGCTTAGAGAAGTTAAAGATTGTCTCTTCTTACTTAGATATTTCGAGCTATAAAATTTCAACTTAATGAAATTAGTTTATTTCTTTTTCTCCTACAATACGTTTCCCTTCATATGAGGAGGAAGAATCCTCGCTTTCAATAAGTTTCTCCTACTTATGAATTTATTGGTGAGTAAATCTCTTGGCTTTCATTAACTCACTTTTCGTAAGCTCAGATCCTGCACTTTACTGATTTTTTTTTTCCCGGGTTAGAACATTTTTTTTAATTTAGGTTATTTATTAAATATAGATTTATTTCATAAACAAGCAAGGGGAAGACCAAATTATAACAACATTGATAGATATGGAGAAAACGTTCAATTTTATAGAAAAATATCTTTTTAATTTTTTTAAGAAGTTAAAATTACCTCAAGACTTTATAAATGCTCTATAATCTTTTTGAAATAACATATATTCGTTTTTTCTTAAAACCGAAACGAAATAAAGGATAATTAGTACAATAATGGATTAATGCGAAAAACTTTAAATGGACTAGTATTAACATAGTCGAATTATGATATCGTAATTCGAGACAAAGAAAACAAAATATTTGGATTTAAATTCAAGAACTTTGATAACATAACATAGCTAGATTTAATAACGTGGCTTCGTCTTTATTTGGTTTGCCACTAATCAAAAAGTTTAAAGTTTAGAATCGACTTAAATTTTATTCCATTTCCATTTTTCTTCTGCCTCTTCTTCTTAGAATACATATCTTGCAGTACTCCGTTAACCCTTTTAAATACTAGGCATCTTGCTTCAATTGAGTTCGTTACAAATATATTCAAATTTCTTCTTTTTTGAGCAAATGCGGTGTCTTTCAAGAGTTCATTTCCTATTTACATTTCTTTCTGTATAATAAACCTTCTGAAGTATGTGCACATGATTTACCTTTTTTGAAACTATATTAGTATTCGATTCATCATTATGTAGATATCCATATAATTGCTAGAAAATTCATGCGTCTACAATTTTTAAAGTATGATTCAATAATGAGATTGGTCTATAGTTCATCGGATTCATCTATTCTCCTTTTTGGTTATTAATATATGTATTATTATTTCATCTCCTAAGGTATTACTCCCTCTTAAATTATCTAAACTATCATTTTGCAAGTTACTTCTATTAATTTTTTCCACCTGCTAAAATTTATCCTTCTTATATTTCATTAGGTTTCGCTACTTTGCATTTCGCCAATCAGTTAATGTTTTCTCAAATTTCATATTCGTTTACCACTATTTGACTCTTGTTTAAGAATTTAGTTGGTAAAATATTATCGCCATCTTCGTATAATTACTATCATTCATCTCTGAAAATCATAAGATCTTCTTTTGATAAGGATATTCACTAATTATTTTTTCTATTAAGCAGCTTTTTAGTTTCTTCCACATTTCTGTCAGGTTACCTTTATTTAAAATGTCCATAAATAGGCTAAGTTAGATTCTTTTATCTTTTTACTTGATTAAATGTATTTTTGTCTTACTCTTTAGCATTCTCTATATTTTTCGCTTTATTTATTTTCGTTTATTTCTTTGTTGCTCTTTATCCTTTATTTTAATTGTTTGTTGCATTTTCTGAAAATTTTATTGCACTATATTGTTGTTTCTGAGTATTTATATATCTTAAAGTTTTATGTTTTAACTGTTCCACATATCATTTAAACTCCTTCTTTTATTTTATCTTTATCTTTTTCTTTTATCATTTATAAGTCTATGTACCGTTTAGGCTATCAATTCCTTCTTCTTAGACATTTTCTTGTATAAATCTTTTACATTTTTCTTAGATTTCTTTTTTCTTTAATAATAGGTAATCTATTTTTGCTATCTCTCATGGTTTTCTAACTTCTTTACCAATTTTTGCCTATATAATACCGGACCTATGATCCCCTATTACGTATGAAAATAAAAATCAATTTTTATCACTTTTCTCTCATTATCTCTTCAATTAAAAGTAATCTATTTTATATTCATTGTTTTAGTGAACAAAAGACCTATTTTAATTGGGTCTAGGCATATTAAATTATTCTGCTCCATGAACTATAGCCTTCTCTTTAGCTGAGTTTATTTTCTTTGATAATCATTTCTCTATGTGCGTATTTCAATCTTCTATGATAATTGCATTAAGTCCTTTTTTTATTACTTCATTAATCATTAAAATAAATGTTCACCTACAAGCTTAATTGAAGTTTTAAATGTATAATATCTCCGTTCCTGCATTTTCATTCCTTGCCTTGTTCTTTTTCCTTGACTTCTCTCTTTTGAATAATTTGAGTTGAGAATTTTTTTCCAGATTTTCCCATTTCCCGATGGGAAGAATTCCATCGTTCGCTACTTCAGTTGCTAATAGTTAACATCTCTCTAGATATTCATTCTTATTTTTTTCTATTGGGGACATTTCCTCCATAAATGTCAAGCGCTGTTGCAAATATAGCATCTTTTTCTTGCTCTCTGAAATGTCTCTATTTCCATTGGAGTTCCTTATGAAGGCTTCTACAGGTTTTCTTCTATTAATTTTAGTCTAGAATCTAATTTTACTCAGTTTTTCTCGTCTTACTCTTACATTACTCAAATATCATTCTCTAAGCTTGCCTTTTGCTCATAAACTCCAACTTTAGCTCTACGGTCTACTATATGGGCTTCATCATCATCTTCATGGTTTATCAAATCCTGGCTTAATACATCTCTTCCTTCTGGGAGTTTAATTCCTCTTAGAGTTTTTTTATTTTTCTAATAAGTTGATGAATCAACTGCTTTATCTACTCAGCGTCCATTTGTTCTATTTCGGTATTGTCTAAATCAAAGGTAATAGGATCTATATTGAATTATTGTGCTTTACATCCTTCGTTTATTTTTTGTTTTTTCATTATTATTTTATTGATTCAGTTGAATTGTCTCTTTTTTCAGTTTTCAATGGAGGTGTTGAGAGCTGTGTTAACTTTTCTGTTCTGAATTTTTATCTCAGTTCTTATTTATCTTTTGATGGAAGGGATCCGATTTATTTTAATTTGTAGGAGTTGGTATTTTTTATAAATTCTTCTAATCTATTAGATAGTTCTGGTTATTTTTATTAAGACCTCTTCACCACTTTCTTCTTTTTATTCATCTTCTTTCTCCACCTTTCTTTTATCTTATCTATCATTCTCTGCTTCCATATTTTTTTCATTATTATTTCTTTCCCCTTTTTCATCTTTTTCTATTTATTATCTATCTTTTCCTTCTTCTTATCTATTCTACTCTTCTTCTTTTGCCTTTTCCTATTAATTGTTGTTGGGTAATTGTTCATTTTGTTTTTGGTTTTTAACATAGTAATCTCTAATTAAAGTTTGTTTCTTACCTCTTATTTTTATCATTTATTTTATTCTTTTTCTTCTTTAACTTGTTCTATTTCTTTTTGTTATTTTTTTAATTTACGCTTTTCCTTACATACTACATTATGCTATTTTGTTTGTTTCTTATTTCTTCTGTTAGGGTTTACGTTTTTACCATCACTTATCTCAACCTTTTCTTTGATTTTTTTTATATATTATACTTATTATATAACCGATCGCCTTCTATTTTATTTTGTTCTTTGAATATTTCTCTATCCCTCTGCCTTACGTATGTCCAATTCCATTTGGATGAAAAATAATTCTTATTTAATCTTTCAAATAAAAGACTTTTTATTATTTGACTGTTTAGTTGTTTTAATTATTTTTCTATTCTCCTCGTTTTATTTCCTTCTCTTCTTCCCTTGCTTCCTCTATGATCATTTACCCTCCATCTTCAATTTTCCTCTTTTTTGCTTGATTTGCTTTTAATTCTGGTTTGTTTATTGTTAATTTAACTTCTCCTTCAAGCATCTCTAATTCTTTGCATGTAGTTTTTTCCTTTTTGCGGTTTCCAACCTACTGTATTGTTGGTCTGTGTGCCCTTTCAATTTGCATAGGTAGCAGATAAAATTTACTGAGTGCTTTATTCTCATTTTATTTCCGTTCAGGTCTATTACTTCTGGTATCCTCTTTACTTCGTCTATATCCTTTAAATCTAGGTGCACTACACTGCTACCTGTTAGCATTGTAGAGTTTGGATATGAATGCTATACCTTTCCTCTAGATTTTTCATATTGCCTCATTTTTCCATTACTTCCTTTATGTTTAAATATTTGTTTATTATGAAGAATACTGGGTAGACATGAATGTCAAATTATTCTAATTAGTTTCTTGCTTAGATAGAAATTCTAACGCATTTGAATGTTCATTCCCTGAATTACGCGAATTGGCAGTATCTTTCTTTATTGTTGAAGACCAAATATACTATTCTATTTTATTTAACAATGAATTCGGCCACTGCTTGTCTGTACTCTCTCCATATTTGATTTCTAAACACTTTTATCACTTCTTACTTTGGCTTTTTCTCTAATAAATCATTATTTCCAGATAGTAGTTAAAATAAAATGAAATCACTATATCTGATAGATCATCATAGGCATTTTAGTAAACTCTTACTATTTAGTCTTCAGAGACGTTGGCTGAAACAAATTGTTCATTCTTTTGTTGTATTATTGCTTAAGTTGTGACTTTTTTTGCCACTTCATCCTTTCTTATTTTATGCTCCTCCTTTTAATGAAGTCTGTCCTATCATAGATATATTGATATCCTTTTTCCGTTGAGTGCATTATTATTTCATGTTTCTTCGATCAGTGAATTTGGTTCTGTGTAGTCTGAGTGCTTGCATTATGAGTCTGGTTTCTATTTATAATAAAGAAGGTATGACTAAATTAAAGCGAGGACGTGGTAGAAGAAATTTCTTCAGGTTTCCTCTCCTACTTTGAGGAGGTGGTATAAAAACCCTTCTTGAAGCTAACCATTTTTTTAATATAATAGCAATAGAGCTTATTAAAATAATTGGAGACAGAAGATCTAAGTCAGAAGGAGGACGAGTGATTATCAACCATATTAAGGAATGGTTGATGAATTTAACCTTGATAAAAACTGGACAACTGGATCCTGTTAAATATCCTGGGAAAGTAAATATTAATTAAACTTTTAGTAGATTATAATAATTATAATAACATATTCCTAATACTTTTAATTACTAGAAAATCTATATTTATCATAATTCGATGTCTTTTTGGCAAAATTGAAGGTTGTTGATCCTCCGAAACTTTAGTAAATTTTGATTCTTTAAATTAAAAAGCACTCTTAAACTCTGTAATTTTTGTGTAGAAAGAACAGGCTCTTAAATAAACTCATTAGGCATGATCATACATTAACTAGAGTTCATCTTCAATAGTTTATTATTTTTAAAAAGGGAATTCAAAATTATTCAATACAAAAATTCTACTTATTAGCTTAAATCAGGATTTATATTGAATAATTTATTAATAAATTATGGTAAATAAAACACATTTCATGTAAGCTTAAAAGTGAGTAGAAAAACTAAATATTTCATTATACATACAAAGATATAACGTTTAATATATATATATTTAAACTCTTTTAATTAAGTTAAAAGAAATAAATTATACAATTTTATTTTTAATTCTGAATAAATAATTTTTTTATTCTTATTAATATATAATTATAGAAAAAATAGAAAAATTCTTGTAAAAAACCTCTTCTCAAAAGGATTCATCTTACGAGCAATAAAATATATTTTAAGCACTCCAATTGCTGTAATAAGAAAATTTCAACCTCCTAAGAACAGTTTAAGAACTAGAAAGAAAAATAGAGCACCTGATGTGCAATTAATAAGAATAAATGAAAAATGAAAATAAATAGACAGGAAACAACAAAAAAGAAGAGCTAGAGAAAAAATTCGACTAATTCGCAGAACTAACTGAAAGCATATTTTTGCAAAATATACAGGGGAATGATCCTATGGATGTGGAGAAACAGCCTGCAATAAAAGATATTCTCTATAGGAAAATACTGCGATGCTGATACTGCAAGAGACCAGGACACAAAGTTAGAAACTGCTTCTAATTCCAATAAAAACAGAAAGCAGAAAATTTAAAGCTATGAAGAACCATAAGTAAACTATATTGCACTGCGGAAGGAAGAATTTATAGAAGAAAGATGTACGCAGGGCATGAAATTCTAGAAGACGTGATTATAGCAGGACAAAGAAGAAATGAACAAATGCTTGTAATGAAGATTGATTGAAGCAAGATTACGAAAATAAAAAAGGGAGAACACAGCACAGATAGATATGTGCTTCAAGAAGAAGACCCAGAAGAAGACTGGAAATGGAAATTTTAACAAAACTATTAAACTTTAAAAAGTGACGAACCTTATTGATAGGTGAGATCCCTATAATTAATTAATTATTATTATTATTATAATTTAGAAATTTAATTTTATAAGTTTTATAAATTTTTTATTACTTTTACTCTATTTAAAAAGAATAAAGTTACTCAAAATTTGTTTATCTGAAACAAAGTTAATTAAATCTTAAATGTTTTTCCAGTTTAAGTTAAATTATTATATATTATATAAATAAACAGGGACGAGCAATCCTCCAACTGAAACTGACTAAAACTTTGGTATCAGGAAGTACCCCATAGATGAAGAACCAGCCAAGAGAAGAGATGAGAAGAGAAGAGAAGAGAAGAGAAGACAAGATCGAAGATGCATCAAGTAGCATTAATTATGAAAAATACCAGATACTAAAGTCTTTTAGGATAGCATTCCGATTGCGGCCCTATAGAAGACCAATTCACAAGAGAATGCTAGCACTGTGGAAGACTTCAGCAAGAATCTTTTAACTTTAAAAATATTTATTAAAGAGTTGCGCATTATTGAGGTGCTACGCGCTCTATAATCTCATTTATTTATTTAATTATCTAAAATCTTTATTTTTTTTCTTATTCATTTTGCAGAGCCTCTAATTGTCAGCCAGGATTTAGTAAATAATAGACAATTAAAATTCTTTTAAAATTTATTTCTTTGTCTTAATATTCAATTTTTTAGTTCTAAAATCTATGGTATTCTCTATTATTATTTTATAGCAACCATTGTAATGATATAAGTTATTGGTTATTTTCTTGTTAAATTCGTCAAAGCGTTTCAAGTGCAAAGAGCTATTGTCTTTTGATTATGGATAGAAAACAATACTAGATAGACTGTATTATTCTATAATTACTTTATCTTTAGTTCTATTATGTTTACATTATTATAACTCAATAACCAACTAATTACTATATCGTCTGAAAAGTAGCAATCAGATAGTTCAGGTAGAAGATCTCTTCTTGTTAATACAAGAGCTAGATCCAAGTCTAGCTGATAATTCCTGAAAGCAATTCCTGCATATCCTTATAAAGCTTCACTATGCATGCACTTCCTTCTGTATTCTTTTTATAATATTTAGGCCATCAAAAATAAGATAATTTGAAATCAGAAAGTCTTAAATGTGAGGCACCAACAGGACTTTCAGGATTGAGCAATATATAATAAACAAAAGTATCAATCAAAGAGGCTGAGTAAGATCTATCATCATCAATTGCTATGAATATGTCACTTTTTGAAGAGCTTTTGACTTATTACTGAACAAAGAACATAGCAGGAATAATTTTAGATATAGGACCAATATCAACAGAGGTAGAAAGAAACTAAATTTCAGGATATTTCTCAAGTAACTTCCTAGGAATTATATATATCTACTTATTTCTATAAAATCTAGGTATTGAAATAAATACTTTAGATACAAGATCTTAGTTTAAAGAGTTAAGTACATAGTAATTAACAACAACTGCTAAGGATTTGTAGTCAAGTGAGATAAACTTGTTACTCCACCTTCAACTTCTTTAATACAAAGTTGCGCTAAGTTTAGTTTACTTTACCTTAATTCATTTTCTTTCTGATAATAGTTTCTATTTTAGAGCTTTTAGTCAGCTCCTCATCTCATATATAAGTTCCATTTAGAGTATCATTTAATGCTAGAGCAGCTACTGAGTATTAAAAAAATTCCTTAATTTAGATTTTAGAAGTATTAGTAGTTTATTTCGCAACGAAAGGAGTAACATTATAGATTCATTAAGAGCTTAAATAAAGCATTTTTAGGGTATAGCACTACAAGTTCCTAGCTTAAATCTGTAATTAATTTCAGAGTTAAACATGCTTGAAAGATCCGACGAGTTAAACTCCATCAAACTATCTCCACAGCATTTTACCTTAAAAGTTTCATTTCCATGTACTATGTTTTTGAGCTATAAAAATGTTTGATTTTTACTGAGAACTACAATTGAAATGCCATTATAACGGCTTATAAGTGAAATTATAGAGAGAAATCATAAAATAGAATAAGCAATCTAAATCATTTTTAAAGTGTCTTTCTAAATTAAAAGATGTATATAGCTAAAAATATTTAAAGTTAATTAAATAAAAAATACAAATAATAATCTTAAGACTAGTTCTTAGTAACCTTATCAACTAAATTATTTTAAGTTTAATATCTTATAGATAAAAAGATTAATAATAGATGCTTAAGAACTAAAAACTATTAAATATCTAATAATTAACATAATCATTAACTAATATTTAAGTTACTAATAAGCTTTATTTTACTTTATCCTTTTTATACTTAATAGCCAATAATTTAACCCTTTAATAGCAGGTATATATAAAATATAATAAATAGCAAATAAAAAAGAATAATTTCTTTCTTAAATCTGACTAAATAATTAATTCTTTAATTAGATAAAATTTTAAAATCAAAAGAATAAATAAATTTATAGGATAAGCTTATAAAATTAAAAGCTTAGATGAAAAAGAAGTTGTTATTTATTGAATATATATTAAATAATTTATGTAGATTATATAAGATATATCTTTATTTATTTTATACTTATATTCAAAGAAATTAAAACAAACTAAGTGTATCTGAAATACAAAAATATAATCATATTAATTATAAAGCTATTAATTGGAGATATACAAAGCTAAATAAAATCAGAATAATAAATTTAAGGTAATTTATTTTAAATAATCATTCAACCAATATTTGTCTCTATTCTTTATTACAAGAAAAAAATAAGTGTCTTGCTTTATTATCTACTTTTACTAAAAGTATTATAACCTTTTATTATATTTCTGCTTCAAATCTCTTTATAGTTTTATTTCCTTTCATATAAAATATTTACATTATTCATTTAAGTTAAGCAGATTGAAATTGAATACATAAGTAAAACATACAGAAACATAAAATTTAATAGTTTTAATTTTCTTTTATTCTATTGATTTAATTAGTAAACTATTATATATCTTTAATCCCCTTATGTATCAAATATAAAATATATTCATTTTTAATTACTAAAGTAAGTCTAAACCATTTATTTGATTCTTTTAATATTAAGCTATTATTGTAGATTCACTCTTTCATTATTAAATTTCCCTTTAATATCTTAAATAAAAATTATAAATCTTCCTGTTTTGTTGTTTCATCAAAAGTAAAATGATTTATATATGAATATGAAATAATCCTTCTATAAGATAAATAAAGGTTTATAAAAAGGTAATTAGCTTATACTTAATTATAGGAAAGTCTATTTATTTTAAGTTATTTTCTTATTAGAATAATTCAACATTAATGGTTTAAAGATTCATTAGCTTCTTAAAGCAGCAAAAATAATCAGGTTTCTTTAATAATTTTAAGCTTTTATTTATTATATAAAGACTACCCTTAAAGTTATTAAAATGAGTACTAATATAGAGATTTTTTGCGTTTTATATAATTTTTAAAGCAAACTCTGAGAATTAGTAAACAATAAAAGCGATAATACGAATTTGAAGACTTGGAAAAATACAAGATCCATAAAATTATCAAAAATGACGAAGTAGAAAATGATAAATGAAAGAGTAAGAAGAACAAAGTAAGGCAAAAGTAACAACTAAAGCCTCATTTAACTAACATAAATATAAATTGAATGTATTAAGAATAAGCTTATTTTTAATTAAGAAATATGATAACTAAAATAAATTGAAAGCTCTGTTTAATCTATAAATACTATCTAAACAATTTACAATAGAACTAATTTTAAGGAAATAAAGCTCCATGAATCGAAAATTAAAACTAACGAATTATAAGCAAACTAGCTTAGAATAATCCAAGATTATTGTAACTAGTGTAAAATTTCAATTAAATAAGGTTTGTTATAAGATAAAAAAAAGTTAAATTTTAGTTTATCTTCTAAAGTACAGAAGCTACTATTCTATAGCAATATAATAGTCAATGCATCTGACTTTATAGTTAGTCGTTTGGAAAATATTGCCACTTTTAATAAGAAATTTGCAAAGAGATATATATTCTTTATTAAATAGAAATCTAAGTTAAACTTTTACAATTTTAAAGAAAATAAATTTATAAGAAATTGAGTTAAAAGAATCTAAGTAAAACCACAAGAAGTTTTTAAAATGCTTATTCACTAAAAACTAAACTTTAATAGATTTAAGTTTCAAAAAAATTATAAAATTAAATCTAATTTAAAAAGAATTTTATAAAGCAAAGGATGTATATGGATGAGAACGTATTTAAAAGAATACTAATAAATAGTAATTTTAAAATATCTTTATCCTAAATTAATAGTGATTATTAAATAAGAAGCAAACAAAATGGATGAAAGCTTATTTAATAGCTTAAAACTTATACTAACGGGATTTTATAAAGTGTATCCCCTATATTAGATTTGAAATTCTTTAAACTTTTGATTAATGATACATATTTTTAGTATTTCAATTGAAAATTTGGAATGGTGGCTAAGGAATACTCCTAATAAAAGTAGATCTGATTATATTTGGCTTTCCAATAATAATAATAATTATTATTTATAGTGATTCCACCTATCAATAAGGTTCATCACTGCTTTAAAGTTTAAAGTTTTGTTAAATGCTATTTCATTTCCAGGCTTCTTCTGGATTTTCTTCTTTAAATACATATCTTCAGTACTCTGTTAACCCTTTTTAATAAAAAGTATCTTATTTCAATCGAGTTCGATTCCAAGCATATTCAAATTTCTTCATTAGTAAGCAAATGCGATTTTCTTCAAGATTTCATTCCCTATATGCAAATTTTTTTCTATATATATGTCCTTCTTGAGTTCAGTATAGATTACTTATGGATCTCCTTAATTTAAAGCTTTCAAGTTTTTAATTTAAAGGAATTTTCATCAATATCTTAAAATATGACCATATTTCCTGCAATATCAGCATTACTTTCTATTCTTTACTATCGAATTTTTGCTGGTTAAAGGTTCAATTTTAATCCATGGAGTCATTTGTTGTTGTATTTTTTAGAAATAATCTTTCAGCTAATTCTGCTAATTGATTGAATTTGAATTATACCTGTTAAAATCTCAGATTTACTGGTTGGAAATTTTATTTTCTAGCATTTATGTGTTTGACATTAGGTATGCGATTTTTCCTTCTAGCTCTTATAAGTTTCCTAAAAGTTTAAAATTCTCCTATTGCATAACTTTTAGTTCTTAGAATATGTTTTGTAATCGTAATTTGATTGGGATAGATCCTATTTAGAAAATAATTTTTTCAAGAAATTTTGCATTTTTTGTCATTAGTATTAAAAGATTAATCTTGTTTGGTAACTAAAGGATAAATGTAAAGGATTATAGAAGGATAATTTCTATAAATAAAGAGATATTAAATTTCATTATAAGTAAAATTAAATTTTCGTGCAATGAATGAGGGAAAATTTTCCAGATTTAGAAGAAAAAACTTTTATTTTAAAATCAATATAATGGGATAATGATTTGATTAATACTGATCTTTTGAAAATTTAGTTAAGTATTTTTGATTTAAGCAGCATAATAATAAAAAGAATAACCCATAGAAGAAGAAAGATGATTTAATAATTAAATATTTTAAAGCATTTATTTATTTTACTCTGAAGAAACATTTAACTTAATTTTCTTAATTCTTTATAAAAATTAAAGTTTAAAGCTTTGAAGCTTTAATCTATTATCTATGTTATTAAGTTAAGAAATTTATTAGTTTTGTACCATTTATGCCAGTGAGTGTTTAGAATTACTTTTATTTTATTTATTAATTTTCTTTTTTAATTAAATTATTTTTAATTACTTTATCCTTATTTAATAGATGTAGATATTTAAAAAATTGCTATATTATTTTTAAAAAGGTGACAGTGGTGGGATTTGAAAACACGCCCCGAAAGACTAGCGTCTTAGACCACTCGGCCACGTTGTCTTTAAAATAGAGAAAAGCAATCATTATATAAATAACTTACATTTAGAAGAGTTATATATTACTGCTAAGCTAAATATAAATAAGCATAATTCTGATTTAGCCATATTATAGCTATTTTACATTCTTAACTAATTAAATTTAAAGGGAAACATTCAGAATTTAATCTGCTAGTGTTAATCATCTTTTCTATTTTCTTATTTCATACCTCAATTAGTTTATCTTATTTTTAAACTTCTATTTATTTAATTTATTTAGAGTAATATTATAAAACAAAAAAAATTAAATCTAAATAGCTTGATGGTTGCACTTGAAGTATTTTCATTAAATAGTATAAGATTCTGATTTATAGGATTAAATATTATTAATGTAGATTATAATATCATAAATCTTTTATTAGTAAGAGTTTCATTATTATGACTTTTTATCAAGGGTATTAATGAAGTTATTGCTAATTGTAGTATAATTAGAAGTTAAAATATTGCTTAGAATGATCATTCTTAAAATAATTGCTATTTTAACTTGAGGGATTTATTTATTAGTATCTTTTATTTAATATACAATAGATCTACCATACAATAAATAAGTTAAGAATAGACTAATAAATTGTATTCACAAATTAATTATTTAAGCTAAAGGATCAGCAATAGACTTATCTATAGCGAGTTTATTGCTATAAACTTAAGGAGAATTTCTAAGATGGCAATTATTATAGAGTAACTATAAACTTTAAATTTGAAGAGCTAAATAAATATATAGCAGTGGAATTAAATTGTAGAACTAAGAAATAGATATATGAATATACCCTTATATTTAAGGTATATGGCATTATTTAAAATATTAAATCACTTTACTTATCTTCTAATATCACATGATATTAAAATTATCTTAAAATTACATAATCTGAAGAAACAATGTGATATAAATGTTATGGATACATTCTTATATTTAATGATATAAAAATAAGTTAAATACTTTAAGGTTAAAAAAATAAAAATTGACTATTTTAGAATAATTATTTATAATTATTCTAAAAATGATTCTCTTATAAATATTTTTTAAACGTGAGTTAACTAAAGTTAAATTTCATGGAGATAGATATTTTTAATTTCAAGATATATAAGATAAACTTTTTAAGTTGGTATAAGTTTATTAACCCTATTATTTATCTTTATACAATAAAGATAACTTTACTTTTTTAGGAAAAATAATTCCATTTTTATTAATTAAAATTTCTTTCCTTCTACCTTACCACCTTTCCTATCTCCTTTATATAAGATTTATTCTTATAATAAAATATTTATTTTCCATTTTTTTAATTATATAGTCAATATCCTTCATTCTTGTCTTCATCTTTTTAAAATTTTCCTTTTCCATACTTTTTGTCTCTATTTTACTATAATTTATAAATTTATCCATTAGCAAATTTACATAATTCTTTACTATAATAGATATTATACCCTCATAGACTAATATATATATCATAAGAAGATATAATAATTGTAAATAGTAGTTAGTTTTCCGCAAACATATCTATATTCATTAAAAAAATTAATCTTATATTCTCTATTTAGTAAAACCTATTTTTCGATTTAAGTTGATATTTAAAATTCTTAGTATTATAAACAAAAATGTAATGAATACAGTCAGGGTTAATATTAATATTAATAAAAATAAATTAAATTTCCTACTCCACTCCAAGATTTTTCTTTTTATGATTTATTTCTCAATATCCATTTCATTTTTTTATTTTTATTATTTTGAGATATCAAGTAAAAATGAATAAAACATTAATTTTAAGCATATTTTTTAATAAATTATATAAATTATTCAATTTTGTTTTTCATTTAGTTTGTGGAATAAAATATTTTATTATAAAGCAAATAAAATATAAGATATAGCCTACTTCATCAATGTCTTTATAAATTGCTGATTTTTCTATTTTTTAAGAAACTCAAAAAGAATATAAAATATAAATAGAGATTTTTATCTTATTTTCTACTGACTAATCTGATAACTTTTTTATATGAAAAATTGAAGTTTAGATAACTGATGTTTATTTTAATTCTTATTATTTTTTAATTTAAAAGATACATTTGATAGTGGTAATTGTAAGTTACTTTTTAATAAAATGTATTATTTGTTTAAATTAACTTCATAAATTTTATAATGTATATAACATTCAAATTAACTAAAATTTCTTAGTTTTTTTTCTTTATTTTTTATAAAATAAACATTTTCGATCTAAGCCAAAAATGCTTGAATATAAAGATAAAGACAATTTAATCTATTATATAATCATATAATGCTAAAATAATTAATAAAGGCCATTTATATTCGATTTGATAGTCTTTAACCTTAATATAACTTTTACACTTTTCTTATTCTTTCCACTCCTTTTATATATATCGTATAAGATACATTTTACATGTTTTAGATATGCTTTATAGAATGTCTAGGTATATATTTAACAGTATTTAAAAATGTTTTACAAATTACTAGTAGTTAGTTAAATATACTTTAAAATATGTATTATACTTATAATACATTTTCTTTTAAGCTTTATCTTATGTTTATATCCTAAATAATTAAACAAAATATCTTAGTTAAACTTCAAATTTTACTATATTTTCATATTACATTTAAGCTTTATTAGATTAATATTTAGCATTTTAATACTCATAACTAAGTTAAATTTATTCACTTTTCAAATAATTTAGATATATCTTAAACTTAACTTTATAGATCTAAATCTAAAGGTAAGCAAACAAAATATTGGATAATAAGAAAAAAGTTAGAAAAATGGAAAAATTTAAAAAGAATGATCAAAGGTAATGTTTAGATAATTTAAGCAAGGAAAGGAACTTTAGAAGAATAAAAATATGATAAAATAAATTAATAGGATTAAATTTATTTTATTTCCTAAGAACAAAAACAGATTTAGAAAATCTTAAGAAACAAGTTGAAAGTTTCTATGCAATAAGATTCTAATTGAAGCTAAAAACCAAAAGATAAAAAGTAGAGTTTTAAGAAAACTTCAGAGAAAAATGTTCATAAATTCTATTTCATTAAATATATATCAGTACAAAAAGATTTTCATTAAAATTTATTTGCTGAAAATATAAAAAAATAGCTAGAAACTTAAAATAAGATAAATATTCAGCAAAAAATATATGAAAAATTATTCGATTTTATAGATTGTAAGTATATGCTTTTATTTGATAAAACTCTTAATGAAAATTTTTTTAAAAATTTTATATTTTTATAAAAATGTTTCTATCGATTTAATATAAGGATTCTGAAATTGAACTGAAAAAAAATAATTAAAAAAATAATGAAGATCACGATATTAACGATTTATAGTAGAACTCAGAAGATAAAATTGAGGCAAATCAAGATATTTCCTTAAGCCAAAAAAGCGAGAATATTTTAACAATAAATCCTTTAGATGAGTTATTTCCTATTGTGAAGTGATCAGATTAAGACAGTGAAGAAATACGTAACGATAATAGAGTCTTGGATTTTTGCCTCATAGTTTTTACCTTCATCAGTGTTGTTTCAATAAAATTTTATATTGCTTAGAACTTTAATCTTTATACCTTCTGTGATATTTAAAACTGGGAAAGTTTTAATGAAAAAGTGACAAATGGTCAAATTCGTTTGATAGAATAAGTAGATTGTTTCTAAGAATGTTCGAAAAAATTAAATTAATGAGTAACTAAAATATTTGAACTTGATTACTATATACTTTATTGTATAAACTTTAACCTCTCTTGCCAGTATGCACTAAAAGGTAAGGTTAAAGGAACTTTTCTATAAATTTTGACTATTTTACCCTTTCTAAATCATTTAATTGGAAACATGATTTTCCCACACGACAAACCCACGGCATTTATGATTGGTAATTTTCTGTTTGTAATTGAATTTCTTTTCCTCATAATAAAATCTTTTATGCTCTTTAAGATTTATTCGGCTGCTTTCTTATTTATCGGATTTTTTTCAGGTGTAAAATTTTTCTTTGATAAAGGATTTCCTTTATTTCTGAATAAATACTCAGAAATATTCTTATAAATGATTCCTTTCATTTTACTGCTTATAAAACAAATAGCAAATTAGTTGCTTAAATTTAGATACTTTCTTCGTTATGAGAAGTAAATTCAATTATCTTTTTTAAGCTTTTTTATTATTTTTGACTTCATCTAAATAGGCACTTATCATACTTTAATAAATTAATTTGGAATAATTTCTAAAGCTTTTTGGTTAACTTTTGTATTTAATTTTATAATGGAGATTCAAGGAAAACTATTTTTGTTAGATAAATTTTTATTTTGGATTAAGAGAAAGTTGTTCAGTAAATATAAGTATAGCTAGTTTAAAATTTAACCTGCTGCTTATTTATATTAAGGAATTAGAACCAAACTAGATCTTTTTTGTATTTTTGTCTATTTCATATTAATCTCCTCGAAATGATATGATTATTGTATGACTAAACTTGTTGACTGTGCTGGAAAGCCTATTGCTAGCGAATCTGAAGTAAAAAAAGAACATTTTTTACTAGTGATAATTCTAATTTTTGAGGTTATATGCATGGCTATAATCAAGCAAGCTTCTAAAAAATTTATCTCGAATTAGTTATTTAAGACTTACCAAGTTAACTTTGTAACTTTAAGAGATAGAATTTTATAAATTTGCTTTCTTTTTGGTGGAACAATGAACTTTGGTTTACCTGGACTATACTCAATGATGCAAAAAAACTGAAATGAGAAGGAGAAAATTTTTTATTTGATATTACTTTATATTTAAATAAGGAAAAGATCTTTCTTTCTTTCATAAGCAAATATAAAATAATTATAAACTAAAATTATTTTAATTTAATTAATTGTCTCTATAAATGTGCTAGCTTAATTAATATATTCTTTAAAATATTTTTAATTGATTTATTAAGCTGCTTAAGAACTATTTTAAATGGCTTTCTTTTAAGATTATTTCTCATTATAGTTATTTATTTTCAATTTTCTATTTTTTGACTAACTTTTTTCAAATATTTTTCTATTTTATCTTTCTAAAATACTTTAGATATCTAATGTAGAAGTTTTTAATCTTCTTACTAAAGAACACCGTAATATATATAAATGTTCTTAGTAGTATAAATAAACTTTTCTAAGCAAAGTTCTTAAAATTATTTATATAAATTGTTCATTTTTAAAATTAAGTTTTATTGTATATTTACAAAGATTTTAAGTGGTTTTATTATATGATTACTGACATAAAATTATATTAAAAATAAAATCAATTATTGTTCTAAATTTTTATAATCTAGTTCCTTTTTAAACATGCTTTTGTATAGTTATATTAATATATAAAATTTAATCTTAATTTTTTATATTTTATATCCTTTAAATTACTTTTAAATTTGACTATTATAATTCTTAAACATATAAAGAAAATATAATTAATTGCTTAAATTACTTTGATGATTCCTCTTTATTTATAAGAAATAGTTATTTATTAATTATTTTATTTTAAGACTTCAAATTAAATTAATAGATATTAACAAAATAAATTAAATACCTTTAGATATTAAAATTTTAAGTTTAAATAAGCTTTATTGCTTTATATAGTCAATATTTTTTTCTTAATTTAGCACTTTAAATTAAATTAAATTAAATTAAATTAAATTAAATTAAATTAAATTAAATTAAATTAAATTAAATTAAATTAAATTAAATTAAATTAAATTAAAGTGTTAAAGAAGGATCGTCTACTTAAAAGCTTCCTACTTCCCTATCCAACCAATAGGAACTTGATCTCTAGGTGGTCTTCTCCTCCCTTCACTGTCAAGTTTTCGGAATGGTTGTCTCTTCATATAGCTTGCTTTCTTCTTATAAATTTCTCCATTCCTGGTTGGGTAAAATTAGGTTAGGTCATTCCATATTTTCTATTAAATCTCCTTTCTCTTCCAGCATCGTCTCCATAGGTGGTCTGTTCTCCTGCAGATGTAACATTTTTTCCTAAAATATTTCTCTTTAGTTTACTCAATTGGCTTATTATTCTCTTATTCGATCTCCATTGGGATAGATTGCATAGCCTATTATTTTACACTTGTCTCTAATTTTTCCAATTTGATATGAATATTTTCATTCGATTCGTATAATTGTTCCAGCTGCCTATCGAATTCGTCAATTCTGATATTCATTGCAACCTGGTTTAAGCTTCTAGGAGCATGGGTTTCCTCATCTTCTAAATGCTCTTGCTGTTCTTAAGCTAGTTCTTCAATCTGTTTTTCCAGATCTTTATTTTTTCCTATTAATGCTAAGATAAGCTTAGCCATTTCCTCCTTCGTCATTCCTAAGATTTGTTCTTTATTGAGATTTCCGAGGTCCATGTAGGGGTTGAATGTCCTAATCTAGGCCTGAAAATTACTAATCTTTTGCTTCTTGGGAAGGTCCTCAGTCGATATTGTTGCATGTTAGTGTTTCTAGGGTTGTCTGGGGTGTGTTGTTTAGAGTTGCTCCTATATGGTTTAAGAAGAAGGTTTGGTTTTGGAAGATGACGTGTGGTGTTTAGAAATTTAGGTTTCCTGCTTCCTCTCTTCCTTTTTAGCTTAGAAAGAGGTGGTATAGAAGCCCTTTTTGAAACCTTCTACCATATATATTGTTTTCTTAATTTAGCACTTAGTAATTATTTTTCAAATACATTTATTCTCATCACTATTAAATTGTTTTTGCTTATTCTTGTTTTCTACATAATTCTTTTAAGCTTTCTCTATTTCCAACAGTTCAAATTTCTTGTCAATATATTCAATATAATATTTTTATTATAAATCTAGATACTAAAAATAATTAATTAGTGATGAGTTTATAAACCTTGTTATAATAGTTTATGGCAGCTTATATAGCCTTAGATCATTTTTTAATTATGTATAATTCTATAGACTAATCCAATTTATATAAACATTTCATTGGGATTACGTAAAACTTTAATAGATTACTCTAATTCTAAAATTTAGACTAAAAATCTAAATTTATTTAAAAATAAGGATCATATAAAAAATATTCCACAGCTGGTTTATGTTTATTTATACCTCTAAAAATTTAGAGATTTATGAATTGAACAAATATATATAAAGTATTCAAAGCAAAATATTCTCAAATTGATATATGAAAATATGAAAAAAAGCTTAAAAAGCAGATAATTGATATGAAAAATTAAATATATTAAGAATTTTTAAGATATGAATCATATAACTTTGAAAGAGATTTTAAGCAAAATTAAATAATTTTAATTTAAAGTAATTAAATAAGATTATAAAGTTTTTAATAAAGCAAAATCGAGAAACTGTAAAATTTAGAAATCTAATTTGCCAAAAGTGTTATTTCATTTTTGGACTATTTAAATAATAATAATTGTATTTCTAAGTATAATTAATAAAAATGATTATAGAGGATGTAGCACCTCATTGGCGCGCAGTCTTTCAATATTAATATTTAATATTAAAAAAATTGTTCTCAAAAGCTTGATTTCATTCTATTCGTCCAAAGAGTCACTTCATCTTCTCCAAATGGGGAATTTTCTTATTAATAATTATTCTTAAATCTTGAATCAAATACTTCAGTCTTCTTGAATAAAGTCCAAATAAGAATTAGTTATTAAGTCATTAATTAGAAGGCCCGTCAGTCAAACTTTCATACTGCTAGAGAACCTTCGGAGTAAGTTAGACATGTCTCAACTGAGCTTATCCACCTTTCCCCATGGTGGCATCTAGTATGAGATTACTCGCAATGCAGTACACACTGCACCAGATTACCTACTACTTTTTCTGACGCGGCTGATATCCATTTTATATAATAATAAAATGAGATTAATACTAAATATATTTTAAGATAGCAAAGAGAAGTTAAAGAAGGATGTTAAAAATTTTTATTTTATGAAGAAAAAAACGAATCATTTATAAAATGATTCCCAAGAAATTTAGAAACTATTTTTAAAAGCTCTAATTTTTAAATGGAATTGAATTTTGATTTAATTATTTTTAAAAAACCATACACTTATAAAAGACTTATTAAGAAGATTATATTAAAGCAACAAAAGTAGAAAATAGAAGAGATTAAAATTATTCAAGAGAAAGAAAAAAAAATATGCTAGCAAGGAAGAACTTTAGGTATTTTATTCTAAGGGCTAAATTAACATTTGCAATATTCTCATACTTCTGAATCCATTTTATACAATAATCAACTCAATTAAATTTGAACCTTCCTTATATTTAATTAACATGATACTAAAAAAAATTTATTGTAACTTGGCTTTTTATTTAAGAAAAACATCATAGTGAAGAAATTCCTTTCTAGTCAACTTGGTTTCTAGTATTCTTTTATAACTTTTAATAATCATATTAATTAAAGTTTCCAATTTCTCATTTGCTTATGATGCTCTAAAACAATGATTTACTTTATTAATTTACAAGAAGTGAAGTACATCATTTTGTATATCTATACATCTATTTAATTAATTAATAATTTCATTTCTTAATTTAATAAGTTTCTTAGCTAGATCATTCATAATTTATGCCTATAAAGACTTAAGATACTTATTTCAATTTTTACAGTTATAAAATGATAAAACTACATAAAGCTAATGATATAATAGTTAATAATCTTATATTATGAAATAGTAAAATAACTCTATATTTCTAAACTTTAATTTTGGGTAAAAGTAAAAAATGAAATTTTCTATAAATAGAAGAGATTTATTTAGTGATAACTCTTATTTTAGATATTTTTTAATTAGATATATTAATATTCATAATCAATTTTTTTTTAATTTACCTCAATGTCTTAAAAAAATTATAATTTAATAAATTTTAAAAAATAAAAATAAATAATTTATATAATGAAAATAATAATTTTAATTCAAATAAAAAACCAAATATAAATAAACATTTTTCTTTTATCTTATTATTTTATTTATTTAAAAAGTAAAATTAACTTAAGATATTTTAATTAATCTTGAAGAAAGACATTTATGATTTATAACTCAATTTTTTTTAATGTTAATTTTAAATAAAAAAACATATGTCTACAATATTTATTTTTAATTAATTATTAAGAATAAAATTGGAATATATTAACTAAAATATATTAATAGAATTTTTAATTTTAATATTATTAGTCAAATAATTAAAAAGCATTATTTTTACTGGTACTTGCTTTTTTACTTCTAGATTTTTAAATTATAAATAAAAAATTTATATTTTTTAAATTAAAATCGCTCAAATAAATATACAAAAAACAGTTAAAGTTTTTTTAAAATAGTATAATTTAAGTATTATAATTTGAAAAACTAGAAAAAAATTAAATTTCTGATTTAAATCATGTAAAATTTAATTTAAAATAGTGATAGCTTAATTTTTTTAAATTATTTCATATAAATAAAAAAGTTTTTATTATTAAATACTACTTTAATTAAATAATAAATTATAATTATTTTACAATTTTAAAGGGGATTATATTAATATTTTTAATTTAAAAACTTTTAATTTAAAAAAATGTAATGATTTGTCTTAAAGTAATAAACTTTTTTATAAGAATCTTTTAGATATTTTTTAATTATAATTTATTTTTTTACTTGATCGAACTCTTTAAATTCATGATTTAAAATGAAAATATGGATTAAAAATTATTTATGCTTTATCGAATTTAAAAAATAAGAAATTATTTAAAATATTTTCTTTGAAATTTAGTCGTGTAAATATTCTAGTCATAGTAAAGCGAATTTTCACGAGAAAATTTAACAAACCTTAAAAATAAATGATACATCAAAAGTATTTGGATGTTAAAATAAAATTTTTTATTGTTTGTAACTTTAATAGTTTTTATGATTTTTTGTATAATATTCTTCAATGCTTTCTACTTTTTTGACTCCATTTTTATCTATTTAGACTCCAAGTCCAGTTCTTTTATCATCTTTCCATTATCCTTTATAAATGGTTCCATTTTTATAATATTGTTTTCCATTCCCACTTTTCTTATCAAACTCTCATTATCCTTTATATGTACCACTACTTTCTTTAAATTCTCCTATGCCGTGTCTTTTGTTTTCTTTCCAATATCCTTCATAAATATCACCATTCCTATATTTCATAATTCCCATTCCGCATCTAATATTATATTCCCACTAGCCAGTATAAGATTCATATTTTCCATTTTTTCATTCATATTTACCCTATCCTTACTTTTAATTTTTATACATTTATCCAATGTAAGTTCCATTTTCATCAGCTATATTCTCATAGCCCTGCTCTGGTATTATTTAATAAGTCTCACTTACTAAGACTATTAACAAAAAGGTCATAACAAGTATAAGCACAACAGCAGCAAATATACATATTTTTTTAATTTTTTGGTTTTTTGGTTATGTTTCTCTTACGACTTCATTCTAAGAAATTGAATTCATTTTTTTTATTTAACCAAATTTAAAAATCAATTTATCAACAAATCTAAAAATTTCTCTTATAAACTTGCCTATTTTATTTATTTATTTCATTCAATTTTTATTAATTATGTCTTTATTTTAAATTTGAGATAGAGACTATTGATTTTTAAAATTAATAAAAATGTCTGAGAAAAATGAAAATTTTACATTTTTATTTCATTTTGACGATAAATAGTAAACTTATATAAAGTAGCGTTGAATAAAAAGTAAATATAGTAAATCTTAAAAATGATTCTACTCTTAGCAATTTTTAGAACTACTTTTAAGATTTATAACTGGTATTATAGAAGATAGTGTCATGTATTACTATTACTTCGCAGCTAGTAAATTAATATCATTTTAAATTTAGGTTGATATTTAAGTTAATCTTCAAAATGTGCTTGGAGTTGATTTTCATAATAATCAAGCAAACATTTCTTCAGATATAAACTTTTATTTTCCCTTCAATAAAAATGTGATATTCTTAAATTTTCCTAAATATTTAATATAATGAAAATTAATTTGAGAGCTAAAAGGCATAAATAGAGAATAAAGTTGTATTGGAGGAAGAATAAAAATATTAATAGAATTTTAAGATTTTATTTAGTTGTTTAGATAAAAGCTCTAAACATCATAATATAAATTTATTGAAACTATAGGTCGATATAAATAAGTATATTAAGATTAAATTGAATAAACTCCTTAGAATAAACTTCCTTTATTATATAAAAAAGGGAAAGTTAAGGTCAAGCTATATTTCTTAATTCTCAGACAAAACCTAATTAAAAAATTTTAACGAGCTATACAGACTACATTCTGGGAACTAAATGTACAGATCTAAGATTAAATTTTTTTAATTAACTTTAAGACTTTTAAATTAAATTTCTTACTTAATCACTCATATGCTAAAGAAATAATAAAGAATAAATTACTAATTAAGCGTTAATTTGCTCTTTGGTGATCTATTAACGTCCAACCTTAAATTCTAACTCTCATAAAAGTAGAAAGAGACTAAAGAGAGGTTGATATTGCAAAAAAAAAATAGGATATATAGAAATAAATTGCAAATATAAAAATAAAAAATAGAGAAAGCAAAATAGAAAAATCTTCTATGCAGAATTTATTATGCAATTGATGGTAAGATATATAGAAAAAGATTTTAAAGCATGGAATTATAATAAAAAGTGATAGAAGTAAACGAAAGACATTAAATTTTTTACTTAGATATTAATGGGTTGGAGAACAGTAATTTACTAAGACGAAGAAGAAAAAATTTTTTTTTTTTTAAATACCTATTACAAGAATGAAAAGTCTAAGCTAAAGTAAGATAATGAGAAACTTATAGCAAACTTTAAAATTGCTAACCAAATGACGTATTAAATCTCTATAATCATTAATTTTCATTTATTGTATTATATATTTAAAATAGATGTCGGCCGCGTCGGAAAAACTAGTAGGTAATCTGGTGCTTCTATAATTTTAGCAAGAAACATGAGAACATTTTTCCTTAATGTTAAATATTAATATTGAAAGAGCTGCGCGCCAATGCAGTGCTACACGCTCTATAATAATTTTTATTTATTTATTATTTATCTTAAATTATTAAAATAGATCTATTTTAGACTCTAATTAAATATAAATTTTTTAATATTTTTTGATTTGGTAGAGAATGGAGCGGGTTAAAGGTAGAAAATGGATTTTTATTCAGAACTAGAAATTTAAAAATGGAAATACAGTAAAACGAGAATTTCGAGGGCAAGAGCTCGTAAAAAACTAGGCACAAATTTCAAAATTTTTTTTAAGAGGTTATCTTTTGGAATCACGAGACATTTTAATAATAATCTAATAATCTAATAATCTAATCTTTTTCGTCTTGCTAGGTAGATGCTATAAAGTTGGATTGTTTGAATTATTTTGTTTTATATGTTTCTAAAACCAAGAAAATAAATATTAAAATTAAATAGTAGGAAAATTCCTAAACTCATAAACTTATATAAAAATAATTAGCAAATGTTCTAAAATTTTAGATATAATTAGGTATTCAAAAGTTAAGTTAAATAAAACTTAGAATTTTTTAATTTAAGAGATCTTTAATTTTAATAGAATCATATATTTTATTAAAAGATATCTTTAATATACAATTTATTTAGAGCAAAACAAGCTTTTATTATTATTATTTTAACTAAATTAAAATTTGCATATCCTGGGTTTTCAACCAGGTTTACTGACAAGTTTTTTTCCGCGGTTGTTCTCCACGACCTTTTTTAAAAGTGGACGGCTACCACGAAGGATTCTCTTAGTTTCTTGTTCATATTTTCTATTTATATATTCCTTACTCAGTAATCCAAAGTTTGTTTAAGTTTCTTCAAGTCCTTTATTCTTCATTGTACTTGAGTTATCTTCATTTCTTACAATTTCTTAGTAAATGATACCAAGATTAGGATTACCAACAATTTTTATATCGTTTTTCTAATTTCTTTTAAAAAAAAATTTTTTCTCCAGCATCTCAAATCTTTTGTTTATGTTTGTATCATTTTTTTCTTAATTTTACTTTTCTTAATGTTGTATTTTGTGCTAATCTTCTTCTATGATCATTCTTTGTGATAAATTGAAGTTAGTTTGAGTCATTTCATAAAGTTAATTTTTTGTTACTACTGAGTTTTAAATCAATTAACTTTTGAGAATTAGCAGTTCGTTATTTTAATCTTCTGAGTAATTCATTAGCTCCCGGATTTTTTCTCCTTGATTAAAACATATCTCTTCATATTTTGCAATTTTTTCTTTCATTCTTTCGATTTCGCTTTGGAGTAAATTATTATTTTTGACTTCAGGGTTTTATTTTTCATTCGGACCGACCATTACTTTTCACTCTAAAGACGAGCTAGATTCTCTATCCTGTCTTTGCTTTTTTAGCTCCTCGTTCGTCACATGTTTTCTTGTTTTTCTTTGTTATTTATTAGAAAGACGAATGTTCTCCTCCATTTTTTTTAGGAAAACAAGCTTTAAAAGCATCTTTTTATTTACTTTTATTTCGTTTTTAGTCAAATATCAAGTCAAACAATATTTCATCAGTTAGAACTTTCTTATCTTCTCAATTATTTTCATTTTTAGACATTCTATTTATGAGCACTTATATATTTTTAAGAATCGCTTATAAATAATCTAATTGCATAGTTATTTTCAAAATTAAAATCTTAACATTCTTTTATTTATATTTTTTAATTTCATTTCAAAAATTTTTTGTTACCTCAGCATTTTATATGATAAATTTGAATTTTATTGAATAGTTGTCTTTTTACCACGAATAAATTTCTATTTTAAGAAAAATTTAATTCTCATTATAAGTTTATTTTAATGAAGTCATAATTAGTTAAATCACATAATAAATCATTTAACTTATGCTTATTGTTCAAAGTTGTAAACATAAAATTTTATCTTTAATATTTTTAATCCTATATAGGTTTTTCGATGATAATGATTTGCATGCCAACACTTTAAAGTAAATTTCTTTAACTAATATCTAAATATAATTTCTAGCTAAAATTTACTTAAGTTTCTATATTTTTCACTTTTTATTTTCAAATGCCAAACAATGAAAAAAGTTAAGGAAGAGTGAGAAATAAGAAAAAGAAAAGCTTGAATAACGTTGTTTTAAAAAAGAAAGTATGAAAAGTAATAAAGATATGAGTTCTTTAAGATTAAAAAAGCATGAAAAAAGTTAAGGAAGAGTGAGAAATAAGAAAAAGAAAAGCTTGAATAACGTTGTTTTAAAAAAGAAAGTATGAAAAGTAATAAAGATATGAGTTCTTTAAGATTAAAAAAGCATGAAAAAAGTTAAGGAAGAGTGAGAAATAAGAAAAAGAAAAGCTTGAATAACGTTGTTTTAAAAAAGAAAGTATGAAAAGTAATAAAGATATGAGTTCTTTAAGATTAAAAAAGCATGAAAAAAGTTAAGGAAGAGTGAGAAATAAGAAAAAGAAAAGCTTGAATAACGTTGTTTTAAAAAAGAAAGTATGAAAAGTAATAAAGATATGAGTTCTTTAAGATTAAAAAAGCATGAAAAAAGTTAAGGAAGAGTGAGAAATAAGAAAAAGAAAAGCTTGAATAACGTTGTTTTAAAAAAGAAAGTATGAAAAGTAATAAAGATATGAGTTCTTTAAGATTAAAAAAGCATGAAAAAAGTTAAGGAAGAGTGAGAAATAAGAAAAAGAAAAGCTTGAATAACGTTGTTTTAAAAAAGAAAGTATGAAAAGTAATAAAGATATGAGTTCTTTAAGATTAAAAAAGCATGAAAAAAGTTAAGGAAGAGTGAGAAATAAGAAAAAGAAGAAAATCTGAAATGGAATAACATTTTATACATTTACAATGTATAAACTTTTTCATTTGTGTCAAACTAAATGGAGATGAAACTACGAAACAAATTTTTTTAGATCATCTTAAATAGTCAATTGAATATTAACATTGCAAAAATGTCATCAAGCAAACTTTTAGATTGTGACTTAAAAAAGGCTTAGTATTGGGAAGTTTAGACCTCAATGTGTCGCTGATCTTCTTTGAATAAAAAAATCTATTCCCTAATTCTACAGCCGTGTTGGCATTCCTTTGTATTCTTATCTTTTATACTGATGTTGGCGATACCTCAATAGTTCTTAATATATAATTTTTCACATTAAAGTTGTTAAAAACTGCTTTTGTCTTGTCACTAAAAGCTCCTGCCTTGATGCTTGTTAGATTCTTTGCCAATGAAGCACTTTTTTATACCAAAAATTGTCAATTTCTGTTAAAAGTCTTCTTCTATTGATTTAAATTAAAATCTAATAATATGTTTTATAATATAAATTATAAATAAAATCTCTACTATTCTTTTTTTATATAGCTTATATAAGATATTATTTTTGATAATTATCATCTCATTAAATTCTATTTCGTATGCTTTTTTTGTATTTTATGTTAAGTTTATTTTATTTTCTTTTTTATTTGATTAACTGCATTAAAATAGTATATGATTTAAATTTTTTATAATAAGGCATTTAAAATAAGATAAAATTAAATTTTCAAATTTTTTGGAGGTATTGAAAACTCATTCCCGCCAACCTATAAATTGCTCTAGATGCTAAATACGAAATTGTGAGCTTCTCTATAACTCTTCTCCTTGTTATATATATGGTTCTTTTAGTATTCTTTCGCCTTACTAATGCTGATAAGTTTTTACTTGTATATTTTTCCAAATTTATCCAATATAATCTTTCTCTTTTTATTATAGTTGGCGTTTTCTCTCCTTTCTTTATATTTATTTCTCTAGTAATTTCATTATACTTTTTTGAATTTATGATATTTCTTAAATCTTTTCTGCCGATGCTTTCTATAGTTGCAGTAATATCCTTTTTTTTTCGTTTATGTTAAAAGCTTGGATTTTTCTCCTTCAATTGACACGGGATTATTACCTCATTAACTAAGTTATATTTTACGCTGATTTTTTTAAATATTTTTCTATCTTTATGCTTAGTTTTTTCTGTTTCTATTGCTAGTTCTAAGAATAATTGTTTTGGTATTGTGAAATATTTCAGAAGGAGTTAAGTGCTAAGGTCGCTTTCTTAGGTCATGAATCTACATTTTATTTCCTTTGTTATTTTAATTTTATCTATTAGTCTGTTATTATATTTCTTAAGCTGTTTACATAATTCTAAGATTCATTAAACATTTTATCAGATTATCATTACTTTATTTCTACTCTGTAACAAAATTGAATTCTACAAGTACAAAATAATTTATCCTTATTCCTAGGATTTTCTTCAGAGATGGGATTCTCAATTTGGTGGGTTACTTTTTTGGAGTCCTTTTCTGTTCTTGGTCCTAGTACATCAATGATGTTGTTAACTTCTACTTTTTTTTGCAGAAAAAAGTCTGAATCTTTTTTAAAAATTATTTATAATTGTATTTAAGATTGTATTAGTTTGATTTTTTTTTGATATTCAAGATATTAATATCTTCTTCTTTTCATAACTTAAAAAAAATTTGAATTTAGTGAATAAATAAAGTTTTTGGAAAAGAATGAGGAAATTGATAGTTATTTAGATATTAGTAATTAAACTTAAATGATAGATTTTTTTTAGCAAGTATTTTTACAACTTAAGCATAAAAATAATTCTGATAATATAAAGATTATGAAAAGGAGAAATGTCTCTAAATTTTTATAATTTACGTGAATTCAAATAATTTAAAATATATTTATTTTTGTAAGCTATAATTAATTAAATTCTAAATCAATATAAAAAATATATCTATAATTAGCTTCTATGCTAACTTTTAGAAACCATTTACATTGTCAAATTTTATCTATTTTTATATATTTAATATTAGATAATAATATCAATATTAACTACAAAATAGTCTTACAATCATGGAATCTAAACCAGTTTCATGATGCCATTTTTTTCAAGTGAATGGGAATTGAACCCGTTACCTCTCGCACCCAAAGCGAGAATCATACCACTAGACCAACCATCCATTTATATATCTATTTAGAACTATTATTTATATATTTGGAGCACCAAGCAGATACTCCAAATAAACATGATTAATACAACAATAATCGTCTTCAACTAGAGATTCATCTAAGAGATTCATAGATACATCTAAAAGATACATATCTTCCTGTATAAAAACATTTATATATAACATTTTAATTAATTAGTTTATTCACAACTTGTCCATACAATCATTTGGATTTGGAATACCTCCATTCATACCTTTGCTTCCTCTTATATAACTCATTATCTAGTTACTTTTAGTACCCATTTCCAATGGATCACTGCTTACAATCTCTCAATGATTAAAAACATTTTATGGAAAAGCTTATCCAGATGTTTATGATCTTATAAAATCAGTAAATCCAAAACTCTCTGCAACTGGTAAATATGCTTTCATCAAAACTTGAGGTGTTCCACGAATTTATTCTTCCGAAAATATTATCCCTCTCTTCTACTCAATACAAGAATATATCGGCCTACATGTTCTATCCTTGTTTATATTTATGTCTAATATATAGGCTCCATTAATCTTTCTTTACCGTTAATTTTCAAATATTGAATTTTAAATATATTTTCAAGTGTTTTTATTTTAAATTTTTCTTTTATTTTATTTTTTTCCGTTTATATCATTAAAAAAATTAAATTTTTTATTTATTTTTCGTTTATTTTCAAGTTATTTCTAGTTTTTTTGAAATATTTCTGTTTTTTTCCTTTATAGATATTAACTTCTTTAAATCTAATTTTTTGTGAGATATGTTTTTATTTGCGCTTGTAAATACATAGATTCGAGATACCTATTTTGAAGTTTTGATTGTATTTTCTGCATAGTTTTGTGAATTTCGCGAAGTGATTAATTATTTAAATTATCTTACATGAGAAATCTTAATCGAATATTTTTTAATCTTAAATTTCGTTATGTTACTTTGTATAGCGAAATAGATAATGCTTGATACTGAAAAAGATTAGGCATTTAAGATCAATCCGAAAAAATAGCATAACAAAGTATATTATCGTTTGTTCGGACTTTTCATTTTTTCAAAATATTATATTGTTTTTACGGCTTTTTTTTCATAATTTCATAAATTGATATTATATAAAAAATGTCTCCAAGAAATTATAGGCCTCTCTAGCTAAACTTAACAATGAATCTGATCTTTTTAACGACTTCTATTTGCTGAAGTTAGATAATGAGAAGCTAACAAAAGAAGTCTAAGACCTTAAACAAGTAACCTAAACTCTAATTTTAACAATAAACAAATTAACAAATAAATAAAATCTTAACAAGCACTTAATCAACAGACATCCTTTTAAGATATGCAAGGATAAATTAATCAAATTGAATCGAATTTAAAATAAAATTTTGATAAAAGGATTAGATAACTGGAACATAACAAGCCTAATCAATGACTGGAATCGGAATCAAGAGAAGGAAATAATACGTCCTTTTTCTATCATAAAATAGTAAAAAGATGTTGATATACAGACACAAGGTAAATCAATGCTCTAGATTTAGGAGTAAATAATTTTAAGAAACAAAGAGAGGAATTAAAAAATTATTCAAGATCTATTGCTCACTAGACGGAGTTTTATATTATAAAAAAAGATTCTAACCTTATGTAGAAGCTCCAAAATTACTGACGCGATGAGACGATTTTAGATGATAGCTTGGATTTGACCAGCATGCGATTACTAATAATGAAAAATAGAATTTGATAAGAATTTACGATCTGGAAAATCTGAACGAATATGACCAGGAAACTTATTGATTTTAAATAAAGTCTAACAAACTTTTGAATTAGTGATAAACCAAAAAAGGTGAAGTCACTTTAATAAATTATTATTATTATTATAAATTGATACTTTAAATGAATTAAACTTTTTAATTTTTTATTCAGATTTTAGATTCTTTTTTGGCTAGCAAATAAAATCTTATTTTATAGTTTTTTATTTCTTTAAAATTCTAGCTGTAAAAATTTTATTTATTTACTGTTTAGTTACCTTTTTTCCACTTTTTAATTTTTATATTTTTAAATTAACTTTAAGATATAGTGTAATAAGATAATGTTTTAACTTTTATTTTTATTTAAAGATTTTTAGGAAATATTTTAAGATGTAGCATTAATGAGAGCTTCTAGATTTGAGATAATTAATCCAACTTTTTGACTTCTAGTTAAAAATTTGAAATATAAACATTTTTAGTATTTAATTTCAAATTATTAATGAAAAAGGTAATTTTATTTATCACTGCTAATAGAGGACTCATAACTATTTGGAGTCTATGAAGAAATATAATTTTACTCTATGCTTTTACAAGAAAATTTTTGAACCGATCGCGAAAATAAAAAAGATGTAAGAACCAAATAAAAAGAGAAGTTTGGCATTCATAAACTTAAAACTTATATAAAATGAAGAATCTGAATTAAATCAGAAGTTCATGCAACAACTCTTTTATTAAAGTGAATTATTATTATTTTAAAACTATAACTTATTGCATAGTTAGTATAAACTTTTTTCAACATCATTAATTTATAAATAATCAAAAAGAATATTAATAAATCAATTTTTTCTTTAGAATTTTCATACCTTTGCATTAAAAATAAAATAAAATGATTTTTAAAATAAGTTTAATAGATAAATAATGTTAATATAGTCTATTAATTATCTCAATAATAAGTAAAAACTATATATAATCACTTATCGTTTATAATTGTGAGCAAACTTCTTTTCTATGCTAGCTAATAGTTAAATTTTTGATATGATGAAATTAATAATTTATATAATCTAATTTTTAATAAAATAAAATGCAGAATTTATAAATATAAAATTTGATATATTTATATTAAAAATAATAATTTTAGAACAAAAATGGAATGTTTCTTTTATATTATTTTGATATTTAATGCTATTAAAACTTAATTATATAAATTATGATTTTCTTATTAAGAATGCTTATATTAAAAAACTAAATTTAAATATTAAACATTTAAATTTACATAATTAAATTTAAATATATGAGAAATGTTTAAAATAATTTTTATCTTTATAGTAAATAAATATTTTTTTATTTGAAGTAGTCAAATAAAATAATATCAATATTATATTTAATAATAATTTATTAAAATAATTAAATAAATTTAAAGAAATAGTTCTTACCATTAAACATTTTGGTAATTAAATTAAATTTTTTATTGAAATATTGTTAATTAATTAATAATTTATATTAAAATTTACATTTATAAATTATATAATTTTTTACTTAATTAACGATTTTAAATGCTCCAAAACTTAATAATAAATATATTATTTTAGAGCGTGTAGCACCTTGCTGGTGCGCAGCTCTTTCTATATTAATATTAAAAAAGTGTTCTCATACTTCGTGTTGTCATTCTATTCGCCCATTAAGTTATGTAAGTTTCTCCAAATGGGAAATCTGCTTAAAAATTATTTGTGAAACTTGAACCAAATGTTGTAGTCTTCTTGAATAAGTTTCAAATAAGGATTAATAATTAAGTCATTAATAGGCCCGTCAGTCAAACGTTCATACTGATAGCGAATACTCTAGAGTAAGTTAGGCTTTTCTGAGCTTGTCCACTCTTCTTAGTAGTGGTATCTAGTGTGACATTAATCGCAATGCAGTATGCACTGCGCCAGATTACCAGTTCTCCTAACTGCGGTCGACATCCAAATTTTATATATATAATATTTATCCAATATGATATACTGATTGGAGTTTGGCGTAAGCAAAATGATAGATTTTGAGCCAACCTATAAAAATTCTATTCGTTCATAATTATAGTTCGCAAACCCGCAGGTGATTAAGCAATTAGTTATGAGTTTTTAAACTCATTTTGTTAATCTTTAAAAAAATTTAAAAATTACTGGAATTATTTTTTATTTTAAGTTAGATTTATAAACTTATCATTAGTATATTTTTCATTCTAAATTTATTTTTAAGTTTATAATTTTACAACTTTTACATTTTTAAAAGTTATTTTATAACAATAAAGTTTTAATAAAATAGTGTTAAGAATATTATATTTAAGTGTTGACTATGTTAATAATAATTATAATTTCTAATTATTAATCTTAAATATTTAAGCTATTTCTTATTATGTAGATTTAAAAATTACTTTTTGCTTAAAAAATATTTATTAATTTAAAGGGCTGTTACGGGAATTGAACCCATGACCTCTCGCACCCGAAGCGAGAATCATACCACTAGACCAAGCAGCCATTTATATATCTATTTAGAACTATTATTTATAAAATAAAAATTATTTTTTAATTAAGCAATTAATTTAAGAAAATGTCACAAAGGTCATAAAATATAAAAGAAAAATAACAATTCTCCTCTTTTCTTACCAATAACGTTTTTTTAATATTATACAAGTATCAAATGATATATACTAATAGTTTATTTTTGAAATTTAGAACAAAGCAAAATCTATTTAAATTAATTAACTTAAAATTATGGGAAATAATAATAGAAATAAAAATAAGAATATTTATGTGTTCATTTATTTTTCTAGTTTATTATATTATATATCTAAATTTTTTAAACGCTTAAACCCACTTTAATATTCTAATGAAAATAAATTATTTTCAAACTATTTTTCTTATTATTTTTTATAAATAAAATTTAATGAAGGAAAATAAGTTTAATGATAATAAACTATTTCAGATTTGATAAAATTCTCAGCTAAGTTTATAAAAGGGAAAATATTTTATTTAATTTTACATAAATTATTTATTTTATTTGTATAATAAAGCAATCTAAATATGCTATTATTTTATTTTTATGCCCCTTTTTTTCTAAATAGTTTTAATTTATAAATTGATATAGTTAAGATTAAACTCATAGAGCATTTTACATTAATTTTTGTAATTATTTGTTTATGGGAAATAAAAAATAAAAATTGATAGCATATTTTAAAAACTAGAAATACTTTCAAGATTTTTATTTAGAGTTATTATTTGCAAATGCCTATTTAATTATTTTTATTTTCATTTGCTTAAATATATAAAATAAATTGGATTATTTCAAAAAGGGATAATACCATCTCTTCAGGGCAGGAGAGAAAACCAGAAGCATTTTCCCTTACCATGACTTAACTTAAGAAAGTTCAATCTTCTTTAGACTAACAATTAGCAAGTTAAAAAGATTTAAAGAAAAAATTATAAAG
This sequence comes from Loxodes magnus, assembly GCA_946699065.1. Classification (NCBI taxonomy): domain Eukaryota; phylum Ciliophora; class Karyorelictea; order Loxodida; family Loxodidae; genus Loxodes; species Loxodes magnus. The sequence goes on from CAMPDV010000061.1 coordinate 328,598, forward strand.
AAAAGTTAGCACAACTCTCAAAACCTCCATTGAAAAGTGAAAAAAGAGATCATTCAACAGAATCAGTAAAATCAGTAATAAAGAAATAAACAATAAATTAAGAAGGCAAAATACGATAATTCAATATAAACCTTATAACTTTGATTTAGATAATATTGAAATAGAACTAATGACTCTTAATAGATGTAGCAACTAGCTTATATATTTATCGAAAATACAAAAAAACTTGGAGAGGATTTATACTCATTGAAGGAAGAAATATTCGAAATAAGTAAAAAGCTAATAAATCATGAAGATAATAATGACGTCTACATGGTAGAACAAAGAATTAAAGCCAGATTCTATGAAAGAATTACAGATTAGAGAACGATATTTGAATAATGAGAAAGCAAGACAAGAAAAATGGAGCTTAATTGGATTCATGATTCCAATAAATTGAAGAATGATGACAGAAGTCTTAAGAAGGAACTTTCATGGAAATAGAAATATAAGAAAGAACACTTCATAGACCAAGAAAAAAATTCTACATTTGCAACAGTACGTGATATTTGCGACGGAAATATCTAAGACAAAAAAAGAATAAGAAGAGATATTTGACGAAATATTAACTACTAGGAATTAAAATAAAGAGCTACTGAATTTTACTTCTCATGAAATGAAAAAATCTGGAGAAAGAAACATAATTTAAGATTAAATACAAGACAGGGAGAAATTAGGAGAAGAGTTTATTTAACGAGTAAAGAAACTTTTATTTTTATGCTGAAGAGCGAACTATATTAATGACTAAGGTTTAAAATATTTAATTATAATAATTTGAAAGGAATTTTAAATAGTGAAATTTAATTTCTGTCTATTTATTATTAAATTTTAAGAATTATATATTTAAAGGAATTTTAGAGAGTTTATTGTTGGTTACTTAGTATAATTTATTTTTTTGACTCTTCTCCTAAAAAGTTTTGAGTTTATTTATTTTTTCGATAATGCATTATAAACTGCTCTTCTTTATTTTTTACTCCAATGTAAAGATCTTCATCTTAATTCTCAGAGTATGAAAAACCAACTATACTTCCTGTCGAATCTAATCTTTAATAATCAGTATACATATTGTTGTCTATTATATGAACAAAATGTTTTGCTTCAGAGTAAGTAATAAATTTTCCATTCTATGAAAACTTACAGTTGTATATGTTCCCTCCACCTCCATATAAATTTTAATATGATTGAAGATTATTTCTAATGTCTCAAATCCTACAGGTGCCATCCTAGCAAGCACTTGCAAATTAATATTCATTTTTCTTGTTTCAGTCAACAGCAAAGTGATAATCATTACAATTACTCTTAAATTTTTATATAATTTTATTCGTGTTAGCATCTACAACAATAGGTGCTTTCTAATCTCCAACAACAGCCATCATTTGAAAGTTAGGTGATAAAACAGCATGATTTACTGAGAAATTATAAAAGAAATTTTTTAACTAGCAATTTTCTATATTTCTAATAAGAACCTTTTTATCATTAATTCCTAAAAATATGTATTCTTAGTCTAGCTAAACAAATGAAATGTTTTTGAATGAATATATTCCTTAAAACATTGGAACTTTTCAAACAAGTTTTCTATTTTTTGCTACAATCAATTCTCCTTTTTCATTTCCACCTAAAAACAATTGTAAAAGCGGAAGAATATCAAATGCTATTAAAACGGTTTTATCTCCAGGAATTTAAAAATACTTATCTAGTTTTAAATTTTTAGTATTGAATGAGCTGACTAGATTAGGCTTTTTATCCTTGAAATAAATAATATCGTCTCTTATTTTCAAGTTTTACATAAATTTATTGTGATCGCTATTACAATTAATATTTGGTATTTTCTACTAAATTTTATAAAATTTTGTAAATTTCAGTTCTTATTCCTATTTATTTTATACTTTTTTGCTCAAGAAAATATTCTTTTCTATCATCTCTCTATAAGCTTCTTCTTCTTATTATCTATCGTAATTTTATTAATTGCTATAGTCTAATATTTCTTAAGTATTCATGTGGCACTAACAATCGTTTTATAAAAAGCAACACTTTGTGCTGCAAATTTAGCAACATTAATTGTTTTTTCTTTTTATTTAGTTTTCATCGCATCCAAATTAATAAATAAGCTTTTCAGAGCTAACTACATCACTTGAAAACTAGCTTTTTTTTATCTACTTAGTTTGAAGATTGACATAAATTCCTCATCCATGTTTTTTACCTTTCTTAAAAGATCCTTCATAATAAAACTGTTCTTATAAATTTAGTAATCTTCCTTATCCATTATACTAAAGTTCTTCGTTTACCTAGCCAGAGTAAACTGTTGAATTTTAACTAAATTAAAATACAAAATGGTGACTATCTTAATCTTAATCAGTTCACATTTCTTACTAAACATTCTAAATAATTTCTAAAGTTGTTTATAAGAAAGGAATTTTAATCTCCTTGTATAAGATAAAGGCATTTTTATATTTGAGCTTTTACATTATTAATAATACTCTTTCATATTAAACATATTAAATTATCTCTTATTTTAAATCTATATAAATCCCTTTTACTAATCTAGAATCTTTAAAGTGACCTTCATAATAAAATTCATTTTGAAGCATTCTTCCTATTCCTTATGGAGTTGAATTTGTATTAATTTATCCTATATAATGCTTATTTTATCTTTAGCATTGCTGGGTAATTGTTAATTCCTTAGTTTATTTTACTATTCTTTTTTTCTACATAAGGTAAATAAAATTAAAATTATGCTTATATGGGCTTTCTATCTCTTCCAAATTTAAATAAGGAATTATATCTCATTCAGAAACATTTTCTTCTTATTCTTACTAGGATTAAGTAGTTAGGAGTGGAGATTATGCAATTTTATAGTTTTAATTATTTATCTTAACTTACTAAAAAGTTTTAGTTCCATTACTACATATCATTTATTAAGTATCTCCTTTTTACTAGTTACTAGAATTTGATTTTTATTAAGATCCAGAATTCTTAAATTTGAAACTTGCTTCTCCTATATTCTGTATGAAAAAGCTTTATTATTAGGGTAAAAGATAATAAGAACCTTAATGATTTATAAAGTTCAATGATAGGCTTCTTATATCTATATTTTTCAATTCCTTGAAATCTTTTCTTTACTTTTCGTCTCATTATAACATAATAAAAAGAAGAATTTAGATTTTTTCATCTTGTATTTATTATATTATTTAACCTATCTTATAAAATAGTTCTTCATTAGAAATTTATTTTTCATTTAGTTTCTCTTTTTTATAATCTTTACTTAGAGTCACTATTTCAAGCAAAGTCAGTCCTAATGAATATACATCTGATTTATAAACATTTCTTGGCTATTTATTAGATATTTAGGGAGATTAATATCCCTCTGTATAAGCAACTATGTTTAAATCCTAAAGTTATTATTAAGGATCAGAGAAATCAAAATCTCCTATTTTAAATTTTCCTTCTTTATCAACGAAAATATTTTTAGGTTTAATATCTGAGTGATAAATTTCTAAATCTTAGAGAAATGCAAAGGCTTCTATAAGAAATTCTGCCATTTAGTAGATTTCTTCTATTTCAAAGTATTAGCCTTTTCTTTTTGTAATAAAATCATCTAAACTTCCATTTTCACAATATTGCATTTCTATTCAATAGTATTTTTCTTCTTTATTTACTTTTCAATCAAAAATTTTACAGCAGTATTTAGTGTAATTCTAGTTTGATTTTAATTTAAGTATAACTTGTTCTATTTAATAAGGATTATCTTTAAACTTAACTAGTTTAATAATTCTTTGTTGCTATTATTTTTAAACTAAAATGATTTTTACATTATTTTTAAGATTTTATTAGTTATTTTATTAGTTATTTTATTAGTTATTTTATTAGCTATTATTTGTTATTTTAGATTTTCTTTCCCCATAAATAGTTTTTATAAATCTAGAGTCAAGAAACTTGGGCTACCATTTTCATAAATCTAAATCACTTTAAATATTCTAATCGACAAATTCATTGAAATAAACTTCTAGCTTGTATTTTGCTCAATTCCATAAGCGTGTTCATCCTTAATTGATTCTATTATCATAAGTCTGTATAATTATTTTTTTTCAGATTGTATAAGGTTTCTTTTAATTTTATAGAAGTTAGAACAAAAATTATGAATTTTCTTTAGCAGACAAATAAGGAGAATGAATAGTATTATTCTAATAATCAAGTTGCATTCAAAATAGGAAAGCTTAATTATCTATAAAGACGATATACTTAACTTAGCTCTTTATTTAATCTAGAGCTTATTCTATAATATTGCAAACTAAATTTAATTCCCTTTTTTCTAGTAACTCTTTTATTTATTGTTTGTTTATTCCATCATGTAGGTTGCTTAGTTAAATTATTAAAGATATGAAATAACCTAGCTATTTAATGTTTTAAAATATCTTAAGATAAACATACTAAAGTACCTCAAATTTATCTAGTGATTCTATTAATTCTATTATGTTACTTTCGTCCTTTATTCATTCTTAGAAGAACTACATTATTTTTTTGTTTGGATATTTTAAGAAGTTAGAAAAGGAAGAATCTTCTTAAGATTTTGATTTAATTTCATTTTTTTAGAATACTATAAAGAAATTTGCATCTCTTTTTCTACTTTATGTCTATAAGTTAGTCTATTTATTAAAGCATTTTTATTGAAATTAGAAAATGAAACTATCAGAAAGAAAGGAATTATCTTCAAGTTAGAAAAAAATATCAAAAAATTAGCTTTCAAAATTAATAATTATTTTCTTTTAAATGTCAAACTTAATTATTACTTCATCTTCCTCTTTATTAATTTTTCCTTACTCATTTTATTTATTTTCTTTATTTTTTTGCGAATTTATTCACAAACCTTCAAGTATGTTTTAATAAGAAAGAGTTTGAGTTTCGTAAATTATCTCAGCGAGTTTTTAATTTTAATTATTTTTCAAGATTTAAGAAATTTCATCTTTTAGCTGCTAATATTTTTTTTATTTAACCAACTCTTTAACTTAACTCTTTTCGTAGTATAAATTAGTAGCCTTCTTTTCCTTTATTTCTGTTATTTTAAATTAGTTAATTTCAAGTTATTCTTATATAAGGAAGGCATACAAGACCAAAATGAAGTTATAATCCTTTTCTACCAATCTAGTGAGCTACTTTTATAAGGTTTCTTATTCCTCAATTTTGTTAAACAAATCTTATAATTATTTTAGCAAACTCAAGCATTGCCAAGTTTCCTTTTTACTTTTATCAAATTCTCTTTCTAACTTGCAAATAGGGAATGCTACTTTGCTTAATAATACTTAGTCATCATTTTTTATTTCTCACGACTTTAAAAAATTACTAAAAGTATTTCTTATCTACCGTTATAAATCTTAACTCGAAGAACTTCATTATTGTATAGTTCAAAATTTAGTGAAGGGAAAAAGAAACAAATCCACATAGCTATACTTATCAAGCTAATTTTATCAGCTTTTGTTAATTAATTTTTATTTATCAGGATTCATTTTTGAGTTATATCGAATTAGCTAGAACTTAAGATTCATTTTATCTTTGCACTTTACCAAGTATTAAACTCACTAAAGTTCTTTAAATTCTTAAAGATTGGAAATTTTATTATTATTTCATAAATTTTAAAGATGGTTCACTTTTTTCTAAATTTATTTGCACTAAAACTTAGCAAAAAATTCAAAAATTTAGGATTCTCATAAAACCATGTTCTTTGTAATATTAGCTGCATACGGTAAACTGCCGATTCATTAAGTGAGTTATTCGTCTACATTTCTTTATTTAACTATATTTTTGTAGGCATTTATTTTACTATTTATTTAATCCTCCTTCTTGCTCTCTTCCTACTTATCCATTTATATTAAATAGAAAATAGCTAGGTATATAAATATAATATCTAATTAAATAAAAGATTTAGTAGATGATAAAGAAATATGCAAATAGATTTAAATAAATGATTATTTAATTAATCCATTAAATAAAAAATTATAGTCCCATTTATTTATTATTATGATATAATTAATAATCTTCACTTCTAACTGAAATCAATTAAGGGTATTTCCTTGATACTTTTATATTTGATATTTGTTTTAATTTATCTTCTACTTTAATATTTAACTTACTTGCTATTATTTCTAGTTGCTTTATTATGGTTATTTCCTTTATATTTAGCTGTTTGATTATTTTAATTATTTAATTAATAGCTTTAGTTGTAGCAATATAAAAAGAACTTAGATTGATGTACTTGCTTAAAAGAATTTTAAGGTGAAGAGTAAATAGAATGTTTGATTTATTACTAATTTATATGCTTTTACTAGATATATTAATTTAATTTCTACCTTAAAATTAAGTTAAGATTAGCTGTTCTTAAGCAATTTTAAAACATACTTATTATTTAGAAAGATTGCTTCTACTTAAATAATAAAAAGGAAAAGTTTATTTTGCTATTAATTAAGTCCACTTATATAAATAAGCCAAATACAGCTTATTTAATAAAGGATATACATTTATAGCTACTAGATGTATAAATCTTAGTAAATAGGAACTTATATATTACTATTTTAGAAACTTAGTCATTTAACCTAGCAATTTAATTCTAGGATACTTTGTATAGCTCATATCATTTAATATCAATCTAAATACATAACTATTATACATATAAGCTAAATTAATAGCTTTACAGCTTTTATTCTAAAGAGGGAAATATTTAGTTTTATCTGTGTGCTTTTAACCTACTAATATAATTAAATTAATTAAATTATCTAGAATCTAAGAAATTAAAACTTGCTAAAGGCTTAGAGCAACAAATAGCATACTTTCTAAATAATAATCTATTAAATTAACTAAGCATTTGCTATAAAATAAGTATATAACTGATTTAAACAATCAAAATAGATAAGTTAGATTAAAGTTAAATATGCTCTATACTAAAATTAATTGCAAGTAGCTTAATTATAATTATATATTATCTAAACTAACACTCTTTTTTAGATCTTAATTAGAGCTTGGTTTAATAATAACTCTATGTAAATAATTATAGTAGTTAGTTAATAAATTAATAATCACTAAAGTTTATTACTTTAATTATTAAGAGTATAATACTTGGTATAATGGTAAGTAACTATCATTTTAAACTTAATTATTTACCTGAATATTACTAAACTTTAGTGTTATTCGCTAAACTCTTTAATAACTAAGAATATTTCTATAATAATTAATATATTATTAAAGCATAAAAGAAGATTCTTCTACTAAGTAGTTTCTTAAATGCTTAATTATAGATATAAATTTTAAGAGTAAAGTTAATAAATTAATTAGTTTATTATACTAAAGATTACTTTTAGTTTATATTATCTAAGCTAGCTATTTTAATTTATGACAAAAACGACACCAGCAGGATTTGAACCTGCGCGGGAGAACCCAACAGATTTCAAGTCTGTCGCCTTAACCACTCGGCCATAGTGTCTTATATCTATACACTATAGCGTTATTTAAATACATCACTTAGTAGATGATTATTTAGTTTTAAGATACTTTTATTGCTAGCATATGAAAATAGAATAACTATTAATTAATAAGAGTAAAATAAATAAATAATAAACTAATTTAAATAAAGCAAATAAACTAAGCTAAAGACACAGCTATTATATTTATACTTATATTCGCGTAAATAATGCATTAGTTATATAATCCTTTATTGCTATTATTTATTAAGTGCTTTCCTTTAGTAATTTGCTTATTAATTAAACTTAACATGCAGGTTATCTAAAACTTATTATTACTCAATCTAATAATTATAAAGCTTTATTACTATAAATTAAGAAAAATAAGCTGAAATATAATACATAAAGAAATAATAATAACTAAATAGTAGATTAATATTAGAAAATTTAAATTGTAAATAATAAATAAGTTAGATGTTCTTTAATACAATTATCAATTCAAACATAAATCCCTTCATTTATATTCTTTTTTCTACCGAAACATAAATATCTCTTTTAAATATTCTATTCTACAATTCCTTTACCTTCCATTATATAAGCAAATCTTTTATTCGCCATTTATTTAGATCTGTAGATCGCTTAACTAATAAATTAATGAAATGAAAAAAGCTAACTTTTTGGTATTACGAAATATTTAGAGATATATAAGCTAAAATACTTCGTATTTAGCTAGCCAATTTATGAATTCTATTTTATTCTTTTCGTATTTAAATATTTATTCACAGAATACTTTAACTTCTTAATTAGGAAATTTTTTAAAGTTAGATCAAAGCTAATTACCATTTATCTTAATCTTAATTCTTAATTTTTATTAATCTAGATATTTTCTAGCTATAAAAGCATTTACAACTAGCAAAATGTAAATTTCTAATAAGGAGATTTATTAGTTCTTATTTTAAATCTTCATTTTAAAGGATACTCTATAGCTATTTTTCATATTTTATTCTAAAGCTTTAAGCTAAATTTTACCTTTTCTATTGCTTATTTAACATTCCCTTGATCATTTATAAATAGGAAACCTGTTACTGAACATTAAAAAGGCATCATTGCTATTAATTTCCTGCTAAAATCTAAGTTATTACAATACTTGCTTAGCTAGTTGTTTAATGGATTCTATTTATGAATCTAAGTTTTAGATTTCAAAATTTTATCTAAGGAAAGAATAAAAAATTAGTAGAGTATGCTTGACTTACTTGCTCATTCCATATAATTTATCTTATGATATTTTAATCATAATAATCTAACTAAAACTTTTAGCTTTGCTCTATTAAATCTTAGTTAATTATTTCTTTGCTTTTAACTAAATATTAGTTTCATTAAATTCTAAATTTAGTTTTCGCTTCTTTCTTTCCATAAGTTTCAACAAATATTGATTTTCTTATTGAATTATTCACTTTCAAGTAATAAGAAAAAAAAAGCGCATATTAGACTATTTTCTCATTATGATTTCTATTTATTAACTAGATTAAAATCTTAAGTTAGAAGATAGAATGTCTTTACTAAATTGGTCTAATGAATTTCTTCTAATTGTTTAGATTCTTTTTTAAAGGCTTATTTTTACATTATTTTAAACTGTAAATTCTAGAAGGTATTTAAGCATAATAGTTATTTAGTTTAAAACTAAATTTATGAATATATCAGTCTAAAGCATTAATAAATAAGTTGTTGCTTAGCTTAATATTAAAGAACTTATTGAAATAATTATCATTCTAAATATTTCTATTTATCTTCTTATTACTAGAAGATTTATTTGCATCTAGTTAAATATTTTCTCTTTATTTATAAAATAAATGCTTAGCTAGTATGTTTAAGTTAACTCTAACTAAAAGCTAATTTTATATGCTTGATTATTTGAATCTTTTTATTGCTTAACTTAGCTTTTCTAAGTATTCTATTATGAAGCTTTCTAAAGTTCTAAATAGAAATAAACTTATTGCTTTAATAATATAATTGCCTAATTTAATTTTAATTTGCTTTATCTATTCAATTTTTGGTTGCAATTAACAATATTTAATAGACTTTTATTTGCTAGTCTTTAAATTAATATCTAAATACTTTAAAATAAAGTGATATTAAGAAGAGTTATAGAAGAGGAATTCTTTTGATAAAGCATTAATAGCATTTAATTAAGAAGAATTAATATATCTAATTAAAAATATCTAAATAAGAGTTATCACTAAATAAATCTCTTCTACTTATAGAAAATTAATTGTTTTACCTTTCCCCAAAATTAAAGTTTAGAAATATAGAGTTATTTTACTATTTCATAATATAAGATTATTAACTATTATATCATTAGCTTTATGTAGTTTTATAAAACTGTAAGAACTAAATAAGCATCTTTAGTCTTTATAGGCATAAATTATGAATGATCTAGCTAAGAAACTTATTAAATTAAGAAATAATTAATTAATTAAATAGAAGTATAGATATACAAAATGATGTACTTATGCTTATTTTATTATTTTGCTATCCTTTTATTAATAAATAAGCATGATACTAATTTAAAGTCTATTTACCTTTGATAGATATAAATAAATATTAGTTTTAAGCTAGTTAAACTTAAATAGTTATTAATGCTTTAAATAATAATAATAGCTTAAACTTTATTTCTTTTAAAATGTATATAGATAGAAAATGCTCATTATGCTAAATTAACTATCTTTGTTTTAGTAAACCATCACTAACTTTAGAATGCGGACATATTTATTGTTCGAAATGCTGGTTAGAAACCTAGAAATAATAAAAAACATAAGAATGCTTCTTCTGTAACGAAAGTAACAAATAAAGTTCATATTATATAGATAGGAACTAAAGTTTCAATGAACAAGAAGGAAATAAAAAACTAGTTACATAGTAAATATAAGAAATAGAATAAGATTTACTATATAAAAAGAATTTTATTATACTTATTATGTAAGAAATAATGAAAACGAGAGACTTAATGCAGAAAAGAGTTCATAATGCTTTGGATAAAATTCTATTTGAAAGTAGCGATAAGATAAATGAAGAACTATAATAAAACCTCGCTTAGATTGATAAAAATTTATGAGCATTAAACCAAAAATAGTTTAATTTAGATTAAATTATGTAAAAAGATATTATCAAATAAGTAAAAGAAAGATTTAAATTGTAATATATGAGAGAATTAGAATTTAAGAAAACTTAAGAAATTAATAAATTAGAGAGAATGAGTGATATGCTAACTGAATAAAAACTCTAATAATTTATATAAAAAAACTAAAATTAGAGATAATAGAAATATGCTGCATTAAATCATTCAGTAGAGCAATTTTAAAGAAAATTTGGGGATAAAAATTAAATTTAACTGTAAGAGTAATAAACATTTTAAAATTAATAAAGAGACTCTAAAGATTAGATTTTCTAAACAATTAATACGGAAGTCTAATAAATTACAGAGTAGATGAAAAAGAAGTATTGGCTTTGAAATAATCGCTGCAAAATAGCAAGAGCAGCTTCAAATTAAAAAAAATAGATAAATATTTTGACAATTTGAATTTTTTGTTTTAGGTACTGTTTACTTATCTTTCTAGGCAATGAAAGAAATTATCTAATAAATTCACTAGTAAATAGTTTATCAATAGTAGAACTTTGCAAATACCACGGATAAAAAAAATTTATAAACTTGAATAAAATAAGTTTAAGAGGACTGTAAGTAATATAGTAAAATAGCCTAGAAAGTTTAGAATAAAATAAGGTCAAACAATAGTTTATAGCCTTAATAAGTTATTGGCTTTAAAAAATTGGATACTTAATTTATCGGATTTTCTTTATAGCTACTTTTAAATTTAAAAAATAGAATAATTACTTTCTAAAATGATAATCCTAGTGAGACCAAAAGCAGATAAAAATTGTATATAATTTTAAAAATAATTTAAGATGAAATCAGTAAAGAAGTTCAAGAAAGAGATATAAAAGAAGTAAATAAAGTTACAAATTTAGTTATAAAGCAAATAAATATGATAGAAGCATTTAGCAATAACTAGGTATTTAATTTTTCTATTACACTATTTAATTATACTTTTAATTAATAATTTATAAAATATTTTAATATTGTTAAATATAGTGAAACAAAGAAAGAGTAAGTTCATTAAGAAACCTAAAGATAGGCTTAAAATATTAAAAAATTATTCAATAGATAAAAAATCCCTTAATACTCAAAAAAAATTTAATTTTATAAAAATAAATTTCTGTTTTTGCTTTTTATTTACCTCTATGTCTTAAAAAAATTTAATTTAATAAATATGTAAAAAATAAAAATAAATAAAATATATAAAAAATAATAATTTTAATTCAAATAAAAATTCTATTTGTTTAACCAAACATAATTAAACATTTTTCTTTTATCTAATTATTTTATTTATGTAAGAAATAAAATAAACTTAGCATATTTTAATTCATCTTGAAGAGAGATTTTTATGATTTAAAACTCAATTTTTTTTTGCTATTTTTTAAATAGCAAAGTATATGGCAAAAATATTTATTTTTATTAATTATTGCAAATAAAACTTAAATATATTAACTAAATATATAAATTAAAAGCATAATTTTTGCAAAAATAAAATAAAGAGTTCTAAAATTATAAATAAATATAATATTTTATTTATAACTGAGTTTAATTTATATTTTTAATTCTTTTTATTAGATTTCACTAATTTCTACATTCTTATTTCATAAACAAAATTTAATTATTTAAATTAAGATTTTTTTATATAGAAATATTGAATTTTAAACCTTCCATAAATTATAATAAAGACTGAATGAAATATAAAAATAAGATATATAGAACTTATTAGCATATATTTTAAGATTTATTAATAAATTAAAAGAAAATGAGAGATATATGATTTTAAATTAGGAGCAAGTAAATATATAATAAAAATGTATTTAATTATAATATAGCTTTATATTATTTCTATTTTAATTATTTAATAGTTATACTCCTTCAAAGTTATATAATATCTGCACTTAACTATGAAATATTAAGTAATCAATTTAAAGAATTAGTTTAATTTATAATAATGCTTTTATTGGATTATCATTAATCAATTATTAAAATAGTCTCAATTTTATCTAATAAAACAGCTAATTTTTATTTAAAACTTGAGTAAATTTTATTTATAGAGTTGATTTAAGCTTGATAAGGTTATTTTAGTTATACTTTTAAGTATAAGTAGATAAATTATATACTATAAACAAAACTAAAGTAAATATTAGTTATATGAAATAAAAGAATAAATAATACTATATTTAGCTTATAAGTGATAGTTAATTCATAGCTTATTATAAAATATAAAACTATTAATTTATAAAATTAAGAACAATTAATAACTTAATTATAATAATATAAGTACACTAAATATTCAACCTTAGAGATATTTTTATTTCCTAATTCTTAAGATTGTAATAGACTTTATTAGAAATTTAAATTTAATTTTGCATTAAAAAACAAATCTAATTAATTATTTATAACTGCTCTCCTATATGAAGCCTGATAATTCATTTAAATCAAAATTTATTTTTATGAATGTAAGAGGAAAATATAAAAGCTAAAGATAATAGAAAACTAGATATACTAAAGTAAATAGTAAATATAGCTATAAATAATTTAATTATAATGGGTAGAATTTTAAAAAAATAGTTCAGAAAATATACATAAAATACAAAAAACAAAATATAAACAATATAAGAAAATTAAAAGATATTATAATTATAAATAAACAAATAGCTAATAATTAATTTTATAATATAAATGCCTTTTTACTTTTATTTATATCTTATATTATAAAATAATAAATTGCTATCTATAAGCTTATTACAACATTAACTCTATTTATTATTAATTATTTATTAATATTTTTAATTTTATTATGATATAACTATTAAGTCTAATTAATTACAGAATCTGCTTTAATTTAACTAAAATTTATTTTATAGCTTTATCATTCTACTATCTACATTACGCTGAAATTAAGCAAATTAAAATTGTTTATTGCCTTTTTTTATAAAAAATGTTGTACTAGAGAGAGGTAAGTGGAAGATTTAATTTGATAAATTAAAAGCAAATTTAAAAAATATCTTCTTAGCAGAACTTAACTAATTTATTTTTTGCAATAATTGAAGAAGATTTCTTGCTTTAGTATAACATTTGCATGAACTAAGAGTTTGCTAGAAGGTTAATATTTGAATTATTCACAAGATTTTAGAGCGATTTATTTTAGCATAAAGTAACTTATCTCTGAAATTTATGAAATGATAAGTGAAATACTAAAATTCAAGATTAAAAATAGTTCTAGTGAAACGATTATTTAGTAAAATGCGAAGATTAATGCAATCTCTTACTTAAAAAGAATAGATATGTTGCTTAAATGGTTCCTGAGCAACTTCCATTAATATGGTAAAGTTAATTTTCAAGCTAAGTAGGGAGAAATAATTATATCGAGTTGTTTCTATTTCCTTAAATAAAGACTTGAAATATAAAATAATGATAGATGCTAAGTAAGCAAACTTAAGTTAAGATAATAAATGCCTTTTCTCCTTCTTTAAAGAGTAAAGATATCTAAAAAGAAGATTATGTTCTATTAAATAAAGTAGTCCTTCCTGTTTATTAGCTTCAAATAGAATTTAGTAACAATGAAGATAATAAAGAAAATGTTTCTGATATAATTGTAGATTAATTAAGAATCTAGTTTGTAAAAGTGAAAGAGCAGAATACACATAAATAATAGCTCATAGAACTATTAAGAAAAGGATTCAAATTTATATAAATTTTATTTGCTTTATAAATTAAAGATAAGCTAAGCTTGAATCTATTTAAAGTAGTTAAAATAGTAGACTTTTATAAAATTAACTTTATTCATGCTAATGACTATATTATAGAACTAATAAAGCAAAATTAAGATTAGAAAATCAAAGAGGCTATTACTTAAGAAATCCAATCATAGGAATTTTCATCTTTCATTTAAAACTTTTACAGTAAACAGAATATTTAGTATGAACATATAATTTAAGGAATATGGATAAACTCTCCAAATAGTTCCCTAGATTAATAAAATGAAAAGAAAGAATCTAAATTTGTAATATAAAGACTAGTAAATGTAAACCTCAAAAGTTAATTTTTTGAGATAGAATTTTAACTGGATAAAAATATATTCCTTTAAAGTTTACCTTTATACCATCCCCTTTAATTGGAATCTGATCTTAATTCTGAATAAAATATAAACTAAAATGTAGATTTTTTTATAGTGTTCCAGAAGATTGAATGTTCTTAAAATTCCAATAACTTATCTAATTTTCTAAAATATCCTAACTAAAGCATAATATAGTTTTGCAATAAACTGTTTTAGTTTGAAGACTAAAAATAAGACTTCATATAATAGCTAGACCAATATAATGTTCTTTAGCTGATCTATTTTAAACTTTTTTAAAATATTAAATATTTCTCATGTTTTGTAACTTTAATTAGCCAATTCAGTAAACTAAATGATGGTTTGGATAAATAACAGATGAAAGAATTGCTTAAACAAGGAAAATTGTTAGATTTTAAAGAAAAAATAAAAGAAAGTGTTTAGCAAATATAGAGATAAGCTAAATATGCTATTTTCATTGATGATAAAACATTTTTATTTTGGATGCAAATGGATTATTAGAACAAGACTATTAATTCTCCTTATTTATCAATTTAGGAAAACTCTTAAATGTTGTTTAAACTAATATAAGGGTAAGACTAATCTTTCTCTATGTGAAGAAAAGTTATTATTTCTACTTTTGACACAAGGATTAATCAAGGATGAGCACGCTTATGATAGTGACTTAATTATAGAGTAGAAGTTTATTTCAATGATTACAATAGAAAGGATAAATAAACTGATTTAGACTTATGAAAGTGATAGCATTTATTTCCTGATTGTAGATTTTTAGAAACTATTTATTAAAAGAGATAATATAAAAGAACCAGCAGTGATAGCTCTTTAGGTAATCATGTAAAAGTTGTGATAATTAAGAAAAAATAAGAATTAAGAGTACTTAAATTAGTCAAGTTTTAAGATAATCCTAAGTAAATAGAACAAGTTATACTTAAATTAAAATCAAACTAGAATTACACTAAATACTGTAGTCAAATTTTTGATTGAAAAGTAAATAAAGAAGAAAAATACTATTGAATAGAAATGCAATATTGTGAAAATGGAAGTTTAGATGATTTCATTACAAAAAGAAAAGGCTAATACTTTGAAATAGAAGAAATCTACTAAATGGCAGAATTTCTTATAGAAGCCTTTGCATTTCTCTAAGATTTAGAAATTTATCACTCAGATATTAAACCTAAAAATATTTTCGTTGATAAAGAAGGAAAATTTAAAATAGGAGATTTTGATTTCTCTGATCCTCAATAATAACTTTAGGATTTAAACATAGTTGCTTATACAGAGGGATATTAATCTCCCTAAATATCTAATAAATAGCCAAGAAATGTTTATAAATCAGATGTATATTCATTAGGACTAACTTTGCTTGAAATAGTGACTCTAAGTAAAGATTATAAAAAAGAGAAACTAAATGAAAAATAAATTTCTAATGAAGAACTATTTTATAAGATATGCTAACTCACTGAACCAATAAGAAATTTAAATTTATAAGTTCTCCTTTTTATTATGTTATAATGAGACGAAAAGTAAAGAAAAGATTTCAAGGAATTGAAAGAATTAGATATAAGAAACTTGAATAAAATCTGTAAAGATTTAATTTAAATAAAAGAATAAAATTTAAAGCTAATAGAAATGATTCATTTTAGTAAAGTGTAGGCAGATAAAAATAATTAAAATTGAAAAGTCATCAAATCTTTCTCACCTTCAAAAAGTTCTTCAAGTTATTCTGATCTTAATTTGCATTCTAAGATATTTGAAAGTTCTGAAACGCTCACATATAAGTAAGCTACCAAGAAATCTACTCTATCTAGATAAATTTACTCCAACATTAGCTATTAAAAATTCTAAAATAGCATATAAAATGAAAGTTTGTAAGAGAGAGTAGAAATTCCTTATTTAAAGCTAGAGAATATTGAAAGTGAGTTTAAGAATAACTTTTATCTGATTTCTATAATGCAATAAAAATTAATAGGAAAGAAATTGAATAACCACACTAGCTTTTAGTAAATTAGGTATTAAAACAAAATTTATATTGGATAACTAAATGATAACCAAGCCCCAGAAGGAGTTGGCAGAATTCTTTAGAGTAATCTATATTATGAAGGTCACTTCAAACAGTTTAAGTAAGGATCTGGAATTCTAATAGATTTATAAGGTCAAAAAATATCTTATGTTGTATATGAAAGTGATATACTAAAATTTTAAGAACTACTAATGGAAAAGGCTAAGGATAAGCAATATTTTATCCTGCACTAAAATATTAAAATTCCTTTCTTGATAGTTAATCATTAAATAATTAAAAGCATCCAGCAAGAAATGTGAACTAATTTGGAATAGGACATTTAATATTTCGTGTATTAAGTTGAGAAAAATTCAACAGTTTATACAGGATAAGTTAATAGATAACTTTAACCTTGTGGGAAAGGAAGAATTCTTCATATTTAATAGAACTTCTACTATGAAGGATCGTTTAAAGATGGGAAAAAACATGGAAAAGGAATTTTTACTAATATTAAAATTTAAGAAACATCACTAATAAATTTTTAAGAAGATCAAATTGTTTCTTGGAAGTTTATTAAAATATGATAAAATTTAGAAACTTAAGAAGAAGGAGAGGAATCACAAAACTTGAAGAGAAAAAATAATATTTGTTGCTAAATTTGCAGAAATTAATATTGCTTTTTATAAAGTGATTGCTAATGTCATATGATCAATTACAAAAGTGAAACTTAACTTATAAAATGTAGTGAGGATTTTATGCACTATAACCAGTATTATAACAAATGAATACATAATAAAAATTAAGAAGATATAAATACAAAAAATAAGGAAACTAATTTCTTTTAATTCTATTAGCTTGATTCAGTTTTAGATAAAGTTAAGTGTAGTACTGATCATTACAAATTTAGAAAAAATGTGAAGCTTAGAAATAATATCATTTATTATAAAGATATAAGTCAAAACTTAATTAGTCAATATAATATCTCTGAATAAAAAGAAAGTCCGTACTTTTAAATTCCAGGCGAAAAGACAAAATTAATTGCATTTGATTTTCTTCCATTTACGAATCTTTTTATGGGAGGTAACGAAAAAGGAGAATTATTTGTGGCGAAAAACTAAAAACTAGTATGAACATTTCAAATGTACTAAAATGCTAGTCCCTTTAAATATATTACCTTTAGTAGAAATATTCAGGAAGTTTAATTTTTAGGTATTAGTGACTATAAAATTTTATTTAGAAATATTGAAAATTGTTGAGTTTAATTCTTTATTTATACTTTTAGAGTTAATCATGCTGCTATTTCACCTAATTTTAAAATGATGGCTGTAGTTGGTGATAAAAGCGAACCTATATTAGTTGATTTTAATAATAATTAAAAAATTTCTCAATTTGCAAGCAATTGTAGTGATTATCACTTTGCTGTTGACTGGAACTAACAAAATGAAAATCTAATTGCAAGTGCTTGCTAAGATGGTACTTGTAGAATTTGAGATATAAGAAATAACAGACAATCATATTAAACTTTATATGGAGATGGAGGAAGTGTATATAATTGTAAATTCTCATAAGGAGGCTAGTTAATTACTTACTCTGAAGCTGATAATTTCTTACATATTTTTGATATGAATACATTTAGTTAATACTAAAGAATAGAATCTTAAGGAAGTATCGTAGGTTTTGCATATTCAGAGTTAAATAACGAGGATCTTTACATAGGAGTGGAAAATAAGGAAAAATAATTTATGGCTAAATATAAAAAAATAAATCAAACAAGTTAAAAAGAAAGCTTATGAAAAGATGAGTTACAAGCAATTTAGATATTTTAAATTTTAAATTTAACTTTTACCTAAAAAATTTTGAAATTTGTATAATATTCACAATTTTTTAAATTATAATTATATTAATTTTATTTTTGAAAATATTTGTAATAAATGTAGTTGCTATATACTTAATTATTGTTCCATAGCTTTGTCTATATTCTTTAATTTTAACTAAAATATATTTGAAGTAATGATAAATGCTAATTAATTTAATTTATAATATTTTAAAACTCTATCTAATCATTTAAAAGAGAGCATAATTTTTGGCGGGCTTTTATATTTAAATTTAATCTTAAATCCTGCGTAGTCACTTTTAATTATATTGTTGAAAATTTCTTTCTTAAAATTAAGTCTTAATTGTAAAAGAGATTAATAGCCTTATTTATTTTGCTTTAGTTTTATAAATAAAATAACTTAAATTTTAAAATACGAAGTATCTTTTAACTTGTAATTGGATTTTATACAATAGAGCATTTTTCTCTCAACATAAAGTTCTTTATTATAATGAAAAGCTAATAACTTTAGCAAATGTCTTTTGCCTTAATATAAGACTCTATTAAAGCATGATATTTTTAATGCTAACTGTATCCGCAAGCAGAGATATTTAATTTGATAAAAATAATTAAAAGCTTTAGAAATTCTTAATCAAAAAGGATTAAGAATATGAGATTTAATAATAAAAGATTGATTGTAAAGTAATAAACTTTAGTTAGATATTAAAAATACTTTTATTGGAAATTCTCAATTCATATTTTAAACTTTGGAGTCATTTACTTTCAATAATTACTGTGAGACCAAAATAAAAGAAAATTATTTTTAAGATAATATTTTATTTAAATTTTTATCTTGAGAAGATTGCTTTGAGAAAGAGCTTAAATCCTTTAAATGTCTAGAAAGATATAATAAAGTAAAATAAAAGAATCTGAAATATAGATTTAATTTAATATCCTAACAAAGAACTTAGCAATTTCACCAATCTTCAACTTTAGTGAAAAAATCAGTCTGATAAGAATTTAATAAATGATAGATTCAATTTATCCTCTTTCATTATTAAAATTAGATTCTGCTATTGCTACGGTATTTTTTAAATTTTAACTCCAAAAAGTAAACCACTGTCCTACTTCTTTTTCCGTTTTCTAATCTTTCAATTCAATTACTTAATTAATAGAATCATCAGCAAATTAATTATTTAAAGCTTTGACTTAGCTTATTAAATCATAATATGGTATTAATTAGGCTTCGCTATTTTACATCCTAGCTTTTACCAGAAAAATTTTTACTCAAGACATTGGTAATAATTTACCTTTGCCATTTTTTACGAATTAACAGAAGCAGATAAAGATATTTAAAATAAATATTTACAAAAGGGATTCTAATCCTGTTGAAAACCCTAGGAATTTAGAGGGATAATGCTTTAAGATGAAAAGAATTATTTAAATTAAATCCTATTGAAAATTTAAACTAGCACAGATTAAATATGATCAAGTAGTGCTAAGATAGCTTATAAAAAGATATTAAATATTCAACATATCAATGACTATTAGTTTAAATATAAAATCACTATAAATTTCATCAAATATTTTAGATTTGCTTTAGCTTTATCATATATGTCTGAAATATGTAATCAAATTTTTAAATTAAATAATGAAGATAGATATTATCAAGTTTCATATATCAAAGAATAAAAGAAAAAAACAGCTTCTCATCCTCTTCGTTTTCAAAAGGGCCAGCTATCAAGTTAACTTCTTTAACTTCAGAAAATCCTTCCTCAACTTTAGGAGTTTCAAGTTTTTTATACCAAGTATAAATGGGTATTTTTCCAACAGCACCACTTATATGTGTTTTAGTTTTATTAATTTAGCGTAGCATATCCAAATGAAAGCAAACATCTTTAGAAAAATTGAAAAAGAAACATCGAATAGGTATTTTGTACTCATTTGCAATATTAATATAGTCCTTTCTTGAACTAGCCTAAGGATTTGTACTATCTATAACGCAACTTTTTTACTAATCAAGTGCTTATTTCAATGCGTTAATGCATTTGGCTTTTGTCTTTAATTAATCTTAATTAATTCGAACGTAATTTGGTAAATATTTTTTACAGAATGTAGACTTTCCTGATCCTGGAGATCCACATAATATTATACACTCCTATGATTGGCTTTATATTTTTGTTTCCTCAGATTCTCCTACGAATATACTTCCGGAAGTAGGAAAATTCTTAGGACAAAACTGAGGCTCTTCAGGTGGATCATTCTTATTTAGAAAAAACTATTGAGGAGTTTGGAATTTAATTCCAATATTTAAGGCAAATTTATAATCGCTATCACTGTGATCTTTTGATCTGCCATTTTTAGCAGGTCGACCTGCTGCATCTCCTATGTAAAGAGATTCATTTAAATCTACTTCTCCTTTGTTGTAATTTTTGACAAATTCATATCACATATAAGGACACGGTTTTCTATATTTATCATCCAACTTTGAAACAAATACTTGTATATTCTCGACACCTAGAGCTTTCACAATATTGATTACCTTTTTTTTAAAATCACGTGGATCTGTTTTTTTTTTACTTATCCCCTTTTAATTTGTAAAGATGACTATTTTAAAATCTTATGTACTCATTTCTTTCAATTTTGCTGGCACGCTTGAATGCCATAACTTTCAATCTTTAGCGTTGACTGGATATTTTTTACCAGATGCTGTATCAATTATAGTTCCATCTAGATCCAAGGACAAAATTTTCCTTTTTGGTTAACTTTACTTCGAAATATAAATCATCATAGAGGCATTATCTTTCCAATTAGAATCCTCCTCACTTTTAGCTTATTTTTCACTCTAAAAATAAAATAAATTAGAATCATCGGCCTTCCTTTTAAGCTGTCTCATTAAATTTATAAATGGTGTTTATCCTGTCGCTTTTTGAGAAAATTGAATTAAATATTTGAATTTAAAAATTCATAAAGTGAAGATTCTATTTAGCTAAATTACATAGCATATGATTTATTAACTTGATGAGTTTTCTAAGTATAACTATCCTATATGTATTATAATAGCCACTTTTATATAACATAAGAAAGAGTATTAATTTCCCATCTAAGCAATAGTCCTCCTTAAGATACTAAAATTATAAACGTCTATCTCTTTATCTATTAAGAGAGTATATGTCTAGGGCCTTAAGCATAATAGTGTTTATATTTTATAGTTATAAAACTAATAATTTTAAACGAAGCACTCAAACTTATGCCTTTCAAATAATTAGATAACTCTACTTTTATATGGTAATTTAGATAAGTGATTTAAATTATGCTTGTCCACTTTAATTTATAATAGTTATCATCCTTCATAAATTAACCACTAAATAAGCCTAAATTTACGTTTCTTTTTAATTTTATTCTTTATATAGGATATCCAAGATGTTAAGCTATCTGAGCATTATTCTTCTATGCAAATGGTATTTAATTATTTCACTTTTGCTTACTTTTGCAGAGCTTTTTCTTATTTATTTTAAATCAAATAGATGCTAATTATTTTCTTTTGATTGTTTCTATTATTTGAAAATAATAAAGAACAAATAAAGGAAACTAATGATGACATTCTACTTTAATTGATTGAGAAATAAAAGCAAGCTAATAGAATCAGAAGGATATTAAATAGCAACTAATTGGCTTTAAATCTCTTAGAGACATAACTAAAAACTTATATTTAAATTGCTTCTAATCACATTTAGACTATCTCAAACTTATATTAAAATTAACATTATTTATATTTTGCTTCTAGTAATGAAGTTCACTAATAAAACCTGCTTATTTTTCATATGATAGCTGCCTTAAAAACATTTGAGCAGCTAAAATATAATTAAAGTTAATGAAGCTTTAAAATTCAGAGCTTTTTTAAAGAATACAGACTTGCTTTACAAGTACTCAACAAATTTTAAAACCGAAGCAAAAAATTAAACATCTAATTTCATAGAAATTAGCTCCAAATATATTTTAATTTATATACTTAGTAAGAGTTAAATTGCTAGTAAAGTATTAGAGAATTCTTTTTTGTTTGCAAAAGTCTTTATAAAATTTATGAGCATATTCAAGCATTTTAAATTGATGAAATGTATAAACAATTAAAATATAAAGGTAATCATAGCTAGACAAGTTTTAATTATGATAGTTCAGCACTATATACAATTTAAGAGTTATAACATTATCCTTATATTGGCTATAATTTAAGTAATTTCACTTCAATTTTCTTCAATTAAGATCGATAATAATTAAAAAAAAGCTACAAATATGAGCTTATAACTACCTTCTTTCTCTATAAAAGTGGATTTGTTTTGGAATAAAAAAAATAAATTCTTAATAAAGAAGTTATGATAGAAGTCATAAAGGCATACAAATTGGCGTTTATTTTATAATTATACAAATTACAAGATAAATTTAAGTATACCAAACTTTTTTCTTAGATATAAAGATGCTTAGGCCATGTGATTTCCCTTCATGTTAAGAAATCTCTTTTAATTTAAAACTCGCATGTGAACACTAATTTTGTGACTTTCATCTAAGAGAATTTCACAAAAATACTAAGATTTAATAGTCCACCGATTATCAGTTTTAAAATACTCCTAACTTGTTTTATTGTCCTAAGTGTGGGAATTACTAAGTTTTGGAAAGTTACAAAATATAAGAGCTATAATAGCTAATAGCCAAACCTTAAATGCTAAGTACTATAACTGAAATGTCAGAAATATAATATGATACTTAGTAAAGTCTTGATAATTAAGATCAATCTCTATATTCTTCCAATAAATGACAAATAGCATAAAATATATCTTCAGCTATTTCTTCGAATCCTTAGCCATTACTCTAAAATAAGTAATAAGAGCCCTCTACATATAATTACCCTAACTACAGCACAGTAAACTAAATGCAAACTTAATAGTAGTAAGTAAATCCTTAGAGCTAATATAATATCTCTCAATAGTAGTAAGCAAATCAAAGATAATCAGAATACTAAATTCCATATTAGCAAAACTAGATGAGCACATAGCTATAAAATTAGCTAAACCCTTATCAGCCTAACTAGACTAATCCTATCTAAACCAACTAGCAAGCTATTTATTAGCCATAATAGATGATTCAATAATCATTATAGTAGTAAAGCCTATTTCAGAATAACTAGATACTTTCATGCTCTCCTCAAGAAAATCCATAATAATACTTATAAAAAAACGTGCAAAGCTAACCTTAATAGAATATTTATATGAATTAAAATATTATAGGATTAAATCCTTAGTAGATCTAGCAGTAGCAAATTGATAAGTAGAAATTATTATAAAATCAATAAAAGTTACTGTCAGATCTGCTTAGTTAGTTAAAAGCGTTTGAAAATTAGATTGCTAAGCTAAGTTTAATTGATAGCTAACTAAGAGGTTATCAAAATCAACTCGAGAAATAGACAGAAAAGCAATAAGAACTAGGAGAGATAATTTAAATTCAGCAAATTAATTTGGCGATGATACAGAAATTATCTTAGATTTATTAAAATAAATAGCTAGAAGTAGAATAAAATTAAATTTAAAGTGTCCCTTAAAATAGTACATCATAAGGGTAGGAAGCTTATCAAAATTATGATATTTAAAACTAATAGAATTTTTAGTAAAACTAGTAAGATCAAATGCAATAACTACAAAGCGCTCAAGCAAATTAAGTTTTTTAACAATAAGATTTAAAATAATAGGTGAACTAAGATTAATGCATACATTGCTTCTAGCAATAGCTAAATCTATTTACTTTAACTTGCAGTCATAAGTTTTGTAAGGAATGCTTGTTTAATTGAGTATAAAGTTAAACCGAAGGAAAATACCTCTGCTTAAAAGGAGAAAAAGGATTCGATTTAAACTGTATGAAGTGTGAAGTTTCTTTAAAATATTTCGAAATAGAATCTGCAATTGGTTAAGAAAACTATTAATAAGCATATAAAAGAATAAAGTAGTAGTAAGACCAAATATCATATTAAAGATAAGAAGAATAATTTGATTATTTTTGTTGTAATTGTTGCCTTCAAGATTAAGAATAGCTCTGTTTTCTAAGTTGCAATCATATAGCTTGTAAAATGTGCTTATTTAATCATATAGCAATTGAAACTGATAATAAATTTGTTTGTAATAAAGAAGAAAAAGGTTTTGAAGTAAAATGTATGCTAAATTAAATTGGAGCCTGCAATCATAATCTAACAATAGATGAGATAAAAGAAATTATAGGAATATAAAGATTTAAAGAAAGCTGCTTTAAAGCAGCAGAAAGATATTAAATCTAGTTTGAGAAAAAAAATAATAAAAAATAATAAAAAAATACTTAAAAATGCTTATTTTGCGAGTAGTGGATTTAGAAGGGAGGAATATTTTATTATGATTGCTAATGTGAATAAGCAGCATGCTTGAATTGTGCTATCAAATGAATAAATGAAAAATGTCCTTTTTGCGAAGTTTATTTAAAAGAAAAAGAAATAAAATTTCTCTAACGTAATAAAAATAAAATTACCGAAAAATGTTCTGTTTGCAATAATAATATTAATGTGGATCTTTTTTGTAATCTAAGCTGTGCACATAACGTTTGTAAAAATTGTATGAAGAAGGAATTAAACAATAAAATTAATTAAAGTTAGATAAGAGAAAATGATATAAAATGCCTATCTTGTAGTATACCTTTGAATTATTAAGATTTGTCAAATATTGATGAGAATTTAAGTAGATTAATAAAATTGAAAAGAGCAGAATTTAATAAACAGTTTCCAGTAACGAACAGCGCAAAATTCAAATGTTATAATTGCTAAAGAAATAACATTATAAAACCTATTCCAGGTTAATTAATATTTTGCTCTGAATGCTCATTTATTTTATGTTACAAATGTGGCTAAGCTAAAGGACACCAATAATGCAAGAAATCAAATTTAGATATTTCGGTACCTTACCATTTCAAAGGAAACTGAGAAGTTGACTTTAAGATATTTTAAACTTCACATATTAAAATTAAAATTAAAAATATAGAGTGTTATTCATTTCATTACCTAAATAAATCTTATTAAACTTAATGCATAAAAATTGATAAAGAGGAGCTGAAAATTCTGAATTATAGAGATTTATTCACTATATCCAAAAACCTATTTTAAAATTTTATTCATTGCTTTTTAGTTGAACGTTCGCAAATAAAAAAATTAAAATAACTTAATATAATTTCATTTGTTTGCAAGCATTTTGCATGGAATTATTAAATAAATTTATTAACTAGCTTTTCAAAAATGAAAAGAACTTGAATTAAAAAATAAGATAAATCTACATAATTTATCTTATAGCTACTTGCTCGAGAGAAATTAAGAAAATTTTAACTTTTAATCCAAATGTTTGGTATTATAAATAAAAATGATTTAAAAGATTTTTGAATACCTATTTTTAGATAAAAGAAATAAGAGATTAAAGAGAATAGATCAACTTTCTTTAGGTAATTGTAAGTTAGTCTTTATTTAATTTAAATTAAATTATTACATGGTAAATTTTAAAGTTACTTCAAACCAAATTAAATAAGTTATTTAAATTTAGAAATAATTTTTTTATATTGAGCTAAGATTGTTGAACTATTGAAGGAGAAAACAAAATTTTGTAGAATTCATGAGGAATTATTAGAGTATAAAATTGTTTAGTATTGAATTTTCTTTTATTAGTGAAATTTTGATATTTTCATGAAAGGATGTGAAAATGGGAAGCAAGATCAGAAAGTTTGAAAAAAATATGAGAAGAAGCTTTGGATCAAATTTTCG
Source organism: Loxodes magnus (assembly GCA_946699065.1). Classification (NCBI taxonomy): domain Eukaryota; phylum Ciliophora; class Karyorelictea; order Loxodida; family Loxodidae; genus Loxodes; species Loxodes magnus. Next base: position 354,939 of record CAMPDV010000061.1, read on the forward strand.
TTTATTTTTGTCAATTCAGATATTATTACTTTATAAATTTAAAAAGTAAAGCTCATGCTAGCTTTGGTAAATGTAATTTATTTATTGGTATTAAAGAGTTATGCTTATAAATTTTTTTAAACATCAAAATGCACTCTAGCCAATTCATTTAATATTCTGGCTGATTGGACTGGAAAAGTTCCTTATCTTTTTACATACTTTATATTAATTATATGCAAAATTATTTTCCTTTATTTGCATAAATCTTCATTTCGATTGGTTTTATAACTTTATGATATATGATTTATCAACCAATAGAACTTATTTGATCCATGTTTCATGAATTTCATATCACTAATTTTCTTAATCAGTCGAATATGACTATTGGCATAAAATTTGAACTAGGAATTAAATCAAAATTTAAATTCCTAAATTATATTTAGACTATCTTTTCGTTACTAAACTCTAATAATCGATCATTCTTTCGAATCGAGTTATAAAAATGTTGTGAGTGGAAAAAAAATTAAAATTTATTCTTAGATTACATCCAAAAATAGCCTCATTTTAATAAATTTTCTTTGCTAAATCTTCTTGCCAATACTTTCTGCTTTTTTTACAGTTTTGTTCTTGATTTCGCTTTGTTTCAAATGTCAAATATAAATTTTAAATTTATAAACTTAATCAGTTTTAATGAGTAAATCCTATCATATCCACTTAGTAATTAACTCATCCACTTTGGACTTAATTTGTCAAAAGTATATTGAACATAAATCTCTAAATTTAAAGCTCTCAATGTAAATTATTTAAATAGATCTATAAGCTCACCTGATAGTGTTAAGAACAAACCTCTTAAATAAATTTCTATAAACTCTTCAAGCGGTTAAGAATATTTTAGCTACTAACAGACTTCTTTTTAATGGGGTAATTTTAATTCTACTAGTAAGTATAAATAATCGAATGAGATAGAGTTTAGATGATTTATAATGATCTAATTTAAACTATTTTTAAATAGCTTAAATAATTAATAGTAAGAATCTCTTATAATTATATAATCCTCATTGCTTATATGAGCTTTATAATTATTTTATAATATAAAGAGTAAATAGATTTAAAGTTCTGGTACATATATTTGTAGTTAATAGTTTATTCTTGTTACTTATAAAAATAAAATAAAATGTGCTTAATAAATCAAGCATTCTCTCTATTTTTATTCATTATTCTTCTCTTTTATCTTTCTTTAGCATTATCAAGTTTTCCTTATATACCTACTCTTAAAATATTATCCTCTTTTTTTAATTGTTCATTTCTATTGAAAATTTTGTTTATCTTTACTCTAAAGAATAAAGCAATAAAATATAAGCAGATTAAGAAATTTATTATTAACTTAATATAGAATAATCAAACATTATAAACTAGCTGAAAATAATAGAGATATATTAGATAAAATATAGAAATAAGCTAAGCTATTTTAAGTATATAAGCTATATTTACATAAGAATCTTGCTATCTATTCTTATATTTTTCTTTTTATATCAGCAAAAAGTTTCATAAGATTTATATAACTTTCAGTTGCATCTTAACTATTATAATACTCTTCTAGACTTAAAATTTATTTTTATCTTAATTGTTTTTTAATGTAGGACTGATTTAAGTTCTCAAATTAAAAACAAAAAGAAACTAGTTAATACGTAAGCAGAAAGAGAAATAATTATATTAAGATATGATAATAATAATTAGCTAACTAAATTAGCTAGAATCCTCTTAAATTTAAATAGGATTGCTTAATTACTAAATTTATTTTAAGAAAATATATGAACTCTTTTTCTCCCACTAATTTACAATTAATTACAATTAACTAGCTTATATTTATAATAAAAGCTAACTAATTAAAATTAAGGTTTAGAAACTAAATCATTTATTTTACGTAACTCAACTAAAATTAAAATTAAGTCAAGAAAGGATCATAAACTTTTAAAATAATTATTTTATAAGTTAATTTGAAAACACTCCGTTCTTTTTCACTTCTAACTATATTTAAAAAAGGTTTCTAATATTAGATAATTAGAGCATTTAAGCTAAGTTTATTTTATATAATTAACTAAATAAAAAACTTATTCAGTTACTCATCAAAACTTATTGTAATTTTTCCATATCTGTTTTAATAAGAAATCTTTATCCCGTTTATTAGCATTTTTTCATTTTCTTCAAGAATTTTTCAAATTAAATTTTTTTAAAGTAATGGTTATTAAATTGTTTGCAATAATAGATACTTAGCTGTTTATTTTTATAGTAGCTAGATAATTTATTTGAATATTAATTTATCAAGCTTCTTAATGTACTATAATCTAGGTATCTTTGCTTTTTTGTTAAAAGTAGCTTAGCAAAGAAAGTTTGTTTATCATATATTGCTTTTTAGCTAATTTAGGCATCTTAAATCTGGATTGCTCAGATTTATCTTAAGACTTGAAAATTTTTAATTTTTAATTCAGGATATGAAATAATAGAATTAAGTGATATTAAAGAAGAAACAGTAACTAAACATTGTTATTATATTACATCTTAAACCTACTAAATAATTATCTAAATTATAAAGTTCATATGTATATTAGGCTACTTAGAACCTTCTTTGATATATTTAGTTAATATTTTTTAAACTACTAATATTGCTTATGTTTAAACTCATACCGAGCCTTATTCTTTGCTAATATTATTTACTTTTTTAATTAATAATGATAGTGATATGCTTCTTCTAATTAACTAGTGTTCTAAAATTCTCTTTAAAACAACTATTAAACTTGAATTTTCTAATTCTACTAAATGATCTTTAAGTATTATTAGATTGGATAGAGAAATAGTTTTATTTTGTGGATTTATCTATCTTTAATTTTATGTTTATTATCGACATGATTGAAGTTGTATTATACGTATGTTTTCTTAATTTTTAACTATGAATTATCCACTTAAATAATATTATTATTAACTATCACCAGTTTTATATTTATTATCCATTCCTTTAGATTCCTTTCTAATTCATGGATGATTGTATTTTAAAATATACTCATTCAGTCGAATGTTAAAAGCTTCTTTAATAAATATTTAGTTCCTTCTGATATTCTTAGATCTTTCCAAGGAAGTCTATTTCATATTATACTTTTAAGTTAAAAATATGATATGAATTGAAAGAATGAAATCCTTTCAGAGTAAGTAAATATTAACACCAAGACATCATAAATCTGCTTTATCTTGAGATCCTTCCAATTCAAAAATTTTGGTGAAGGTTTTTTGAAATTATTCATATAGAAGTTTCTCTTCTTTGTGCTTTATGTATCTTGATTAATCAAATCCTGTTATTTTTATTATTAACTCGTTGCTTTTTTGATGCAAGGGATCATAATAAGGATGATACTGCGGGAAACTATTTTAGCATCTTTTAACTCTTTTAATCCAACTAAAATTTAAGCAGTTATAGGCCAAAATTCTATTTCTGGAATCTTTCTGTTTGGAAAAACATTTTGATAAAAACTAAATCTCGTTGATTACAATACTTCGTTACAAAATTTCAAAATCCATCTATTTTTATTTTATCTTCTATAATCAAAATACAAGGACTTTCTCTAAACTATTCTTGATTACTATCCTTTTATCTTATTAATCAGAGTTTTCTCTATTATTCTACTCTATAAATATTATTTCACTTAAATCATTTCTCTTCTTTATTTTAATCAATTAAATAGTTCTCCAATTAAGTTTTTTGTATAATTTAAGGTCTATATCCTGTTAAATACTGCTATTAATGCCAATATAATTAATTTCATTTTAAATTTAATTTAAGCGGGTTTGATCCCCCTCTTTACAACATTAATAAGATGTATATTAAGTCTCAGCAGTGAGTTGATATAACTTCAATAGCGTGAGGTATAAAAATAATGATGAGAAATATAGAGAATTTTAATTAGTTACAGTGCACTTTAAATCATTTAGGTTAAGAAGTTTATAATAGAATCAAAATAATTAATTTCTAAGCTTTATTCATTTTGCTGTCTTAAATGCTACTATTTTCTTTCTTTTCAACCTTACTACTTGCTATCATCTTCCTTCTACTTTATTAACTAAGCATTCCATTTATTGAGAATTATCTTTGAAAATTTCAGTCAATTTTAATTTTTCATAGTTAACTTGTATTAATTTCTAAATCTGATTTAGTAAAAACTAAGCTATTAGTTAATATAATTTAAACACATAGTAAAATTAGAATTAAATAAATAGCAAGAAGGAAATAAATTTAGAAGTGTATTTGCTTACCAAGCTTTTAGTTTATTTAACTAACTATTAAATTAAGTGAATAAGAAAAGTTATTTATACTAAGTTATATATCTTTGATATCCAAAGTAGTAGCTAAGTAAGCTTAATAGTTATTGGGGAGAATGTCTTATCATTTTTTTCTGGGCTAAAAACCATTATTTATTCAAATTCTTTATATCTTTCATTGAAGCTTCTATCTTCCTATCTTAAGTATATTAAAAGAGAATCTACTAAATAGTAATGTCAGCCATTTAGCTAATAATATCAAACTATATGAATTACAAAGCTTAGATATGTGTTTAAGTCACTATTTTTGCTTAAAGTTAAACTTACTAAGGTCTTTAATCATATTTACTAGCTTACTTTGATAGTTAAAAGCTTTAAGATTGTTAGTGCTCGCTAATATTATTTGGCAAATTTTGAAATATTTATTAATACCTAAATTTCTTAAATTATGCGCTACATTATAATAAGCATAGAAGTAACTCTATTGATTTTATAGCAAGTCTAGTATTTATATAATCAATTTATTAATTAAAAGAGTATCGGTTAAAAAAGCTTCAACCTTTATTATGAAAATGGACTAAGAAATTAATAGAAAAAGGAAAGATTGAGATTCAATTTAAATTAAACATAAGCTTTAATAAAGAGAAATTAATTTTAAAGAAAGGACTGGCTTACTAGCGTTCACATAGTAATAATATAAGTAAAAAAAGAGGAAGTTAATCTATGTAATGCAAATGGGAAAAACTAAGAAACTTTCTATTCTATTGTGTCCAGTTTACAAATAGCAAGCTATTTATAAAAAGAAAGAATATTGCTAAATATATTTAGATTTTGGCTTTAACTAATAGAATTTGTATTTAAAGTTATAAAGAATATGGATTTGAAAATGTATTAAAAATATAAAGTATGAGGCTAGATATGAAGAATCTGAGATTGATAATTTATAAATAGATATATCATTAAATTTAAAAATTGAAGATATTTAATTCTTTTGCATTTTTAATTTTATCACAATTGCTTAGATATATAAACTTTAACTTAATTTTAAATTAAATAATTCATATAATTCATCAAATAAAAAATAGTAGAATGAATGCTTTTTCCAAATATTTATTTTTAATTTGATTGATATAAAAAAGAACATTTTTATAGCTTTTAACTCAATTAATTGCTTCTTAATACATAAAGTAGCTTAAGCAATGGAGAAAAAATAGATAAAATTGTTTGTATTTTAGTTACATTTCAACTATTTCCCATTAATCTCTAGAATAATCCAGAGGCTTGAAATTAAGGTATGAATGTTTTAAACTTCTGGTTTTCTTATAGCCTTCATTTCTTGGTGGATTACAACTTTTTGTCAGTTCTGTTGATTCCTTTTCCTATAAATATTTTCTTTCTGAATGAAGTATAGCAACTCTTATTATCTTCTTATAATTGTTAATTATTATCTCTCCTGTTTATTAAAATACCTTGTTAATGTTTTTTCTGTCTATTGACCTCTTCCTGGAGGTTCAGCACTCTTTTACAAGTTAATCAAAATTTATTTACTCCAGTGTGGTAAATTCAGTGATCTCTTAATATAACACATTCTTAGTCAAATTTCTAGGCTTTTCTTCTGAAATTGAAATTGCAGCTTAATAAGTATCTTTTCCGGTATTTTCCTGCTAAATAATTCCAAGGATTCATTAATTATTTCCTGGAAGCTGGAAGGAATCCTTTAAATATGCGTTCTGTCTATTCTATTACATCTATTTAGAAACGAAAGAAGTTTAAACTTATTAAATTTTATTGTATCTCTTTTGTAGATCTTTATCTATGAATTAATTTAAAATATCATAGCCTACTAAATATTTTATTTATCATGGGAAAGTCATTTTATATTCTTAACAGAGAACTCTCAATTTCAAAGTCAATAAAAAAATCAGATTCGCATGCTTAAGCTAAAGAGAACGAGTACTAAAATTTAATAGTAGATTTACTTAGAAAAAATGAGTCACTTCATCTTGAAAATGAATAAAAGTCTTTATTTAAACTCCAAGAAAAGCTGAAGGAAAAATTAATGAATATAAGATTTTTTTTTCTTTATATGAAAAATTTGTTAAACTTATAATCAACAATTAAATGAGCTTAGCAATCATTTGAGTTGAAATTTTAAATTTATAGCTTACTTGGCTATAAATAATGAAAGGTAAAATATTTTGAAGTAATTATGTTTATTGGTAAATTTATTTTTTAAGTTTAGATAATGTTAAATTACAGTTTTCAGGGCTAATACTCAAATTCCTGCTCATTATGATTTTTAACTTTATTTTTTTTTAGCAACTGACTTTCTTAAGCTTCAGTTTCTAAATTAAATTCTTCAAAGTCTTTTTGCTCTTTCACTCTACTGCTCTCAAAGCCTCGATCTCCTTCTTACTCATTTTTTGCGTCAAAATTTAAATTTCTTTGCTTATTTGAATTAACAAGAAGATGATTTTGTTGCTTTTTTTTCTCTAAAATTATTTCACACATAGGAAGCTAATTTCACGATTTGGAACTCGGTTTGATTTACTCCATTTGGAAATCATTTTTTTGTAAATCAAACGAATTTCTTAACAAAGGTAAATTAGCTCTATAAATTTTAAGCTACTTTTGATTAAGTTTGTCTTGGTCCATCTACTTGTTCTATTCTTTTTATATTTGCTAATTTTCGTTTTAAATATATTCATTTTTTAGATTTTCTTAGTTTTATTCCTAGTTGATTTTATCTATTTTACTGAAATTATATTTTTGTCCAAATTACATTTCCTCATTTTGCAAGCCAAAATTTTATTAGTCCAAACAAGTTTAATTAATAGATTGATATTTTCTTTCTTCTTACTACTCACATGGCTTAGCTCCATACAGCTTTATATATTTTCCTAATTCTTTTTAATATTTATTTTTTTCTAACTTATCTTATTATTCAATGACTTGCTATTCTTTTTATGGAATTTTGTCTCAATCATTTTCAAGTATTAAATGTTATTTTCTAGGAATAGTAATTTTTTATTAGATGCTTTGATTTGATACTATTTTTTCTTCTTTCTTTTCGGAATTTGTTTATATGATGTTTTTCTAATTTAAAATATCTTCATATTGAAATTCTTAATTCAATAAATCAGCATTTTACGTTTCTTTGGAAATTAAATCAAATCTATTAGTATCTTTTTGATTTTCTCTGATAGGTAAAATTTAACTTTCTTTGAATGAATCATATTTTTTAAAGTTTTATAACTGATTTTATTCTAAATTTGTCAAATTTTATTCCCTTTAAAAACTTTTTTATTCCCTATCATCTCTAGGACTGGTAAATGCAGTTGGCTAAACTTTTTCTTAAAACTAATTAACTGAACTAGATCTCATCCTCATTTTACCTCCATCCTAAAAATAACTCATCCATCCAGCTATTTATTCATATTAAGGGTTTTCTTTCATTTAGTAACTAACTACTTCATTCTATCCTAGATCAATTATTGCTAAAATTAAATTGCTTACCTTCTATAAAACTCTTAGTCTTTTAGCTTTCTATTTTCTTATATTTAATTTACCAGTAATTCTTGTTGATGCAATATGTTACTAAAATAACTATTACTAAAAGAACAATCAGGATTTCCATTAGTATTCCAGAGTGAAACGATGCTTTATCATTATTACTATTTTTAATTGCACATCTTTAAAAATTAATAAAAGAGCAAGATCTTAAATACCAAGTCTCTATTAATTGGCAATCCTGTTTATCGTTCTTACACTGATTGTTATTGCAACTTTTATCACATCTAGAGTTTCCAATTTTTTCTGTATTAGGGCATCCAGTATTTATGCATTCCATTTGCTATTAAAATCCTTGAGCTGTACAATCTTAACCGTCAAAATTACATTCTTCGATATTGCACTCTGGTTCACATTTCAAATTGTTAATTTTTTCAAAAGAACATCCATTCTTTTCACAATTGATGCTAATTTTTTAGGAACTATAAGCATCACAATCGTTACCATCATATTTGCATTGACTATTATAACATGAAGGGTTACAAATTCCATTTCCAATTCATTCAAGCGGACATCTTATGGAACATTCTGAGCAATCTTTATAGTCATAATCGCATTCTGGAATATTGCAGACTAAATCACACATTCTATCATTTAATTGAGATCCGGAACAGCCTTTTTATTCACATAGTTAAAAGTTAATTTAAACTTTATTAGTTTCATTTAAGCAATCCCCTCCATCAAAATCACAAAGAGCATTATTACATTAAGCATCGCACATTCTATCATTGACGTAAGATCAGAAGCAGCCTTAACTGCATTCTACATAATCACAGTCAGGCTGGTCGTATTGAAAATCTTTATTTCTACACTCTTTATCACAGACATTGTTTAATCTTTAATTGAGAGTGCAATCTGTTTCTTGTGTTTCTCTAGAAATATTAAAATTGTCTTGAAGCTTAGATAAAGGCACAGTAGTCTATTTGGAATCACAATCACCTAAGTCAAATAAACATTCTGGAACATTACAGCTTTAATCACAAACACCATTTAGTAATTAGTAATCGAAGCATCCATAAGAGCATGCTCCGTATGAATAAAATGAGAAGAGATATTTGCTATCATCAACCAAGTACTAGAAATAGCATCTATCTTTTATTTCTTCATAGCAAGTCTCATAACCTCTTGGAAATATTTCGTTGCATCCCAACATATATATAGTAAAAATAGCATGCAAAATTAAAGAAAAAGGAATTATTTGCATAATTTTACTATGAATTTAGTGTTAATAGTTAGGGGGTCGCAAATAATGGGATAGAAGTAAATATTTATCGCTTCAGTAAGTTATTATTATTGTAACTGTTGCAAAAAGTATTATAAAAGGAATGCCAGATGAGTATATTAAAACTGTGAATACAAATACACATACAAATGCATATTGCTGTATCACATCAAACTCTGCAGATTTTAAAGCTTCGAGCAGTTCATGCTATGTTTGTTTTATTTCCAATTGTTTAGCTTTTAATCATTATCAAATAGGTTTCAGAATTACTTTAAGCGTCGGATCTAACATTGTAGCGAAAATAGGCATTATAATTCCTCTACTAATACTTATATATCAGCGTCTAGTTCAAACCTCATATTTAATGGAACTTATTATTAAGACTGTAAAGGCTAAGTTGAATAGTTGAAAAAAGAACATTTTCTTAAAGAGGCTAATTCCTTCTACTATTTTATCTTAGTTCATTTATAAGTCATTAATTTTCTTCAGAATGTAAATAATTGCCCTGTTAGAAAGTATAATTATCACTCCACTTCCTATTTATACACCCCACATAGTTAAATACTCATTCAAAAAATCTCCACAAAATTAAGCAACATCTGTTTTTTCCCATATAATTTCCGTTATACTTTATTATGAACACCAGCAATAATAGCTTTTTTAATTTGTATTATGCTCATAAGCTTTTTTAGTTAGTTTGAAATCAAAATTCTAAATGTCCAACATATTTTAAACTTTTTATTTAAGTCTTTTATTGATTGTCTTGTAATACCAGGAGCAATCTGACTCAGAAGGAAAATCTTCATTCTTCGCCTAGTTTATTGCCCAAACTAATAGAAGTGATACACCGATAATAATCATAGATGCAATACTTGCTAATAAGGAATAAATCTTTCTCCTTTTATGTGTTGCTTATAAATTTTCTCACATTATCAAGGAAGGATTTTAAGTTTTTTCTATTTTAAGTTCATGCTGTCCTTACCAAAGTATTTTTTGCTAAGAATTTTATTCAAATCTTTAAGAATCTTCATAATCTTTCAAACATTAAGCCTTTGACTTTATTTCATCAAAGATTACAAAAACTTTAGAAATTTACTTCTCTTCATTCTATTTAACTAAAGTTTATATTTCTTTTTCTAATTTTTCAAATTCAATTATTAACTTGTTTAAATATGTTATATTTTAGGTATGATACCTACATTTAATACAGTTAATTCAGAATTCTATAAATTTAGCACAACGGCTTCTGTTTTTTTAATTTAGGATTTTATTTCCCTAAGCTGCTAATTATACTGAAAGTTCATAATATTTTTTGCATTTATTAAAATATTCTTTTTATATCCTTCCAATTACCACTTCATTTACATCTCCATACCTTTCAGCGAAAAACTTTTTTATATCTTCTTCACTCACACTTTTCTACGGAAAGCCTGCTATTTAGATTGAATACTCACTTACTTCAGCTTTATCTAATTTGTGCTTTTGAATAAGCCTATTACTTCTATACCAATAAAATATAAAGAAGCTTAATAGAATAATGCTCTGAAAAAAATCAAACAACCCAATTTAGAGGTTTCTTTTTTCAGTTCTTTAGATTATTTCATCTTCATATTTTAATTGCTTCTCATCTTTATTTAGAAAGTCTAAAACAATCTCTAATGGAATTCTGTGATATTTATACCATATAAAGTCGTACTTTTAGTCATAATATTATTTATTATTTTAGTAAATCTATTAGTCCTTCTCAGAAATATCATCTTCAAAAATTCAAAACCCTATTTCTTTTTCTCCAGTATCCAGATTCCCAATGTTAAATCTTTCTAGAACACCTCCTTCTCCTTTATTATAATACCCTCCTTAATAGTCTATTACTAGTTTTCCGATGTTTAAGAAGCTTAGCAGTAAAAAGGCAAAACCTAATCACTTTAGCCAATCAAAATAAAGCATCGTTCCTATCCCAAACTATTCAAGATCTTACGCAGATGTACGTCAAAGCGAAAGCTATTATCCCTCACTGTCGCGAAATGACTTTCTAATCATTGATTATCTGGCTTCTTCTATATCAGCATTCCTTAAATGAGCACTTAGTATTTCTACTATCTAATCACCTTATTAATCGTCGCCAGCGTACTCAAGATCTTCTTTATTAAATTCTACTTCTGCGTGAACTTACATATTATTAAATTTAATATAATTTTGCTTAAATAGCTAAATAAAAAATTATGATATAAACATAAAATACACAGAATCTGAGATTCTAATACATTTCTTACAAAAAGTCTAACTGCTATTCTTCTACCCATCTAACATTCTATTTCTCAATGGATAATTTAACTCCTTACTCTCGTAGAAATGTCAAATTAAGAGTAAGTGAGTCTCTTAAAAATTGTTATTATCATAATTTTCAATTTACGAGATTTGAATTTTGATAAATGGGTTTAAATAGAAGTATTAATTTCACAATTTAAATGCAAACTCTAAATATCTTATTAGTTTGAAATTTTATAAGAAGGTAATAAAGGGTTTGTATTAAGTTGACTGACTACAGCATATCAATAAAGAACAAGAATAAACATAATATTTTTAGTTTTTTTTCTATGATATATTACTGGATGTAAAATATTAGATGATAAGAGAGAAATATTATTAAATTAATTTAAGTTAAAAATTAAAATAATTTTATCAAAATATGAGTATCTTAAATATTATATCATAACTTTTTGCTTAAACCTTCCTGCTAATATTTTGCTCCAAATTTAAAATATAAGCATTTTATTTTTTTCTAGATAAAATGTTTTTAAGACTAAAAAGCAAAAGTAATTTCTTTATTATGTCGCTATAAATTATAAGTATTCTACTTTTAAAGTTTGCATTGATTACTATAAAAATCATTTACTCAAAAGAATAATAAACTTGTATTTTTATCTAAAATAAAATCTTTAATTAAAAATAAAAGAAAACAACATATTTTCTTGGGATATATTGAAATGGTATCGGAGTCTTTACTTTAATAATTTAATAATTACAAACCTATTAAATTTCTTCTATTTTATTACTTTCTATTATATAATTTCTAGAAGCTAAGAATATTCAAATAATGAAGCTGAAATTCTATTCTTGTTTTATTTTACCTAAATTATTTATTAATTAGATTCGAATAAAATTTACTAGGTTGAATTTTCGTTTAGGTTACTTAGAGGAATAAAAATAATAAATACTTTACTCAATATCCACTATTGAATTTAGTAGATTTTGTATCATTATATTGCTGAATGAAATAAATGATATAGTGCTATTTAATTTAATGAGTTCTCTTATCTCTATCTAATAAGAGTATTATATTAGCTTTAATACTTAATTATTAATAAATGATAAAAAGAAGAAAACTGTCAATAAGAGTATAATAGCTAAGTAAAAGTAAGCAGCTTATATGAAATATTCTTTTATTATATTAATAATTACATTTGCTTTGCTTAATACTGAAGATACTTTTATTAATACTTATCTTAAAATTATTATTATATTGTAGGTTATTAATTAAGAGACTACAGAGCTTCCTTTATTTTTATAAGTATTTAATCAATAATTATTTCATTTGATTTAGTTATGAATAAAAGCATATTCTGCCCAATTACTTCTAATATAATAAAATTTGCTAAGGAGGTTTTGGATTACTTAGAATGATCATCAATTTATACAGATTTTCTATTATATTTCATTTATTCACATACCTTTACACTTCTTCCTAACTTATGCTCTTTAAAAATGATAAGATAAATATTTATAAAGATAAAGCATTTGATTTTATATATAAAAAGTGATGTAATATAACTATCAAATAAAGATTAAAACTTATGTTTATTCAAAAGGATTATAATAAAAGATATAGCCAATATTTTAAAAAGCTAAGTAGATAAAATATAAAATATAAGATACTTGAAATAGAAAACGAAGAGGCTAAGCAAAAATAAGCAAAAATAAGCAAAAATAACCAAATAAAAGATTAATTAATGAACCATAGCAATAATTATTATCATCATAAATTTTTCACAGTTCGTAGAGTTAATATAAGGTAGTTAACTTAAAGCTAAGAAAATTCCAGGAAAAAATAAAAAATTTTCAAACTCCTTTGAATATGAAATATTAGTTTTATAGAATAAATAAAGTTTTGACAAAATATAGAACTCTGCTTATGTATTTTACCTTGTGTAAAATTCTACTACTACCAAGACAAATTCTTATGCAATCTGTGGACAAATTTCTTTTTTAATTAGAAGCAATCATAATTAAAGCTGCTCCTATCAACTGTATTTACTCTTTTGAAGCAAGTTCTTTCGTTATATATATCCAAAATATTTAATGATAAAAATAAAGTTTCCTTCTTTTATTTATAATTCTTACATTCATTTATCATACAGTCAACTAAAACACTTCTCATTTTTTCAGTCAAACAAATTTAACTTTCGAAATAATCTGCTTCTGCTTAATAAATATTGCTTTAACAAAAATTACTTGATCCAAGGTAAAACTTCAATCAGTATTTTTTTAGTTTAGTTAGCACCAAAATAAACTTTCTTAATATTTCATTTATTTTCTCAATCTAGCAACGAAATATCGTTACCAAATGCTTTTGTACTCTAATATAACGAAAATAAAAATAAATAATTTTATACTCTTTTTCATATTTAAGAAACTATTCATAAAATAAAATAATTATTCATAAGAAAATATTTCTAAAAATCTTCTAAAATCTATTAATATATGCAAGCAACAATGAAAAAAGACTTTTTTATCTTAAATTTTTCAAATGAAATAGAACAAATAAAAATGCTTAAATTTAATATATTTAATTTAATTTTATATAATTATTTATCCTTATTTATTGTTTATTTTAATTTTTAAAGACTTGGTTATTTATTTCTTAATTTAAAACTTTATAATTATATCTTACTTAATATGTAGCTTTTATAAATAACTAGCTAGTAAATTTATGATTTTAATTTTAATATAACTTTTAGATCTTAAATTAAAGATATATAGAATTAATTAATTATCACTATATTTTTATTTTATTTTTATTAAATCTAGAGTTTTATCTCTTAAATCTTAAAGCTTATCTAATTTTAGTTAAAAGTATATAAATTATATTTAGACTTAATTGTATGAATTTTTAAAAGTAATTAAAATCTATTTTATTATAATTATTTAATCTTATTTAAATATTGTTTGAACCATAAGTTTATATAAGCTTCATAAGCTATGGAGTATGTTTAGTATTAAATTTATTAAATAAGTCTGAATTTTTCTCCCTTCACTTTATTAATTTAAATTTGATAGTAATTATATTAGAACCTAGCTTTATATAATTAAAGAAGTTAGGCTAAATTTGTTTCTTTAGGATTTATTTAACGAAAGTAATTCTATTCTGCATTGAAATTAGACCTAATTTAATCTTTTTGATACATGGTTCTAGATTTATCTAATCCTTATGCAATTTATGGTAATTTAAAGGTAATTGATAGAACTCTAGTATGATTTTAAAGTAATAGCATTAAGAGATTGAATAAAATATTTTAATCTAAATAAAGTAGAATTATAGCTGATCTTCTAATCTTTATAAAGCATATCCTTAATTATTGTTTATAAAGCTATATAAAAGTAAATATACCTAATACCTAAATTGCTTATATTATATAATAACTCTTAATTATAACTATCTTAATATTTAGATACTTATGATACTATTTTGATAAAATTTATTTCTAGTCTATTTATATTGCTAACTATGTGTAATGCATTTATTACAGCTAAGCAATAGTTATATTAAATTAAGATTTATAAATTCTTAATTAATTAAAAGTCTATTAATGTGAGAGCATCGAAGATAATTCTTAAGAATAAGTAAATGAGAATTAAGAATATGCAAATAACTAGAAATTAAGATAATGCTTAGAAATAAACAGTTTTCAGTAATAAGAATAATTAACTTATCAAAATAAATATACTTAAGACTACTAAATTCGAGAGTGTAATGAAAAGGGAGGTGAAGAAAAAGTAATAAGTGATATCAAAAGACTTAAGTGATAAATTACGATAATTTTAAAGAATCTAAACAATAAAGTTGCTCACAAATTAATGTTTCGAGCAAAAAAAAATTCCTTTTTAAAATTGCAAATGATAAATCCTGCAGTAATTCATAAAATATGAATTAAAATTATACAATAAAATAGGAATATTAAGAATTATTAAGATATGCAGAATAAAAAATGATTATGAGAGAGGATCTTTGGAAATCATAATTAAACAGTCAGTTATTCAGGTGGTAAGCATGAATAACTGAATACAAAATAAGAAATTTAAATCAGACTGGCTAAAAACTATATTTATTTTGAAGAATTCTCCAGACAACAGGAATATAGCATATAAATAAATTAATAATTAATTTAGGAAAACACTAATTTAGCATAATTTCTCTCAAGACATTAATTAAATAAAGAACCTTTATCCAATTGAAAAAATTAAAGAATAACCTAAAAGAATCTTTTTCAAGAAAATAGTTGATAAATGAAAGAGAAGCAGTCATATAATTTAAAGAAAGTTAGTATCTAGATTATCTAAAGAGATAGAAATATTTCTAAAGAAAATTGCCTTTCTAAAAATTGGAAGAAATTAAGAAGACAAGGATGATAATGAATCCAATGTAGAAAATTTATCAACTTTATCTTTGAAGAGATAGAGCATTAGAATTAATTTAGAATACTAGTTAATTTTATAAAAAATAATAAAATTCATTATTTCTTTTATTTATTTATTATTCATCAATACTCAATAATCATATTATCAAGGATAAAGAGTTAAGTGACTAATAAACTTTAAACAAGGAATATATCAGCCAATTAAAATGATGTTGCTATTCTAAATTATAAATATGATTATTTTTATTTTTAAATCCTTTAACTTAATTCAATCTTTTTCAATAAAAGAAAAAAGTTAGAAATTCTTCATTATCTTTTAAATTTGTAAATTATCCACATTCTCTTTTAAAATCCATATCTTACCTTAGATAATTGAGAAAAGCTGCATATCGCTTATGATTTCTTACAATTACTTATAGCTTTTTTCGGAAATATTATTTATTTTCACAAAAACAAGTTTTGGTTTGCTTTTCTTAAAAATAGCTTATATTTTCAAATTTATTGAAATAATTTAATATAGATCTATTTTTCATTTACTTTTTAGTTGATTTTATGATTTTAAAAATTATTTTACAATTTTATTTTTTCATTTTAATTTGTTTTTCTATGTAAGTTAATATTTTCTTTTATATAATTTGAGTCTTCCAAGCTTTATTATTATGATATTCTTATATCTAAATATTTGAAAATAAATATAAAATTAGAAAAATTTTATGATTTAATCATTTTAGTTCTTTACATGTGAACATATCTACATAATAAACATTTTGCATTATACCAATTCTTCATCTGCCTCTACATTATTTTCCAATTAAAATAAAATAACTTTAATTTCAATTTATTTGCTGAAATAATTGATTTTCTATTTCTTTTTTTTATTCACTCGATAAAGATGGATAAATAAGTTATAATAATAACTAAATAAAAGCTTTTATTTGTATTAAATTAACTTTTTCTTATATTTTTGATTAAATCTAAAACTGGGTCCAGTTTGTTAATTCTTAATAATTTAATTGGATCTTCAATAAATTACTTTGTTATAAAATTGATGAATTATTTTGTATCTAAAATAAAATTTAATTTAGTTTAAAGATATAAAACTTAAATAAGTTTAATGCATTATAGTTAGCAGTTCATAAGATAAAATATCATAATCGTTTAACATTCCTTTTGTTTATTATTATAACTCATTCGCATCATTTAATAATCTAAGTAAAATTTCTTAGATTTAAATTTCTATTCCTATTTTAATAGTATCAGCTTTAATTATGAGTAGATGGAAATAAAATAGTTAATGATGGATTTATAAATCCTTAATACTAATATATTTTAATAATAGTTTTAAATTATTATTTATTTTAATAATTATTAGACATTGTATTAAGTCCTTATCAATATAACTTCATATAGCATCATTAAAATGTTTTAAAACTTAATTCTAACCTTTTATACTTTAATAAAATTAAGGTAGATCAGATTTTTTTTTAAGTGGCTAAAATCAAATTAAAAGCTTAGCAAAAGATTACACTGAAATAATTTAACTTGAATAGCAACTATTAATGAAGTTATTAGTTTATAATTAATTAAACTTATCCTTCTTAGTGCTTCTCTTTATTATATAATTAACTAAACTCTTCTTTTTAAATAATTAAAGATATTTAAACTTTAAGAGACTAATCCTGTACTTAAGATAATAAAAATTAAAAGTCTCTTAGTTATTTTAAACTAGTAACTTTCGTAAGTATTTCAAATAATTACTTAAAAGCTAGATTTTACTTATTTTAATATGCTAAAATCTAAACCTGATTTAAAAAATAAAATAATAAGCAAAAGTGCTTTATAGTTATATCAGGCTTTATCTCTGACTGATATTTGATTGATTTATTGGTTATCCATTTCTATTTTTTAATTTAATTTCCTTGATATATAAAGACTTTAGAGTTCTTTCTTGACTTAAAATATTTATATTTCATTAATTATTTATAAACATTTAGCTTTTAAGTTCTGAATTTTCTTCCTTCTTATATGCAACTTTAATTTAAGCAGGTACATTTGAATCTCAATAGTTAATCTTCTTTATTAGTTAATTTCTTAAATATTAATAATATAAAATAATTGAATGCTAGTGCTAAATACATAATACTTTAAGATTTTACTAAGTCCTTAACTCATAAATATGAACCTTTTAAAGTATATGCATAGCATTTATTTTATTATTATACTAAAGTATATTAATTTCCTTCATCCTAAAAATTTAATTCTTTCTATTTAAAAGATTAAGATACAGAGTCCCTTTGTAATTCATTTAATTCTATAATATTACTTTATTTAAAAGCAATTTAAAGCAGAAGAATTACTATAATTACAAATTTTAAGTGTATGCTAAAGCAATTTACTCTACTTGTATTTCCTTTAATTAATAAGGCAAAGCTAATTCAAATATTATCAGTATTTATAGGTAAGGTATATAAAATTAAAACTTTAGAAATGTTTATTACAAATTTGGAGGCAAAGATGTAATTAAAGCAGATACATATGATTAAACTAATTATATAAACCTTTATTTAAAGAAGGAAGTAAATATGGATTCATAAAAATTTAAGTGACTCGAGAAACTTGTTCTCTATTTTATTTAGGACTACTTTAATATAATATAAGGTATTTTAGATAATCATTCTTTTTATTCAGCTTTATACATACTTTTCTCTTTTACTTTATTGCTCTAAAGCTTTAATTTTTTAATTATTGATAAACTCAACATAATGTTTTTGCTTATTTGACGTAAATTTTTTTATTTTATTTCTCTAGAACTATATCATTGTCAGGAAATTATTTTCACTATTTTTATTTTGACTTATTTGATTTTCTTTAGTAATTATTTAATTGCAAATTCAAATAATTTCTTAGCTTAGATAAATTAACTCTTCAAATTCATAAATACTATTGAAGAAGTTTGGTTTCACTCAATAATCCGATTTAATATTTTTTACTTGTTCTTATCCTTTTCGTTTTAAGTAAATTCATTTCTAAGCTTTTCTTGCTCTTTATTAATAGTTTATTTATTCTATTATACTGAAATAAATTTTTTGTTCTACTGAAATTTCCTCGTTCTTCAAGTCGGAGTATTATTATTTCAAATCAGCTGAATGAATTGATTATTTTTTCTTACTATTCATTGATTTAGCTCTAAATAGCTTTGGAAATTCTCTTTTTTTTAAGTTTTATTATTTTCAAGCTTATCTTATTATTCAATAGCTTGCTATTCATTATACGTAATTTTATCCCAATTATTTTCTAGTATTAACTGCTTTTTATCTAAGCATAGAATTTCTTTATTCGATATTCAGATTTGATTCAATTTCTTCCTTCATAATGGCGGGATTTCTCTTAAGGATTCGCTTTCTAGATTGAAGCCTCTATATTTTAATTCCTAATACTCTAAATAAGAATCTCATGTTCATTTGGAAATAAAATTTTTTTATTTTTATTTGTGATTTTTGCTTTTAGGTAAGTTTTAATTTTACTTAGATGAAACTTATGTTTTATAGCTTTGTATCTGATTATGTTCTAAATCTTAGAATTTGTTTCTTTTTAATTCTTTATTATTCTAATTCATCATCTCTTGGACTATTAATGTTTTGGGTATTTATATCTTGAAATTACTTAATTGTGCAAGATTTTAGGTACTTAGTCTCTATTAGATAACAATTCTGATTATCGTTTTTGCATTTATGGCAACTTTTTCTTTTATTCTAGGAATCTTATTTTATAGTTATATGGGTATCCATAATATATGCCTTCTTTTTG
The DNA here is from genome assembly GCA_946699065.1 of Loxodes magnus. Taxonomy (NCBI): domain Eukaryota; phylum Ciliophora; class Karyorelictea; order Loxodida; family Loxodidae; genus Loxodes; species Loxodes magnus. The sequence goes on from CAMPDV010000061.1 coordinate 374,520, forward strand.
CTGTTCAAATCTTTGAGTTGTTTAATCTTAGCCATCAAATTTCATTCTTAGATGTTATACTCTTTTTTTACATATCTAATAATAATTTTTCAAAAGAGCAAATTCAATTCCAAAGGTCACTTATTTTTTCGAAATTATAATAGTCACAGTCACTCCCAAAATATTTCTATTGACTATTATAATATGAAAGATTACAATTAATTTCCAGTTGATTAAAGAGAACATCTAATGGAATATCCTGAGAAATCTTTATAATATAATATAATTCTGTAATATTTGATTATAAATTACATATAACTTGATATATACATTTTAAAGTTATATAATATACTCTTTAAGTAGTTCTTATTTTAAAATTATAAATAAAAAACATAGGATTTTCCTTTTTACTATTTTCAAGAAGGATTCACTCTTATCTATTTAAATAAAAATAAAACTTTATTTGATAAAAAATTATAATTACCTCTATAAATAAAATGATAGCGCTTAGATTCAGAATTTTACAAATAATTGATAGAAAAGTTTAGATTAGAAGTTTTATTAGAAGTAATTATACAATGATAAAAAGAATAAAAGCTTCATACAGTATTAGGTTTTAATTAAGTATAAATAGATATAATAAAATAGAATTTAACTTAAATTATCTTGTAATTATATAGAAAATAAAGAGAATATAAGTGCTAATACTTTAACCAGCTTTTAAATTAGAATAAAAAAATATATTAAGTTTAGAATAAAGCAAACTATAAAATTGATATCACTTACTTATTTATACAAATAATTCACTACACATTTAAGATATAGAGATGTTTCGATAATTTTTATTGTATTTATGAAAAAATTAGGTTAAATTATTTCCCCAGATTTTTCTTAAATCTAAATAGATTCAGCATAATACAAATGTAAAAAAGGATATTTATAAAGATAATTTTAAATTTGTTTAAATTGTTTAGCTATTAATAATAATTGTTACTATGATATTCATTATGCTAGAAGGAAATAAATACCTTTATTATAATTAAAATAATAAGCTATATAAATTGTTATATATTTGCTCCAAGAAAAAAGCTCTAAATCCTTCAAAAATTACTTCTCTAATCAAAAGAACTAAAGTTTTATTTTAATTAATAAAAGTAATTTCTTTATGTTCTGTTTATTTTAAAAAATTTTAGATTTGAAATTCTGATTATAGTCATTCCTCTCTCCAAAGAAAGACCATTCCGAAAATAAAAAGAGAAAAATATTAAAATTTCTTCAGTTTTTAAAAGTTTATACATCTAAAATTATTTTAAATATTTGATTAAAGTCAAATACAAACTCTAAAAGCTGTTTATATAAAACCTTCTTGTAAAATATATTATAATATAAACTAAATTCTGATAAAATAATAATAATAAAATAAATTATTGTAAATTTTAACTTATATACTTTTTCTTTTTTTTTATTTTTCTTTCTTTTTTATTCTACATAAATCAATAACTTTAACAGTATAAGCAAGTTATTTGCACTTAACTTAAGGAATTAAAGAAAATAATTTTGTTCTAATATAAAATGAAAGATTTTCTTCTGCTAATAAGATTTATTTATTTTGCTTAAAAATTTATTTTAAGTTACTAACACAGTTGTTTATTGAATAATGCTATTAAATTAATTAAATGAAGAAATCTATAAAAGTATTTTTAAATTAGCTTTATATAAATTTAAAGAGTTGGCATTACATTATAAGTTAATAATTTTGAAAGTAGATAGTTGCTAAATTCTTAAGAGTTAGTTTGTCATATTTTTATTATATATTTTTATCTAAATTAGAGATTTAATTTCCTGCTTCATTTATTTATAACTTAATTAATTTAATATACTAGCTGCTATTAAATAATCATATAAAGTTTTCTCTATTTGTATATTAATTATTTTATAGCTGTATAATAACTAATAGCAGACTTGTATTTTAAATAATTAGCTATTTTAAATTCTAAAATAATTTTCTTTGCTTTATCTAAATTAACTGAATATTAATCCTAAATCAATTTAAGAAAATCAATTACAATACTTGTCTTATAGCTAACCTTATAAAAGCCTAAATTTTCTATTTTTGCTATTATTTTATGTACAATATTCAAATTTAGGTACTTCAATCCTATATCACTAACTTTATTTCTTGCTCAAATTTTTTTCTGAATGTGGTATTTAAGTTTAAATGAGATGATTTTACGCTAAATAGTTAAGAAGATAGAAAAGAAATAAAAGCTTAATAGAAGAAGTCTGATAAAAACTTAATTATTCATCTTTTAATTAACCGTTAAAATCATACTTATAATTTATATAGAAATATGTCAGTTTAGCCTGAAGAATAGATTAAAAGGGAAATAGAAAATAGAGTTGAAGCATTAGATTAAGATCCAGTATTAAAAGCTTTGAGTAAATTCACTAAAGAATCTGATCTAAATGATGGTATCTAGTATCTAAATAAGAACTCCTTTAGAGATACCAGTGATAAGTTCTCTTTTATACGATTTTCTCCTAAGGATCTTATTGAGTAAGATTTAGGAGTTGCACTGTATTTTGATTGAGTAAAGTGAATGGCTATCATTTTCTTCATCTTAAGTATATTGGATATAGGAAAACTTGTAATCTATTACGATGTTACTATTATCATAAATAAGAAGAAGGTGTTTATGAGCGTTTTAATGCTGGAAACTTAGATACTGGAGAATACAAAATTTAATTTTGGTTTTATAATAAAGACTAGACATATTTTAAGAACCTAACTAAATTAGATGTAGATTTTTATTAAAATAAATTTGACTACTCGTGATATAAAAAAAATGAAATCACTGATAATAGAATCTAACGCTATTTGGATAAAGATAAAAAGCAGAAAGAATACGAAGAAGAAATAGTCAAAAGAACTGAGAAAAGAAATCTTTAAGTCGGATTACTAGATTTCTTCTAGTCCATTCTCTTCCTAATTTTCATCATTTGTTATTGAGCTAAGAGTATCAGAATGATAATAAAATATAAGAAAGAAAATTTAGAAATAAGTGACTATTCTATCTAAGTAATGGATTTACCTTAATAAAGTGCAAGTGAAAATAAATTAAAAGAGTTTTTTTGGAAAATATGAAGAAATACATGAGATAGCTTTAGGCGATGCTCATAGAAAATTTTAAAGTTAATGCAAAAAACTTTCAGAACTAACTATTAAGTAAGTGTTAAAAGAACGTAAATTTAACTCTGATATTTAATAGGGAAAAATCTTAGCTTTTATAGAGTTCTGCTCTAGAGTTTTTACATGCAAATGTAATTAAAGGGGCTAGAAATACTTAAAAAAGTTGGAAGAAGAGAAGAAAAAATTATTAAAAAAAATTGGATAATTTAGAATAATGGAACGAAGAAAATGAAGTTTGTAAAGTGTTTATAATATTTGAGAAAGTAGAAGCAAAATGAAATGCTTAAAAGATTATTAAACCACAAAGATATTTACAAAAAAATAGCCTGATAGCATTAAATGAAATAAAAGGATATTATCAAAGTCAAGGAAGAAAATGATCCTTCGCTAATAATCTGGAAAAACTTATAAATAAAATATTTGAAAAGAAATTCTTACTCTTACTTAGCTATTTTATTTCCATTATAGTAGTTGGAATATCTCTACTTCTAGTTTGGGCTATAAATTAAGCATAAAACGAGAATTTCCCTTCATAGTCAGATTGTACTTGATATTACGATAATGCGAATAAGAAGTTTTAGCAAAAACTATAAAATTTAGAAAGATTAGAGGATATTGATTATTTCAAAGCAGTAAGATAGTTTGAAGACTCTCAAATCAACTGGCGAGATTGAGCTTCTTCATAAAACGAAAGATCATACTCGATCAAAGATTACTTGATATAAATCTTTAAGTATAAATTTAATTCTCTGATTGTTTCATTAAATGTTGGGGATAGAATGAAGCATATAACTAAGAATGCTTAAACAAAGAATGCTAATATGATTAGCCTATTTGTGAATACGACAAATGTAACTAAGATTGTTACTGATCATATGTTGATGATGGAATTTGTGATGCTTAGTGTAATAATAAAGAATGCGATTTTGATGGAGAAGACTGTAAAAATGGAGAAGAAAACATTTCTACAAATTATAATAAGTGTGTAGAAAAAGGTTGCTAAGGATACTGATTAAACGATGGAGAGTGTGATGCAAAATGTAGCATTTCTTGATGTGATTACGACTAAAAAAACTCAACTGAATGTCCTTTGTTCTGTCCTTTAGAATGAATTGGAGACGGAAAATGTAATCCTGCTTACTATCATAGCTAGTACAAATACGATAGAGGTGATTGTGATGATTATTTTAGTAAAGTTGATACCAGTTGCGAATAAAATGGATGTCAATTTTGCAAAATAAATAATTTCATATGTGATGAAAAATGCAACATAAATGAATGCAATTTTAATGGAAACGGTTGTAATGATGCACTAAATGATTAATTAAAAAAATGTGAAACCAGAGGATGCTAAAAGGAAATGATAGGAAATGTTTAATGCATTTTGATAGGTTTGGTTTCGATTTATCTTATAGTAAACTACTTAATAATGAGATTTGTGGTTTATAGCAAAATATAATAATAAATCACTTAAAATATAAAAATGTTCTAAGAAGGTAAATTTCTATATTAGAGTAAGAAAATTTAGGAAAGAAAGGATTGAACAGCTACAAAATTTAACATAATTCATATTATGAAAAAGAAGTTTTAGTAATGGGAGAGTTATTAAAGGAAATAAATAAATAATAAATAGAAAATTTAATAATTTTATACTCTTAATAGAATATAGAAGCTGCATTAACTTTTTAGAATACATAGAGAACTAATATTCCAGATTAAAATAATATATAGTAATTTGCAATAATAAAATCAATAAAATTGCTAAAATGAATTACTAAAGACTTCTTAATCAATGAGTAAGAATAATAAGAAGCTGGAAGTGAAGAAAAAAGTAGCAAGTATTAAAAAATATCTTAAACAAAAAATTACGAAAACATTGTAAAATCTAAACTACTATTAATAAAAAAAGCTCCAAAGGTTTATATTTAGAGTAAATAAAATGTTTCCTTCTTAGGTGAGACAGATAAAGGATGTAAAAATCAGAGGAAAGTTAGAAATAGTAAAAACCTTTAGAAAACTGCTAGAAAAAATGAGGTAAATCAAAAAACAAAACAAATAAACTTAGAAAAAAGAAAAAAAGATTAGAACTTTTAAAGCCTAGAAAATTTCTAAAGATGATATAAGTGAAAATTAGGAAAAATATAAATAATTAAGAAAACTTGATTTAAAACTCGAGCTTGTAAGCAAAGATAAATTATAAAAATAAGAGTTAAGCTGTGAAGAGGAACTTATATAAAATGATATGAAATACTAAAATTAAACTTTATCTCTTTCAGATGCAAAATAAGTATAAGAAGAGGATAAGTAAACAACTGATTTGCTGCTTTAGCAAAATAGATTAACTTTAAGTAAGTAATAAATAGAATAAATAAAAAATACTTAAAGCTAAGAATCTTCATAGTAAGACTTAAGATAAGTTGATAATTTCTATGAATTTCAGTCAAGAAAAGTGATGAATAAAGTAATTGAAACAAATGAAGAGTTTAAAGAAAATAAAAAACTAAAATTGGCAGTAAGTGATAAATTTCAGGAAGCAAAGATTCTAAATTTACAAGAAAAATGATAAAGAAATACAGGAAGAAAGCAATTATGAAGTAGTAAATTTAGATTAGGAGCCTTTTATTTGATGATTGCCTTTTCATTTAGTGACTTAAAAAACTCAAATTTATATAAGTTATAAAAAATCTAAAAATTTCAATTAATTCCATATTTTCTTAGACTTTAATTAGCTTAAAGTCGGAATTTACAGTAATTATTTAAACTTTGTTTAGAGCATAATATAACTTTAATTATTTATCCAATTCTAGAATTTTTTTATTAATTCAAAAATAAGTGTTCTATAACAATTTATCTCAGCAAATTTATATAAACAACTCAGAATAATTATATTAGCTTCATCTCCAATAAGATTATCACAAATTACACTATTTTAATTTATAAAACTATTTCCAGTTATGCTTTATTTTTGATATTCTACAAATTAATTTAGAGACTAAAACATTAAACCATTTTCTTATATAATTTTTCTAAACCTTAAGTTGATTCCTTTAATATATATTTTAAATTTATATGTTTTATAAGATAATCTGGATTGCTTCTGACTAAATTGCTTTAGCTTTTATTTTATTTTAAGCATTCTTATTAAATATCTCCTTCCCTGAAACTTAACATTTTTATCTAGCATTTAAATTTTTAGTTTGATTATATTTATTTTCAGATCATAATATCTTCATGAAAATGCTTTTAACCATTCATTTGACAATTTTTATAACTTTAATTAATTAAATTTCAAATTTCTTCTTTGCTAATTAATATATATGCTTAGTTATCTAAAACTATTTTCTTTGATTATTATAATTTATTTTAAATAGATTTCATACTCTAAACTTATAGCGAATGTACCTTCTTATATTATTTTTTATTATTCTCTTTAAAAATAGCTTGATTAAAGTGTTTCTCTTATAATTAATTTAAATTCTAAGAATAAAGAGAACTAAGCTATAAACCTTTATTATATATATAATATTTTAATCAGGGTAGAAAGCCCTTTCCTTCGGATGCTGCTAGAGGGCCAGCAAGGCAACTAAAAAATGAGCGCGGGCGGAGGATAAATTGGAGAAAGAGAAACCAATGACAAGAGAAGTAAGATTCGACAAGCTGGAAAAATCTGAATGTCAGGAGAAAACCTTCTTCATCATAGGTCGGGGAAAGATGTACCCGTAATCGCATATTGCATTTTATGCTTTGGAAGGAAAAATTACAGGGATTTACTGCAGGAAGAGAGAACAACGATAGAGAGACCATAAAATTTTATTTTTCAACATTAAATAAAATTAATTTAAAGAGCTGCACACCAACGAGAGTGCTATGCGCTCTATAATCCAATTTATTTATTTACTTTTACGATTTATTTTTAAAGATTCTTAAACTAAGAAAATTAATAACTTATATCTTTAAAGGATTGCAAAAGTATTTCAAATAAATAGATAAGTTTACTTGCTTAAATATGCTTTATATTTATTTAATATCATTGACTATCAAAGCAGCTGTGTAGAATAATTAAATAAGAATAAACATATATTGCTTTGAAAATGAAGGATATAGATTCATTTAGAAGAAACAAAAAATAGAGTCTGATAAAAATGAATGTAAGAATTATTTACTCTATTTGATAATGATTGACATTTATAATTATATTATTTAGATGATTGTAATTTTTAATTCTAGTTAATTTTATCCTTAAGGTTTAGATGAGAAAACTTTATTTAAAATAAATAAAAATAAATAAATTTTCCAATTAATGGCAGCTTAGGTACATTTTATTAAAACACTGAAATAGAAAACTGACAAATTAAGAATAAAAAATATAATAGTCTCACTTAATACTTATATTTAATTAATTTCTTAATTTATTTAATTTGCTAATAGGGAATATTAATAATTAACTAATATCTTCATTATCTTTAAAATGGTTAAACCATTTAATTATCCCCTAATATTCTTCTTAAGTAATCCCTTTTAAATTCTACTTTATTAAAATCCATTAAATATATTTTAAACTTTTGACTGAATTAGTTTAAATATACCTAAGCAAGTTAATATATATAGCTTAATTATCTATAAAGAAATTAGTATAAACAGTAATAATAAATAAGTATTTATTTAAAATAAAGGTAAACTATTATTAATAGACTAATAATGCTTACTCTAATTTTATTTCTTTATTTAGTTTATCTCTCCTAATTATTTTATTAAATAGTCTTCATTTACGTAAAATCATAATGTCTTGTAGAGTCTTTTATACCTTTATAGATAATTAAATTTAAATTTATTATTTTTTCATAACTAAATACTTTTCAATTATTTTAAAATATTCACATAATAAAATTTAATTAATATCGAAATTAGCCAAGAAAAAATGGTAGAAGGGTTCAAGAAAGGCTTTTATACCACCTCCTAAAAAGGGGAGAGAAAGCAAGAACCCTCATTTTTAACTCACATATCTTCTTCCTAGAAATAATCTTCTTCTCAAAACCTTCAAGAATAATAGACTCAACTAGGAACTTCCAGGGCAACCACTAAGATAGGACAAAAGCGCCAAAAGGCTACCCCGATGACACCAACTGAAGAGGAAGGACCTAGAAAGGTGCTGAAGACGCAAGAAGCAGCAGCCGTGCGAGAGTTTGCGATGCCACAGTTCCAGGAAGAACAGGCATAAATTTTAGTCGCATTCTCTGACCTGAAGGAGGAAGTAAAGAGGCTACGATTAGAGAATAGAGCTCTAAAAAATCAAGTTACTGAGCTCAAGGAATGGAAAGAAAGCTTCTGGGAAGTCTACGATTGAGAGCAAAACACTTTCTTCAGGGAAATGGGATTGCTGCAGCAGAGAACAACTGTGCTTGAAAAAAACAGCAAGTAGCAACAGTAGTAGGAATTCAAAGTTAGAACAATTCAAGATTCAATGGACATAGAAGGAGCTACTAATTTACCGAGGAGTCCAGACAAGAAATGAATTAGGAATAAACCAAGATGCTTTGTATGCAAACAAACTGGACATAAATATAGACAATGCTAGAAATTGAAATTAATTAAATAATAGTACTGGAATAGAAAATAATAAGAAAAATAATAGTACTAATATTAGGATAAGATTAGACGAGAATTCTGTAACTAATTTTATCCGTCGGGAGGTCAAATCTACAAACCGAAGTGGTACACAATCCAAGGCGACTGAAGAAAGAGTCCTGAAGGGAGCTGGTTCCAGCCAGGTTATCAAACTGGTCCTGTGAACACGAGGTTGAAAGTCCTCCAAGTTCACTAAAATCCAATTTAAACTTTTTAATTTAGTAATATATATCGAAATTAAGCATAAGAAACAAATAATAGATTTCTGACTTATAAATTGTTTAATGTTTATATAAGCAAAGGAAACTAATAATTATAATATAAAGTTTAAGCATTTAAATTAAAAGCTAATTGTTATCTACTATAAATTAAATTAAGCATCTATCATTAAAACTTTAGCTTATCAAAGATTATCAGTCTTACTTAAATAATTGGAATTTTCTTTCTAAAAAAATGTAATTTCTTAGAATTTAAACTTTTAATTATTGCTTGTCACATTTACTTAAAAAAATGATTTATAAAAATAATTAACTTAGCTGATATAAATCAATTATTTTTGTATTAAAAATAGCTTATTATAAATATAAAAAAGAGCAAAGAGACAATATTTAGTAATAAGATACCAAATTCATTTTTTTTTAATTAAACTAAAAATATAATATCTTTATTTTATCATGCAAAGAGTATAATAAATAAGTTTTCCTGTAATTAGAAAATCAATATAAATAACCAAAAAACTCAAAGATAAATTAAAACTTTAGCTATTGCTATTAAAGAATAACCAATTTATTTAGTTTTTATATTTAAGAAAATATTTATTAATTTAAATTTTACTAAATAAAAAGGTAGAAGAAAAAATATTGAACCTCCGAAAGGGATTATTTCCAGCTCCAAAGAACTAGGAGGCTGGCGCCTAACAATAGTGTTAGGAAACAAATAAACCTTCGAAAACCACCCATACGGCGACAACTCTCGCCTCGGAAGAGAAATCGAGGAAGTAGGTCAAGTCTATCCTACATCAGGAGGTCTCCGAATTTAACGCTACTGGTCAGATGAGCATGGATTAGCTCGTCAAGGTGGTGTTAAACCTCCAGGAAGAGGTTAGCAAATTACGAAAGGAAAATGAAAAGCTGACTTAGTAGATTTAACACGGGCTTTAGGATACTCTAGACCTTAGAATGGCCAATTAGGAAAGAGAACTCACGGCTCTCTGAAATTATTAAAAAGATCAACTTAGTCAGACGAACTCCTAAGTAAAGAAGATTTAGGACTAAAATTAATTCCTTGAAAACATAATATAGAGCCAATAAAGTCAATAGAGTCAGCTGATTTCCTAGCATAATAGAATGGACATTGAAAATGAAAATATTTACTAAAGGACGATAGTAACATAATAATAGAACTGAAAACCTAAAAAGCGATGCTAATTTTGTAAAAGTAGTTATCATCTGCAAAAAAAATATAGATAATTTCAATAATTTAAAAGATAATACTGACTTAGAGAGATACAAAGAGCTCAGAAGCTATGATGTAATCGAGAAGGGAGAATTTTCAAGCGTAGAATTACTGTAATGTAATCAGCTATGGGACAGGAAATGCAAGGAAGAAAAGCTCAAGACCATTGGTAGAAAAGGACTAAACTTTTAGACCAATTATTTGAAATGGCAGATATGATTCTGCTGTTAAACAATATTAAATAAATTTAATAAATTTAAATTTTACTAAATAAAGAAATTTTTAGATTTAATCTATATAATATAAAATAATATAGTAGACTAATGCTGTTAGATCTATTAAATTTATTTATATCTTTTTTAATTTAAGCTGAATAATCATTTTTTTCTCATATAGCATATTTATTAATCATTAATTTATTTTTTCGGTTTGAATTTTCTTTATCTGTCTGAGTCAAATTTTAAATTAACAAGTAGAATTAACTTAAAACTTACAAAATAAACTAAAGTTATAGAAAATTGTTATTTATTCTGCTAAAGCATATTAATATACTTCTTTCTTAAATAAAATATCAAAATTATTTTAAAGTATCGTCTTACCTGTAGATATTATGAAAGAATATGATTTAACTATTTTTCAAGAATTTATCTTATTTTTCTAATTTCTTAAATTTATTTACTTCTTAATTTACTAGTTATTTTTACGTTTTTTATTGCTTGTGCTTTCTCTTATCATTTGAAAATTTAAGATATAATTTTATTCCAACACAAAAAGAGAGATAAGACTTATGGCTCAGATTATAGAGAAAAATTTAATTGATTTTAAATTAAATATTTTTGTTAAAGAAGGAAGAAAATCAAGGATTATCTAGATTGCTCTTACTTAGTTTCATTAAAAGTATCTTTAAAATATTTATTTATACATAAATTAACTATAAATCCTTAAATTTAGTTTCTTAAACTTAATTAAAAAGATAAATATTTTATAAGTTCATAACTGAACTAATAGGTGATTATTAAATATAACTTGCTGCTTTTAAGCTAGCGATTTTAAATATTATAGTATTTGATATATAAAAATAAAATAAAACTATAAATACTATAAGCAATTTACATAATTTCATATATTCATTATTTTAAAATTATGATAGAAAAATTAAATAAATGCAGATTCATTATTTAAATCTTCTTTTAATTCATTTAAATAATTTTTAAAAGAATAAAGCTGATATATAATTCAAGGTTTGATAAATCTATTTAACTTTATGATGATAAATGTAGCGAATTCTTTAGAAAAGCTATTTAGAAATCTTTAAATTATAAAAATGAAAAAGGCTATAAAAAGAAAAAATAGTTGATTAAAAAAAGCAAGTTTAAATATAAAAAATAAATAAATTTTACAGATTAATTTTAAAAGTATAAATAGAAATACTTTAAAGTAATTTTAACTTTTTTTAAGAAACTTTCACTTGATTCATAATATAATTTTAAAGCTACAAGAAAACCTCATAAAATCATTAATTAATAATTTTAATATCTATAAGGTATAAAATAGTTTAATATAAAAGATTTTAAGGTCACACTACAAAATATAAAATTAAAAAAATAGAATAAACAAACTAATTTTAATCATTAAGACTTTAATTTATCAAGTTTAAAAATAAATTAAAAATATAAATATTAAAATTAAGTACTAATATTAGGATAAGATTAGACGAGAATTCTGTAACTAATTTTATCCGTCAGGAGGTCAAATCTACAAACCGAAGTGGTACACAATCCAAGGCGACTGAAGAAAGAGTCCTGAAGGGAGTTGGTTCCAGTCAGGATATCAAACTGGTCCCGTGAACACGAGGTTGAAAGTCCTCCAAGTTCACTAAAATCCAATTTAAACTTTTTAATTTAGTAATATTAAAATTAAGAAATGCTATTATTTTTTATTTAAATTTGTTATAAAAACAAAATTTTAAAGTTTTAGGAAAATTAATAAATTTATATAATGAAAATAAAATAAAATAAAATTTTAAATAGTAAATTTATAATAAGGAAAATAAAGAAAATAGCTTAATTTATAAGTAACTAAATAAAATACATTCTTTATTATATAAATTATTAGTTAAATTAAAATTAATTTTACATTAAAAAAATTAAAGTTTATAGTTCTTAGGGAGAGCTTTACAGATATCTTCCATTTTCTTCTGTTCTCTCCTAAACTAAAGGATGTCGTAGGACTTCACTCCTTCTCGAAATCTAATTGTCCTTCAGGTTCCTTCTCCCGTTATTATAGTCATTAGCTTTTGAATTTTAGAATTTCTTTCTGTAGATTTATCCTGTAATTGTTGATCAAAAAAAAAATAGTTCTTCTAGGATTTTATTCTTATTATTTCTTTCAATTTCTGGCTTCTTTCAACAATTTCTCCAGCAAATGGTTCCTTTAACATATGTAGCACCGTCTTTTTTTCTGATAGAATTTAATCTACTTTGTTTCTTATTATTAGAATTCCGATTCGATTTCAATTGGGATACTTTTTTACTAATCAAATTGTTTTTAGATTATTACTTGTTATTATACTTATTTTTCTTAAAGTTACTTTATTTGATATTAAAATTAGAAAAATGAAATTGGAATATTTGAGGGACTTCGTTAAATTATTTATCAATTTATTCCAATTTAATTACTATTTAAGATTAGATTTTACTTATTGATTCTTCTATAGAGGGGAAATTATAGATCTAATTATAGATCTAATTATTCAATCAATTTTTCTAGGTCTTCTAGTTTTTCTACCTTTATCTTTGTATTTTTTATTCGTATTAGATATTCGATACTCTTTGCTGTACCGACTATATGTAAGCTTCCTTCGATTATATTTATTAGATTTATTGCGGCTCTTATTCAGTTAGGTTAAATTATTTTTCTTGTTTTTTAAATGAGCTGAAAGAGATCTATTTCTTAGATGCCATTTCATTTGTATAATAAAAATTCATAAATATATGATTTCTATAATTATAAAAAGTATAGCAATTTTATCTAAATTATAAGCTAAAAGTAATAGTAAAACTTGCATATTATGATATAATTTATTTTATATTTAAAAGAATTTAAATCTATTATAATATCATAAAAGTTTAAATTATTTAAAACGAACTCTAAGGTTTATTTTATAGTTAATTCAAGTTCTTGTATGTATAAAACCAAAAATAAAAATAATAAATAATGCTATTATAATTATAATAACTAAGAAGTATAATAAATTCTATCTTATTTATTGAGGAATTTTAAATACTTAATGAATTATTCTTGCACCATATTAAGTCATATTCTCAATTGCTGATTTTTGTTAACTCTGAACAGTCTTTTTCGGAAAAATAAACTTATTTATACTTCACATTAAAGTCCTTTCTTAAAAGAACATCAAATGGGCATTTTTCTCACTTTTTTATTCATTTTTATTAATGAAACTATTTTGTAAAGGCAGGAAAACTCTCAATTTCATTTATATAAAGACGCCAAAACATAAAAATGTATCTCTTATCTTTGAAAGGACATCAATCATTGTTATGTTGGGTGTTTTTATATCTTCTAATTAAATAAAAAAAAGAGAATTTGATGTCTTAGCAAATTAGTTTTTAAAGCTATTCTTAATATTAATAGAAATAAAATGGATAATTAATGTCTAGTTATCTTGTAAGTACTTGGTTAATTCTTTGGATTTTATATTTGAAAAAATAAATATTATAGTAAGTTATTATATTTCTTAAAATAAGCTAAAAATATTATTTAGATTAAATAATATTCCTAATCAAATATAATTAAGAACCTTAAATTAATATCTATTTGCTTATTTATACTTATAGAAATTATGTAATGTATATGAAGTACATTATTATGTCAAATTAACTAATTTACTTACAAAAAAGTATAAACAAAGCAGCAATAGTTGATTAATCTAAATTATAATTCTTTTAATTCTAGGAATCTATGAAATATCTAATAGGAAAAGTATAAATTACCAATGGTATATATTTATAGTTATTAATTTATAATTTGAATATAATTTTAAAGCTTCATATATATAAATTAAAAAGCTTAATTTTAAATTTTACTAGTAATCTTATAATAAAAATAAATTACTATTTTTAAAAGCAAATTAATCTTTGTTGATTGAACTTTTACACTTATTTATGCATAAAACTTGTTTTACTTAGCTAAGCTTAGCATTAAAATGTATTTAAAGTATGAAAACTGATTTATAACTATTTCATAGTTTTGGTTTATAAGAAACATTAAAACAAAAATAAAAGAGCAACTTATTACTAACTAGATTATATAAATTTAGTATGCATGAAAATAATACAATTATTAAGCTTTAGATGCTAATCTATATTACATTTATAAACTTACATCTTTAAATATATATTATCAAATATTTTAGTGCTATATTTATAGTATATTTATTAGCTTAAAAATTAATATTACAACTATAAACATAATTGATTAATTAAATAAAAGTATTAAATATTAAAAGTTTAAACTAAATTCTTATATGATAATAAAATAGTTTATTTAAATATATCAGTTTACATCATTTTACTTCATTCCTTTTAAATATAAAATAAAGATATCTTTTAAAATTATTAAGCATAGCAAATATAAGAAAATATAAATATTTATTTAAGCAAATGCAATAGAAATAATAGATTTCTGTTGATAAAGCAAATTAATTTTATGATGAGTTTATATAATAAAGTCTATTAATTAAATGTTTATAAAAGACTAACAGTTATACAATCAGTTAAGTTATTTTATAATTAAATTATTATAATTTAAATTTCTCAAACTTAAAACATAGATTTATTTTAAAATTTAGAAATTAAAAGAGCAAATCATTTTTCAATGTTTTATTATATTCAATTTTTAAACAATCATTTCATCTCTTTATCAGCAAAGATAAGCAACTTTAATACATATAGATCATTTAGAACTTAATTATTTTTATCTGATTATCTTTCATCTTAAAAATTTAATTTATTCAGAAAGTAAATCTAGTGTTTCTTTTTATAGAATATTTAAGTGTAGCGATTTATTGATCTTGGTCTAATTTTATTTGCTTTAAGGTATGATTTACTCTTATCTACTTATCTACTTGATGCAAATTTTTAAATTATGTTATTTATAAGAAATTGTACATTTAATAGTTTATTTAGTATTTTCTTTTTTAAAGTAGTTAAATTATTAGCCCTTAATATGTTGAAATAATTTCTGCTTAACTATTTATTTCTATTGTTATATACTTAAAAGTAGAGATTTTCTTTATAATTGCTTTAACTTATTTTTATAATTGTAAAACTGTATCTACTATATTTACTACTTTATTTATTTTTGTGTTGCATTAATTAAAAACCATTTTTAAAATGCTCATAGATATTTATAAATTTTAGCTATTTTATTTTAAATAAAAGGCTTTATTAAATATTTAATTATAAGAAATAGAGAAGAGTAAAACAATTAAAAATAGCTATTTTATTATCTAGTGTATTATTGATGAACTAGTTAAAATTAATAGGATAAACTTTTTAATGTAAATATATTATTTTATTATAAAGTAGTTACATTAAGACACAAATTATAAGCATACGATAGTAATTATCCAATCCCATCAATTAATACTTATAACACTAAAATTTATGAAGTAATCAACTTAATAAAATAAAGGACAATAACCACAAAATACTTTACATAGTCAGTTCATTAAAAGATATTAAATTACAATAAAAATAGGGAAATAACTCAGTCTTTAGTTCCCATCTATAGAAGATGCAATTAATAGTATATAATCGTAAATGGGATATAAACTGGATTAGATTAACAAATAATTTAATTAATCCCTCAAATGTTTTACTTTTTTATTTCCAATTTCAAGTAAAAGAACTTTAAGAAAAATAAAATACTCAATGAATTATATAAAGAATCAACGGATAACAGGGAAATATTCCTATGAATAAAAAAATGAACAATAATAAAGCGATAAAAGAAAAAAGCGATGATATGTATGATAAAAGTATCATCATTATAAAAGATGTTGGTGAAGAAACTAAATCTACGAAAATAACTGAAGAAACGAACTCAAAGATCTATTTTAAATATGACCAACTTAAACAGGCTTAATGCATAGGAAAAATTCATAATATTAAGATTGCCAATTTAAAAATAATTTTTAGATGCAGAAAGCTCAAACCTAAAATGCAAATTATAAATATGGATTGCGGACTAACGAAGTGCTAAACCACTTTTTAGTTCAAAAGAAGACGTTTCCAAGTTCACTGGATGCAAAGGCTAACTTTTGAAACCCACTTCATTAATAATTAAGATTAAACATTTACAAATAACCTTAGAAAGCATTTTTATAATAATCATCGTATTTTATAAAATTACTTAATGCTTCATCTCTAAAAATTTTAAATCACACCAATTCTTTAGAAAAAATGAAAATATAAACTAACCATTAAAGAATTGCTTAGAGTTTTTCTGATATGAAAAATTTATATTTTTCAGTAGCATTAAAAGATTAAAAATACCAAAAGAACATCATTACTTTATTACATACTTAAAAGTTTAATATTTTAAATAGGTTTCTACATAAATAATTTGCACTTTATTTATAATAGAGTTGCAGCTAATATTGGAGTAAAAATTTATAAGAGTAGTTTTTATTGAAGAATGTAATATATAATTACTATAATAGTATAGAAAAAAATTATAGTTAGTTAATAATTTATACTTTTAAAGTTTAAATACAAACAAAATATTTAAATATTTTATAATAATATTGCTTATAGATTTAAATCATAAATATCATCATTTTTAATTATTTTATTCTTTGTTACTCTATTTTTATATAAAGTACAGTAGTTATTTATTGAGATATAAGACTTAAAAATAGTAATGGAACTGATAAGAATTATATAGTAAATAATATTTAAGCTAATCTTATCTACTTTTAATGACAATTTTAAATTTAAATTTCTTAAAATTAAGAAAATAGTTCTTATCTATTATAGAAAAAGTATAAGAAATAAATAAATGAAAGCACTACAAAATAGTTTCTTATTATAGTAATTATAATTATTGTACTAGGAATTTTAATTTATTTTTATTAGCATAGTTATAGTTAATATTTATATTTTAAATAATATATCTATTTTAATTAGAAATTTTAATTCTATATTATAAAAATATTCTATACTTAATTTCAAGTTCATTCAATATTCTTAATTACATTTGCTATTAATTAGAATTAAAGCTAATTTGGAAATGTAAGTTATTATTTTAAATAGCATAAAATCTTCTGATCAGAAATTAAAAAGAATTATGAGATTTTTAAATAATTATATATAATAGTAAGATACCTAAAACCAAAAGACTATTATATTAAAAATAAGCAAATGTTATAAGTACAGAGTTAATCTAAATATTTATTAATTACATTTAGTAGATTATTATTTTAGATTAAGAAAACTAAAATTTGTTTTCCAAAAGTATTAAAATCATTTTTATAGAAAATTTCTAGTAAATTTTTATAGACTATAATAGTTATTTTTAGAATTATTTAATACATATAAAAATTAATTTAAAGCATAAATATATTTCTTAAAATTTTTAAACGATTTTATTTACTTTTATCATATAGAAGTTTCTATTAATTATAATTTGTTTTAAATTGAGATATTGCAATATTTGTATACGTTCTTATTTACCTTTCAGTTAATAAATTTATTTTATTAGTTTTTCATTTTATTTCTAATTTTTAATGAAATATTTAAATTAATTTCTCTATTTATATTTTCAAATCTAAATTCTTTCAGTTCATCATTATTCAAATTTTTTTCCTAGCTAAATTGATAATGTTAATATTTAAGTGTATAATTTTGGAAAAAGTGCATTTTATTTAAAAAAATTAAATTAAAAAGATAGATTTTATTTTTAGATATTTCATAGAATAAATTTAGATTTGGAAATCATTTATGTCTTTAAATCCAAACATTTATATCAGTTAAAAAATAATTTTTAAATAAAAAATAAAATTATTAAATATAGATTACCTAAATTATGCTTGCTCTAATTACTATTTTAAATGTAAATTATATAAATTAAAGAATCAAGTTTTATCTTTATAAATTACTATTATTTTGAAATTATTAATAACTTTAATTTTAATCATAGTTTTAAAAATTATGCTGGTAGATAAAAAAATTAATTTTTTTGATAATTTTCTAATATAGAAAAATTAAAAATGAAATTTACTCAAATAAATATTAAAAAATTTAAATAATTTAGAAAATAATTATAAATGCTTCAAAGAAACAAAGTTTAAATAAAAGGAAAAACAAGATTGAAATTATAAACTAAAACGAAATTGCAACCTTCGAAGAAAAATCGGAAAAATAATTTCAATATAAATTACATTAAGAACTATTTGATTTTTCTAAAATGGTTAAGAACAATTTTTTTAAATATTGCTGAACTTATAAAAAAAATAAAAAAATAAGAAAATGCATAAAATTTTTTCCAAAAATTCAGTAAGCAAGAATAAATTGCCTTAATTATATGTAGCTATAAAAGATTTAAACACATTTTGAAATATATATTATATTTCAAATATCAAAAATTATCTAAATCAGAGAATAAAGGATTTAAATCAAAAGTAAAATGAATATTATAGTGAAATAAAAGATAAATATTTTGTCTAATTTTAGATTGAAAAAGCTGGCATAGTGCTAGGTGAAAAGTAAAAACCTATAAAAAATATGAAATAAAGAAATAAAATTAGTGGGCGACTTACAGAAATATCTCTACAAAAAATATTTATATCGTTCTAAAGTTTTAAATTATTATTGGAAAAAAACAGAAAGAATATTAAAACCATAATATAGCATTTTAAAATTTAAAAAGAATTATAAAAACAACTCTAAGATGGCATCAGATAAGTTTAAAGATTAAAAGGATATCATTTATTGTGGAAGAAAAATCATCGACAATAGAGTTAAGTAAGATATTTAATCGGTAATTAAATAATATTTAAATTATATAATCTGGAGTAGCACTGGAAGTAGGTAAGAAGGAGTCAAAATATCCTCATTATTTATCAAGCATTTTGATTGAATACCATTATAATAAGCTCAATTATGTAAGGATAAGCCGCATAAAATTAAAATTAAAAATAATCTTATTTAACAGCTAAATTAACTATATTTTTTTATTTATGACTATTGATTTATAGGATTTTAGATTTTATTTTTCATATTTTAATTAAATTTTAATTTAAATTAATTTTTTACATTATATCGAACTTTTATTAAATAAACTATTAATTTAAATAAATAATGTAGCATTTCATGCAAACTTTAAATATGCATAAAATCAAGAAACTTTTATTATTCTGACTATATTTTATATTAATCCTTATATAGTAAAATTTATTAATTGTAAAAGGAAATAAATTAGTCTTCATTAATTTTTTTTATAAATTTAAAGGAATGCTTAAAAATTTATATAAATCTAAATATAAAAAATAACTGTTAACTTATAATCTGATTTATTTTCCTTATTAAAGTTTTGATTTTTTCTTATTTGTCAAAATTAATACTTAAAGTTAAGAAAATTTTCAAATTATTATTTCCATCTTAATTTAAAAATAACATAACTTGCATTAAAAATGATATTAAATATTAAACATTTTGTTAATATTATATTAATAAGAATTTAAATTTTAAATTATTTTATTTAAAAGATAACTAAGTATTTATTAGATTTATTCCAATAAAAAGTAAAGAATTGAGAGAAACTAAATTCATATATTTAAAAAAAATGAAAATTTAATTATTTTCACTTCCTTATACGTAATCTTCTGTATTCAATTTTAATAAATTTAAATATTTTAATAAGTTTATAAAAATTGATATTGTAGGAAAATTTTTTTTAAAAATATATATTTAATTAAATCTATTCAGTTTCTATTCATTTCTTTGCAGAATAATAAACTTAACTATTTTACCTCCATATGCAGAAAATCTTATAATATGAAATTAATTTTTTTTCTCAATGTTTTTGGTTTTAATAAAAGAAACTTCCGATAAGGCTAAAGAGGATGGAGTATTAAATTTTTGATAAATTAAGAAAAATACGCTTTTAATATTAATAGGAGTCTTGTTTGTATCATAATTATTCAGGTTTCTGAATAAAATAGAAAATACTATTTCAGTAAAAATTAAATTTGCTGTGTAGTTTAAGTAATGGTGAATCAGCAGCCCATACAGGAATAAAATAAAAAGTGTATCACAAGTTAGGACTATCAACTTATTCATAAACTTCAGAGCATGAAAATTGATGAATCTAATTAAAATTAGGTAATTTTAACTTAAAATCCTCTAAATTATCGCAATTTCAATATTAATTGTTTATTTTTTAAATTAGAAAGCAAATTTATCTACCAAATTAAAGCTTATAAATGGAAAAAAGAAATTAAATAATAAAAAGCTAAAATATATAGTCAATGCGCGTGAGAATAGTATTAAATAAGAAATCATTTAGTTTCAAAGGTGTTTGTTAATAAAATCTATAGTTAAGATATAAACAGCTTATAAAACACATTTGGAAAAACTGGTTTTATAACTTGATAAAGAAATAAATATAAATACAATCAAATAAAGCATCACTAATTTATATCAAATTGTAAAGGTAAGATAAACTAATAACTAGGAACTTAGGAAAATAAAATTTAGTTAAGATTAATACTTTGATAAATAGTTAATGACTTAAATAAATTGGAATCTATAAAGCTTTAATGATTCTAAAGTACTAAAAAGGGAAGAAAAGCTAGTAATTTCTTTAATTTTTTTTATCTTGCAATTATTTATTTAATCTGAGGCTATTATTCAAATAATAAAATTTAAAATACATTTTATCTTGCTTCTGAAAGCAAAACAAAATATATTAAAAAATTCAACGTAAAATAAAAATGCTTTGGAACTTTATAAAAATTAATATTTTAATTAAATAGAAAAATTAATTAATTAGTAAATTTTTGGATACTTAAGTAGTTTGGAAAATATTAGATATTAGAGATGCACGATAGCATTTCAATATCCTCACAATTAACTATAAAGAGATTTGAAATAGAATTACTCATTCTAATAATAGATATACATTTCTTTCATCCACTCCTAAGGAGATTATTTATTTAGTTCGACTTAGTGGATTAAATTTAAAATGAGTATCTATGAATCTATTTTTTTATGTAAGGAAATCCTTAAGATTGATAAAAATTTTACACTAAAATATTTAGGGATTTTGAAATCAATAAGGGTTCAAAAGCAAATAATATGATATAATAAAACCCTAAAATATAAAAGAAAAATTTAAAAATGAGCTTAAAACAATAGAGTCTAAAACCCACTTTTCTTAAAGTCTTAAGATTATCTAATCTAAAGAAACTTAGATAAAATAATTTTTAATTGCGAGTGATTCTATTCTCATAACATATGTAAGTTTAAGTTTACCATATCTTAGAAAATAAATATTATAGAGGACATTTTTCAAATAGAAATTAGTCAATTACAAAGTGTTTACTTTTTTATTTTCCTTCATATTTCGCTTATAATCAAGGTCATATTTTTTTAATTTCTCTGATAAATTTGATTGATCAGATGAAGCAAAGAAGCAGTGAATGCAAGAAATTTGATTAAATATATTTAAGAAGAAATACAACTTATGCTTTTACGAACTTTATTAATCCTTTCAAATTTAAATGATAAGATTTATATTTTAGCATAACTTGACTTAAATAACTCCATAAACTATATGAAATTTCTTCAACTGATTAACTGCTTTATTAATAAGAGGTGAAAGATAGAAGATTTTAATTCTAATTTTTATACGAAAATAATGATAGAAACAGATTCTACAACCATTTTAAATTGAAAGTTACTTGAAATTTTTAGTAAGGTGCCAAGTAAATTATGTATAATGCATTTGGAAGAGTTAGAGTAATTAATACCTTAAATATTTACTGCCAAGCAAAATTCAATTTCGAAGTGATTTTTGATCTTGGTAAAGTACGTAGTTCAGCATGATCAACTAAATAAACACACTGAGAGGATGTATTGGATTATCTATTAAATATCTTAAAAATTAATTTTTTAATAATTTAAGTTTAATAATATTTATTTATTTTCTATATAGATTTATTGGAATTGTCATTTTATATACTTAACTATTTCCTTCCTATTAGCTCAAATAATTATTTATAATTAGATTTTCATCAAGTTTTTATCCAAGCATATACTCTTTAAGATTATTATTTACTTGAGCATTTTCAAGTTTTTTATTTAAATTAATTAATTTTAAGTTCAAAGAATGTTTGAGCCTAAATTGTTTTTATTATGATTTTATCTTTAGTAATAATAATGCTATCATTTATCTTTGAATCATTTATATCTTTTTTTGGTCTTTCATTTTTATGGTTTTTAGTTAATATATTATATATTGGATAGATAATAATAAACCACTGAGTAAAGATAAATTAACAATTATTCTCTCTTTCTTCTAAAATTCACATATTTTCATAAATAAAAGAGTATTTATTAAGTATTAAGTTATGATAAATTAAATATAAAGCATAAAATGGTCTTGCTTTATTCATAATTTATTAAATTAAAGTAAATGAACTTTCATGCTTTATTAAGTGTTAAGAAATTAGATTTAAGGAATTTCACTACTTCTGTGTCATATTTTATGAAGGTATTAAAATAGAATAATTTTCTACTCTTGTTCATTCACAACTATTAAGCTAGCTATATTTATAGACTATTATTTTTTCCTTTTCATTCTATAAAGGAACTTCTTAACTAAATTACACAGACTTTTTTGCATGACATTAGATAATATACTTATTTAGCTACTATAAAATTTCATAACTTAAAATTATAACAATTTAATATATTTTTAAGCAATTATATTGATTTAAAATTAAACTTAAATATAATTTAATTCAACTAAGAATTTAATTTAGATAAAATACTAATTTATTGGCTTTTTTATTTAAATTCATTTATTTAATTAAACAGCTTTAAAACTTATTTTATTAGATTATTTTATAAATTATTTTTTAATTGCTATACAAAAATAACACTAGAAGATTATCATACCTAATTTTTTAAGTATTTCTAAGTATTTTTGATTAAAAAAATAAAATCAATCATGATCTAGAAATTTAAAGATCTTAAAAAATGATAAAAAACATTTTTTTAAATATAGGATTAAATCAAATGATTTTAATACTTTTGGAAAACAAATTTTAGTTTTCTTAATCTAAAATAATAATCTACTAAATGTAATTAATAAATATTTAGATTAACTCTGTACTTATAACATTTGCTTATTTTTAATATAATAGTCTTTTGGTTTTAGGTATCTTACTATTATATATAATTATTTAAAAATCTCATAATTCTTTTAATTTCTGATCAGAAGATTTTATGCTATTTAAAATAATAACTTACATTTCCAAATTAGCTTTAATTCTAATTAATAGCAAATGTAATTAAGAATATTGAATGAACTTGAAATTAAGTATAGAATATTTTTATAATATAGAATTAAAATTTCTAATTAAAATAGATATATTATTTAAAATATAAATATTAACTATAACTATGCTAATAAAAATAAATTAAAATTCCTAGTACAATAATTATAATTACTATAATAAGAAACTATTTTGTAGTGCTTTCATTTATTTATTTCTTATACTTTTTCTATAATAGATAAGAACTATTTTCTTAATTTTAAGAAATTTAAATTTAAAATTGTCATTAAAAGTAGATAAGATTAGCTTAAATATTATTTACTATATAATTCTTATCAGTTCCATTACTATTTTTAAGTCTTATATCTCAATAAATAACTACTGTACTTTATATAAAAATAGAGTAACAAAGAATAAAATAATTAAAAATGATGATATTTATGATTTAAATCTATAAGCAATATTATTATAAAATATTTAAATATTTTGTTTGTATTTAAACTTTAAAAGTATAAATTATTAACCAACTATAATTTTTTTCTATACTATTATAGTAATTATATATTACATTCTTCAATAAAAACTACTCTTATAAATTTTTACTCCAATATTAGCTGCAACTCTATTATAAATAAAGTGCAAATTATTTATGTAGAAACCTATTTAAAATATTAAACTTTTAAGTATGTAATAAAGTAATGATGTTCTTTTGGTATTTTTAATCTTTTAATGCTACTGAAAAATATAAATTTTTCATATCAGAAAAACTCTAAGCAATTCTTTAATGGTTAGTTTATATTTTCATTTTTTCTAAAGAATTGGTGTGATTTAAAATTTTTAGAGATGAAGCATTAAGTAATTTTATAAAATACAATGATTATTATAAAAATGCTTTCTAAGGTTATTTGTAAATGTTTAATCTTAATTATTAATGAAGTGGGTTTCAAAAGTTAGCCTTTGCATCCAGTGAACTTGGAAACGTCTTCTTTTGAACTAAAAAGTGGTTTAGCACTTCATTAGTCCGCAATCCATATTTATAATTTGCATTTTAAGTTTAAGCTTTCTGCATCTAAAAATTATTTTTAAATTGGCAATCTTAATATTATGAATTTTTCCTATTCATTAAGCCTGTTTAAGTTGGTCATATTTAAAATAGATCTTTGAGTTCGTTTCTTCAGTTATTTTCGTAGATTTAGTTTCTTCACCAACATCTTTTATAATGATGATACTTTTATCATACATATCATCGCTTTTTTCTTTTATCGCTTTATTATTGTTCATTTTTTTATTCATAGGAATATTTCCTTGTTATCCGTTGATTCTTTATATAATTCATTGAGTATTCTATTTTTCTTAAAGTTCTTTTACTTGAAATTGGAAATAAAAAAGTAAAACATTTGAGGGATTAATTAAATTATTTGTTAATCTAATCCAGTTTATATCCCATTTACGATTATATACTATTAATTGCATCTTCTATAGATGGGAACTAAAGACTGAGTTATTTCCCTATTTTTATTGTAATTTAATATCTTTTAATGAACTGACTATGTAAAGTATTTTGTGGTTATTGTCCTTTATTTTATTAAGTTGATTACTTCATAAATTTTAGTGTTATAAGTATTAATTGATGGGATTGGATAATTACTATCGTATGCTTATAATTTGTGTCTTAATGTAACTACTTTATAATAAAATAATATATTTACATTAAAAAGTTTATCCTATTAATTTTAACTAGTTCATCAATAATACACTAGATAATAAAATAGCTATTTTTAATTGTTTTACTCTTCTCTATTTCTTATAATTAAATATTTAATAAAGCCTTTTATTTAAAATAAAATAGCTAAAATTTATAAATATCTATGAGCATTTTAAAAATGGTTTTTAATTAATGCAACACAAAAATAAATAAAGTAGTAAATATAGTAGATACAGTTTTACAATTATAAAAATAAGTTAAAGCAATTATAAAGAAAATCTCTACTTTTAAGTATATAACAATAGAAATAAATAGTTAAGCAGAAATTATTTCAACATATTAAGGGCTAATAATTTAACTACTTTAAAAAAGAAAATACTAAATAAACTATTAAATGTACAATTTCTTATAAATAACATAATTTAAAAATTTGCATCAAGTAGATAAGTAGATAAGAGTAAATCATACCTTAAAGCAAATAAAATTAGACCAAGATCAATAAATCGCTACACTTAAATATTCTATAAAAAGAAACACTAGATTTACTTTCTGAATAAATTAAATTTTTAAGATGAAAGATAATCAGATAAAAATAATTAAGTTCTAAATGATCTATATGTATTAAAGTTGCTTATCTTTGCTGATAAAGAGATGAAATGATTGTTTAAAAATTGAATATAATAAAACATTGAAAAATGATTTGCTCTTTTAATTTCTAAATTTTAAAATAAATCTATGTTTTAAGTTTGAGAAATTTAAATTATAATAATTTAATTATAAAATAACTTAACTGATTGTATAACTGTTAGTCTTTTATAAACATTTAATTAATAGACTTTATTATATAAACTCATCATAAAATTAATTTGCTTTATCAACAGAAATCTATTATTTCTATTGCATTTGCTTAAATAAATATTTATATTTTCTTATATTTGCTATGCTTAATAATTTTAAAAGATATCTTTATTTTATATTTAAAAGGAATGAAGTAAAATGATGTAAACTGATATATTTAAATAAACTATTTTATTATCATATAAGAATTTAGTTTAAACTTTTAATATTTAATACTTTTATTTAATTAATCAATTATGTTTATAGTTGTAATATTAATTTTTAAGCTAATAAATATACTATAAATATAGCACTAAAATATTTGATAATATATATTTAAAGATGTAAGTTTATAAATGTAATATAGATTAGCATCTAAAGCTTAATAATTGTATTATTTTCATGCATACTAAATTTATATAATCTAGTTAGTAATAAGTTGCTCTTTTATTTTTGTTTTAATGTTTCTTATAAACCAAAACTATGAAATAGTTATAAATCAGTTTTCATACTTTAAATACATTTTAATGCTAAGCTTAGCTAAGTAAAACAAGTTTTATGCATAAATAAGTGTAAAAGTTCAATCAACAAAGATTAATTTGCTTTTAAAAATAGTAATTTATTTTTATTATAAGATTACTAGTAAAATTTAAAATTAAGCTTTTTAATTTATATATATGAAGCTTTAAAATTATATTCAAATTATAAATTAATAACTATAAATATATACCATTGGTAATTTATACTTTTCCTATTAGATATTTCATAGATTCCTAGAATTAAAAGAATTATAATTTAGATTAATCAACTATTGCTGCTTTGTTTATACTTTTTTGTAAGTAAATTAGTTAATTTGACATAATAATGTACTTCATATACATTACATAATTTCTATAAGTATAAATAAGCAAATAGATATTAATTTAAGGTTCTTAATTATATTTGATTAGGAATATTATTTAATCTAAATAATATTTTTAGCTTATTTTAAGAAATATAATAACTTACTATAATATTTATTTTTTCAAATATAAAATCCAAAGAATTAACCAAGTACTTACAAGATAACTAGACATTAATTATCCATTTTATTTCTATTAATATTAAGAATAGCTTTAAAAACTAATTTGCTAAGACATCAAATTCTCTTTTTTTTATTTAATTAGAAGATATAAAAACACCCAACATAACAATGATTGATGTCCTTTCAAAGATAAGAGATACATTTTTATGTTTTGGCGTCTTTATATAAATGAAATTGAGAGTTTTCCTGCCTTTACAAAATAGTTTCATTAATAAAAATGAATAAAAAAGTGAGAAAAATGCCCATTTGATGTTCTTTTAAGAAAGGACTTTAATGTGAAGTATAAATAAGTTTATTTTTCCGAAAAAGACTGTTCAGAGTTAACAAAAATCAGCAATTGAGAATATGACTTAATATGGTGCAAGAATAATTCATTAAGTATTTAAAATTCCTCAATAAATAAGATAGAATTTATTATACTTCTTAGTTATTATAATTATAATAGCATTATTTATTATTTTTATTTTTGGTTTTATACATACAAGAACTTGAATTAACTATAAAATAAACCTTAGAGTTCGTTTTAAATAGTTCTAACTTTTATGATATTATAATAGATTTAAATTCTTTTAAATATAAAATAAATTATATCATAATATGCAAGTTTTACTATTACTTTTAGCTTATAATTTAGATAAAATTGCTATACTTTTTATAATTATAGAAATCATATATTTATGAATTTTTATTATACAAAGTTAAGTTTGATTAAATTAACTATTTATATAAGAAAGAATGCTATTTTATTAATTACTTATAAATTAAGTTAGTGTCTTTATTTGCCTATTAAAATTTACTATTAAAAATTTTATTTTTATTTCTATAAATAAATTAATTTTCTTTCCTAAAACTTTAAATTTAAATTTGATAGCATATTTAAATAAAAAATAATCACATTTCTTAATTTTATTTTTATTTTTATTGCATTTTAATTTAAGTAAGTTACACTTTTTGGCTGACTTAATTATAAATAAGGACAAATATTTAGAACCGCAAGAGGGTGCTCTAAGTGAATCTTTTTATCCAAATATAATTTGGTATAAAATAAATTGAGTATACTAAGTACTGGATAGCATCTAAAGCATTGATGTTGACTCTCACAACTTTAATTTGCTAAAAAGAGTATACATTTATCAAGTATTTTATTAAAAAGTAATAGTTAATTATCATTAATAAGTTTCTTCAAATTCATTTTAAATGATCATGCAATACTTTAAAACAGAATATTTACTTTAGAGCATTTTTAAATCTTAAATGTATATTCATTGCTAAAGGAACCAGATGCAGTCAAATACTCTTCAGCTATACCCAAAATGTTTTAAAAAATGTTAGATGGTTTATATAATATTGGGAAATATAAGATACTTAAGACACTAAGTTTAATTAATTATAATTTAAAATAAAAGAGTAAATTAAAATGAAATACCAATTAAATCTAATAACCATTCATTACAATATTTTAAAAGGAAACCTAATAAACTATTAGTAATTAAGATATTATTACTTTATTCATTTTCAAAAATAAGAAGCTTCAGCTAATAAATTATAGGAAGATATTGATGCAAAAAATGAGTTAATAAGAAAAATTTGCTAAATTAGAAAATGGTATCTAGAATAAAATAGAAGTAACTTTATCATTAAAATTTAGACTTTTAATTAATTTGATATACTT
Organism: Loxodes magnus; assembly: GCA_946699065.1. NCBI lineage: Eukaryota > Ciliophora > Karyorelictea > Loxodida > Loxodidae > Loxodes > Loxodes magnus. The sequence goes on from CAMPDV010000061.1 coordinate 403,652, forward strand.
AATTTAAAAATTAAAAATCTTAAAATTTAAATAACTTTCTATAGCAAAATAAATCTAAATTAACGGATAATACAATTAAGACATTAAATAATCTAATTTATATATTAGACTGGTAGTAAAGCTTATAAGGAAATTAAGAAAATTTAAAATAAGTTGTAATTTTTAAAGATAGATTAGCATAATAATCTAAAATTATAATAAAATAGTTTATAAATAATGTTATTAATATGGAATAAACTATAGAAATTAACTACAAACAACTAAGAAATTGGTAATTTAAATATTTTATTGAAAAAGTATATTGATTAAGCAGTTTAGACAATGGAAATAATTATAGTAAATTAACTTAAAATAAAAATTCTTTCCTTTACTGTAGAATAATTAAATTAGAATAATAGTAGTTTTTAAGATAAAAGTATATTTGGCAAATATTCTTAGAATTAGTTTAATAAAAAAACATAGAATTCAAGCTAAGCATGACTTTAACTTTAAAGCAATAACTTAAATCTTAAAATAATAAATAAATAGTTTATTAATTCTAAATACTATAAACTAATTTGAAATTTTTAATTAAGAACATAAGTAAAATTATTAAGGAAATCTGATTAATGCATTAAATTGTATGAGAAACTATAATTAAAGCAATTTAAATATAAAGCATTTTATTTTGAAAAAACGTAAATTACAGATTTAAAATTTTTTATAATTAACAGTTTAAGGAACAATAAGTAACTATTTAAGTTATTTCTTCTTATACCTTTCTTGGAGACTTTCTAAATGATCTCAATATTAAATAAATTGTTTCTTTTACAATAAGATAAAGGAATTTAAACTTAAACTTAATCTTAATATTTGGAAGTATCAGTTAAAATAAATAATTGGTTAATAAGCATTCTTGTTAAGTAAATTTAGCTGATTAAAATTTCTTAAATATTTAATAATCACATAAAGATAGGAGTTTTTATTTTATTCCAAATTATTTAAAATAATAGGAAAATGCAATAGAAATCTAGTAAATTAATTAAAATTAAATCAATTTTATTTAATCAAACTAAAACCTTGACTATAAAAAGTAAGTTAGACTAATGTTTGTTAATTTAAAATTGATATAGGACATTTTCTTAGAATTCAATTCTCTTATAGGAAACGTGAAGAAGATACTAATAACTTACATCCAGCTAAACTTTCAACAGTTAAGTATAAAGTACTATAAGAATGTAATAAAATATTACTTGGCTATCTTTTAGATGTGCCTTATCTTTAAAACGTTATCAGGTAATGTTACTGAAGAAGAATTTAATATTAAATAATTTTAAAGGAAGTTGTGATCCAATTAATAAGAAGTTAACTAAAGAAACTATAGATAGTAATTAATGGAAAAAATAGACTAAAAATTACTAGAATTATGCAAAATTTTAAGTTATTGGCATTTTTTTTAATCGTAAGCCTACTAAAAATAGAAGCTAATTTGTACATATTTAAAAAGATGAAAAAAGGAGCTAAATTTATATGTATATATTAGGGAAAACTTCTAGTAAAATCATAAATTTAGAAAATAAATAAAGATAGGACTTATAATCATAAACTCTATATCTAGCAAATATGAATCCATATAGCGATTTATATTAGACAATGATTTTAATTATTTTCAATAAGCAAACCTGAGTTTAATAAATTTAAGATTCTATTGCTTCAGAACAATATTGCACTTATTTCTAAAATGCAAATTATCGATGCAGTGGTGTTTTCTTACTTACTTAACAAGAACTTGAACCTTTTATCAAATTTGATTTCTCAACATTTTTTGGTTTTTTGTGAGTGTTACGATTGGAAATTTATTAACTATTTCTAGTTGCATGCCAAAAAATTAAAAGCCAAATATAGATAAAGATGTAACGAATGAATAGCTTATTAATATACATAAATTTTTGGTGTCAAATTGCTTCTATTATTTGTGGTGACTATAATGGCTTAGTTTCTAATTATTGTAATAATTAATCTAGAATAAACAATAGTAGAATATTATAAATTTTATACCAGCAAATTAACTTATTATTTTAAATCATTAATAATCTAGTACTTTCATCTTCAGAATTCATAACTAATGCTGTTGCAATTACAAGTTATTAGCAACAAAACATCTAAATTCATATGGTTTCGTAAATTTTCTAGTTATTTAAGTTTCTGGACTGTATATTGATCATTTTCCGATAAATATTTCCTTGAAATATAATTAAAAAAATCTTAATAATAGCAAAATGACATTCATCCTTTAAAATATCTGAATTACAGGATGCATAAACAAGAAGCTATTATTTCAATTTTTTTTAGATAATTAAAAGTTTTAATAGTTTTACTAAAGCAACATAGAACTTTAATTTAGATAAAATTGACACTTCAATTATAAAGATAAATTATTTTTAAATATACCTCTTTTGCAGACTTAGGAATTTAAAAATAATCAATAAACTAGTGAATAATAAAGCCTCAGATAATGAAAGTATCAAAGCAGAACTCATCAAATATGTAGATCAAGAATTGCATTAAGTAATTACAAATTTTATCAATAATCTGTTCAGAACATTTACTGTGCCAATTATAATAAAGAATTTAACAATTATTCCAATTTTTAAATAGGAAAATACAAGTGTTTGATGTATCTGACATCCTTAAAGCTTATTAAATTGTTTAATTAAAATATATGAAAAAGCAATAACTTAATACTTATTTAAAATATTTACGATCGAAATATTTACATCAGCTTAATTGATTTATAAGCAATCTACAAATCTACAAATTTACTAATTTTAACTATTTAATAGATTATTGATCTGCATCATAGATTATTTATTTAAGAGAATGCTAGAAATGTTCAAGCTTAAAAATGAAAAATAAATAAATTCCTCAAGCAAATAAATGAATTTTCAAGTTTTTTTACGAGAAAAATTAGAACAAGAAGCCTTATTGAAAATTTGGAAAAAATAAAAATGTTATTAAAACAAAAGCGTGTATATTACATATAAAGTAATTGTGAAATTATGTTCCAATATTCAAAAATATAGTAAACTTTATATTATTTAAGAGAATAATATAAACTCTTTTCGTCATTCACACCTTTTCCCAAACTAAAAAAACTGAAAAATTGCTAGATATAATTAAAATTAATTAAGATAACTAGTTTATATTTAAAATGAAAGCAAACTAATTAAAATTAAGCTTTAGAAATTAAATAATTTCTTTTATGTAGCTAAACTAAAATTAAATTAAGCTTTATATATATATTTCCAAATAAAATTTAAAATAAATACTTTTTAAGTTAATTTGAAAGCACTCTGTCTGCTTTAACTTCTACTATAATTAATAAAGATTTAATCATATAAATAATATTAATATTTTGATTAAGCATACTTATAAAATTAATTTAAAGTAATTTTATTCAATTAATCATTAGCACTAAATGAAAATTTTCTATATTTGCATTAATTTTAAATCTTTAACTCTTTTTGATAGAATCTTTTCATTCCCTTCCGAATTTTCTTAAATGAATAAATCTAACTTATTTGCTTTAAGCAATGACTATCTTATTTAACTGTTTGCAATAATAAATTTTTGAAATTTATTCTTTTAAATAGCTGCTTATTTTTATAAGTAACTATATGATTTATTAAATTTATCAATTTTCTTAGTGTACTATATTCTGGATTCTTTATTTTTTCATTGAAGTGAAATATACTAAGAAATTTTGTTTATCTTTAAATTTTTTAGTCACTTAAATTTCCTATAATTTAGATTTTTAACTAAGATTTATTTTAAGATCAGAAGTTTTTAAGTTTTATTTCTAGATATGAAATTATTGAATTAATTGCTCTAAAAATAGAAGCATAGTTTGAATATTGTCATTAGATTAAATTTTAAACCTACTTAATAATTATTAATTTAATAAGCTAATGTACAAATAAGGCGCTTTAACATATTATTTTATATACTTAGTTCATATTTTTTAATTACTAATATAGCCTACAATTAAGCTCATATCAATCTTATTCTTTGCTAATATTTATATATCTATTTATGATATTGATCTATTTCTTCAAATTAACTAAATATTCTAAATTTTCCTTAAAACTTCTATTAAACTTAAATTTTCTAATACTATTAAAATGATTTTCAAGTATTATTAGATTAGCCTAGAGAAAATGTTTTATTTTGTGGATTTATCTTGCTTTAATTTTATGTTTATTAATGTCTTGATTGAAGTTGAATTAAGCTCATGCTTTCTTAATTTTATACTTAGAATTATCTTCTTAAATAATATTAATATTACTATAATCAGTTTTGTGCTTATTATCCATTCTTTTAGATTTCTTTCGAAATCCATGAAGGATTGTATTATTAAAATATACAGTTTCTCTCATTTTAATTTTGCTAAAAGTTGCTCTAATAAATAATTAGCTTCTTTTGATATTCTTAGATCTTTCCATGGAAGTCTATTTCATTACATACTCTTAAATTAAAAAATGTAATTTGAATTGAAAGAATGAATTCTTAGTAATGCTCTGTAAATAATAAAACCAATGTATCATAAATAAGCTTTGAAATTGTGATCTTGCCAATTCAATAGTTCATGTGAAGATCATTTAAAATTAGTCATATATAAGTTCTTCTCTTTGTTCTTTTATATATCTAGATTAATCAAAATCTGCTATTTTATAATCAATTCATTGTTATACTGATTTAAGAAATCATAAAAAAGGATGAATATTGCGGGGAACTATTTAGTATCTTTAACCTCTTTTAACTCTTTAAATCCAATCAAAATTTAAGCAGCTATAGGTTAAAATTTTATTTCTGGAATCATTCCATTTGGAAAACTATTTAAATAAAACACAACATCTCGTTGATTACACTACTTTATTTAAAAATTTCAAACTTTATCTGTTTTATTTATCTTTTAAAATCAAAATATTAGAACTTTCTTTAAGCAACTCTTGATTACTTATCTCTAATCTCTTTACTAAAAATTTGCTCTATTCATTCTACTATAAAAATATAATTTTTCTTAAATCAGTTCTCTTCTTATTTTATGCAAATAATGCTGACCCAATTAAGTTTGTCTATATATTTAGAGTTTATAATCTGTTAAATACTTCTATTAACGTTACTATGAACTCATTTTATAAAAATAAAATTTTTAACTTCCTTAGAAATCAGTTTATACTAATATATCTGGCTTAGCTATAAAAGTTGGTTATTAACTGAAAGAAGGGATATTTTTATCTTAACTAACCACATTTCTTGATGAATAAACAACAAATTTTTAATCAGCAAATGAAACTAACTAGCTTCTAAATTAATTCTAAAATGATCCAGGAAAGCAAAAACTTTAAATCAATAGAATCTGAACTATTAGCTAAGATTTTTGGGAAAATCAATAGAATGTAGGTCCTCTGCAACTCTAAGTTTAATCTAAAAGGAAACTATTTCTTATTTTTAAAAAGCTATTAATTAATAAAGAAATTTACCAATTAATAATTTTTTCTTATTAATCTAACAGAATCTAATATGCCAAGATAATTGGTACAATTATAAATCTAAGAAAAATTATTCTACAAACAATCTCTAAATAAGCTATATAAATAATAATTATGAATACAAGTGCAATTATTTTAGATACATTTTAAACATCTTCCTAATTTTTAGAAGCTAAAATATAAAGTAAATCAACTTTAAATAACTAAAAGTTAAGTTCTATTCAATAATAGAAATAAAATATTATATTAAGAAGTAAAATATCTCAAAAATACCTATTGAGATTAAATACTATTACTAAATATTACACTAAGACATAAGACATAATTAATATGCATATTCCGAGGATAAGTAGATTTAAATTTGACTTCTGTAGATAATATAAAAATTTTGAATAGAAAAAACAAATTAAAATTAAAAAGGCAAGAGAGATGAAAATAAATAGCGTTTATAGTTTTAGACACAACCAAAAAATTTAGTAATCAGAACTAGATAAAGTGATCTTATTATAGTAAACAGCTAAACTTTGAGAATGTAAAAATCAATAGTAAATAAGCTAATAATAATTTAATAAACTCCTAATAAATAACTCAGTAATGCAAGAAGAAATTCCAGAGCACAATTTGAAATAAAAATAAAATATAAGAAAACAAGCAGAACCTTTAATAATACTTATAAAAGCAGGAAAAGAACAAAGAAGAAATAAAATTTCAAAAAATTTCAATTTCACTTTCTTTGGGAGAATCATTAAAATAGCGAAGAAGAATCAGGATAAATAGTAATAAATTAAAAAAATTGAATTTCAATAATTAAAATAAAAAAGGCAACAATAATATTGAAGCAATATCGCTCAAAAATAAAATTTAATAATTTTTTAAAAATAATCTAGAATCACAAAATATATAATAAAATGACCATAAAATAAAACTAGAAGAAACAATAAACTAAAAAAATAAATAAATAATCAAGAAAAATAAATAAAATATTTTTATGAAATTAAAGAAAGATTAAGTGATATCAATAAAGTGTTGTAATAAAGGATGGACAAAACAAATAGACTATAATGAACCATTAGAGTAAGAAATCTAAAATCTAAATATTAATTCAGAGATAGAAAAAGAATAATATGAAATAAAAATTACAAAATTAGATAAAAATAAGATGACCTAAAACAGGAGTTAGATAAAAAGCAAAATTAATTAAATATTCAAAATTAAAAAATATCATAAAAAATAAAGGTTTAAAATATAGTAATAATTAATTATTTAAATTTAATAAATATATTTAAAACAATTGAAGAAAACAAGATAGATATTAATTTATTATTAAAACTTACGCAAACAGAAATCTTAAAATTAATAAGTAAAATTAACTAATAGAGGACAAGTGAAGTTAAATTGTTTGACTTCATAGGAATATGGAAAAATTATAAGCAGAAAACAAGACTATTTAGAATTAAAGCAACTAAATTATAGATATATTACAAAGAGAAATAATTTATTAACCATGAAAAAAATAAATATAATTACTTAAATTGATAAATATATTATTAAAAATAACTTTTTTCTTCACTATTTAAAAGAAATTAAAATAGCATATAAAGAAATAACCTAAATAAAAAAGAATCAGCAAAAATATTTGGAAAGATAGAGAAAGAGTGTGAATATTATTGATATAAATGTAAGAAAGAATAAAAACTTATCAATAGTATTTTAATATAAGGTTCAGATAAGAAAAAATATAAAATAAGACTAAATAAAATTAGCATCATAAAATTTAAATAAATCTAACCTTATATAAATTTAAACCTAAAAAACACAAAAACAGAAAGTTAAAATAAATAATAAAGATGATAAAAATGAATTGTTAATAAATAGTTAAAAGCATTTTTCTAATATAGCAATTAAAAAATAATTTATTTACTTAAACATAGATTAGCAAATGTAAAAGAATACCTAGAATATAAGAATGATATAAATGAATAAAAAATATTTAAACAAAAAGAACATTTAAAAAAGTACAGCTAAATCAAATGAAGAATTAAATCTGAATTAAACCAAGAGGATTAAAAGATAGCAAGATTATTATAAATTATCTATGAAATCAAGCAAATTCATCATTTCTCTAATAGTAATACATAAAATAAGCTATAAGAATTAGAAAAAATAATAAAATCTTAATAAATGTAATTTTATTAAATACAAATAATATAAAAAATAGATCAGAACTTTAATTAATTAAAATATTTTCACTGATTAATATAACAACTTAAAAATGAGAAAGAAACGAAATTAACTCCTAGCATTTAGAAAAATAAGAAAAATTAGAAAAATTATACAAAATTAAATCTATAAATTTATACAAAAGATATTTTAGTAAAAAATAATAAATAAATGATTTAATATTAGAAAATAGTTTGAATATCTTATTGCTTCAAAAAATTCAATCTCCTAAAGAATATGGAATCTTAAGTAAAAACTTCAAATAATATTTTTAATAAGATAATAGAAAAATAGAAGGTTTACTTGCTTTTTCCAAAAATGAAAATCCAGTTAAAGAAATCCAAATATAACATAATTATAGAAGAATATAAGCATACAAAAATACAAAATTAAATTTTTGTGTTCTTGGAGATATTTCAACCTCTTTCCTGCCAACCCCTGGAATGCTCTAGAGGCTAAATATAAAAGTCTGAAAATCTATAAAAAAACTTCTCATTGCCATGCCTGTTGTCCTTTAATTCTTCTTTCACCAAGATGCTATATATCTTTTTCGTAAATTTCTCCTAATTTTTTACAGTATGATATTTCTCTTTTTAGCTTTAATAATTATTATCTCTTTTTTTATTTTCCAACTACTTCTACTAGTTTCAACACTCTTACTTGAAATTGAGAAATTTATAGCATCTTTTCCACATATGCTTTTGAGAGTTACAATAATAAAAAATCATCTTGCTTTTCATTTAGATTGAAATCTTGAATTATTTTCACCTTCAATTATCATTGGATCATTCCTTTATTCTTTCAGATACATTTAACACTTTAATTTTTAATGGTTTCCTTCCATTTTTTCTAACTTTTTGATAAATTCTTTCTGCTTCTATTGCTTGCTTTGAGATTAACTGCTCTAATCTTGTGAAATATTTCTAAATACGTTAAGTTCTCTTTCTTAGGTCATGAGTCTCGACTCTATTTCCTCTGCAATTTAAAGTTTTTACATTAATTTCTTATTGTCTTTCTTCAATTTTTAACCTCTTCCTTGAGGTCCAGCACAACTTTAATAAACTAATCATAGCTTATATATTATTATGTTGTGAGATTTGAAAATTCTGAGTTCATTATATTTTTAGCGTATTTCCTAGGTTTTCTTCAGAAGTAGGAGACTCATCCTGATGGGTGACCTTTTTGGTACTCTTTTCCTGGTCCTAGCCTTTATAGGCTGTCGTTAACTCCTGCTTTTTGGAGTCATGAAGAATCCTGGTTTAAATCCTGACAAATTTTTTATTAAATTTTAGTTTTCAGAATATAAGCATTAAAATTAAATGATTTAATCATTATAAATATATATGCCGACTATTAATCACTAAGAGGAACTAATATACAATTTTTATTAAGAACTAGGATAATAATTAGATTAATTTAAGATTTTTTAATTTTTTTTGGAGATTATAATGCTAATTTAAATAAACAATATGATATAAATACATAGATGAACTTCTATAACAATTTATGAGAATTTTCACTAATAGATATAATGAGAAAAAAAACTCATATAATTAAGTAAAAAAAACAAAGATAAATAATTGATTATATTATTCATAAATAAAAGTATTGATCAGTAAGAAAATTCCAGATTTTAAGAATTAAGAAAAGTAGGAATAGCAACAAATCATTTTTGCTTAGAATATAAACTTGAATTAGATAATAAATTATCTAATAAAAAGAAAAGTTAAAATAATTTGAAATAAGCTATTAATTAAATAAATTAAAGCAAGATACTTAAAAGTAAGTATATAAAGAAGAATTTAGATAAACATATTAATTTTTAATTAATCAATTGAAGAACAAAATTTATAAGAATAATACGAATTTTTGTAAATCTATCTCATAGTTAACATTCAATAGTGCAGGAATTAAAAATCAAGATGTTAAGCAATCTTAAAAGCAACTCTAATAGATGCTGAGGAAAAACAAAGTTTGAAATTTTAACATATAAGAAATAAACAAATTAATATAATAGAAATAACGATTATATATTAAAACTTAAAAAGTTATATTAAATAAAAAATAAATATAAAAAAAGCAAAAGAAGAACAGCATGAAAATAAAAATAATTAATAAATATTTCTAAACGTAGCAATCAAAAATAGCAAATTAAGAAAAAAAATTCAACTAAAAGAGAAACATAGATGAATCTAACTTAAATGAGTAAGAAAAATTCATTCAAAATTGGAGGGAAATATATTTAATAACCAAAAAAAATGTCGCAAAAATAAATAAAAAATAGTAATAAAATATTTGAAAAAACATTAAAGAAATATTAAAAAAATTAAAATGAGAAAAAATATTATATTAAATAAATAAATTGGATTATAGAGCGCGTAGCACTCTCGTTGGTGCGCAGCTCTTTAAATTAATTTTATTTAATGTCAAAATTTTTTTTATAAATCTCTCTTTCCTTGTTTCCTCTTCCTGCAGTAAATCCTTTTAATTTTTCCTTCCAAAGCATAGGATGCAATATGCGATTACAGGTACATTTCCCCGATCTATGGTGAGGAAAGTTTCCTCCTGGCATTCAGAGTTCTCCAGCTTGTATATCTTCTTTCTATTGTAATTGATTCTCTTCCTCCAATTTATCCTCCGTCCGCGCTCATTTTTTTGTTACCTTACTGGGCCTCCAAGCAGCATCCGAAGGAAAGGGCTTTCCACCCTATTTAAATTAAAAAGATTTAATAATTTTAAGATGTAATAAGATTTTCTTACAATAAAGCCTAAGAATTTGATTCATTTCAAATGAAATTAAAAAATGAATCTCACGAACTATGATAAAGACTGCAAAAAATTTTCTAAATTGCTAGAGGTAATAAAAATAGCATAAAATATGAATAAAATTAAATAATAATGATTCACAAAAAAATAAATCAATAAAACTGAAAAATTATAAACAATAATACTGATAAAAGTAATTTTTTTAATTATTTAATAAATTAATAAATTAATAAATAAAAAAGAGTATTAAGAAATATAAAAGTAAGATATATTAAATAAAAATCAAAAGAATTATAAAAGATGTAAATGGTAATAATATTTGAAACTAAGAAAGTTAATAAAAAATATAAAAATTAAAAGAAAAATGGAATAAAAATTTAATACTTACGTTAATTGACTCTGAAAAAATGTTTGATACATTAAATCTTTTATTTTTATTTGATTAAATAAAAGATTTAAAATTTCATAAAATAAACTTAAGATATTAAAAGATACATATTAAAAAGTATGGATACACTTTTTTCTTGATGAATAAATAACAAGAAAAAATCGATAAGTAAGATAATTTTTACAAGGCAGTTCAAATTTACCACTATTAGCAATAATATATTATGATATAGTTTTAAAATATTTAGATAAATATGAAAATATATGTAAAAATTAAAAAAATTTAATTAGCCAAATTTGATTGAGCAGATGATTTAATATTAATAGCAAATAACTAGAAAAATATGTAAATTTTATTATGCAAAACTTAAAAAATTTAAAATAAATAAGATTTAATATTAACATGGAGAAATAAAAATTTATAAAAATACTCAAAAATAAGAACGCGATGAACTAAGAGATTTAATTTTTTCTGTTAGGAAAAAAATGTAATAAAATAATAAATTAAATACCTAGGCCACTGAATAATTAACTTAATGAAGAAAAGATTCAGGATGAGTAGCTTTTTAAGAAATTTAATAATTTAGTATTTATATTATAATCATAATTCTTTAAAAAATAGCCAATAAATTTTAAGAATTTATTCAGATTATAAAAATTCAAAAATTAGAATATTGTTCGGAATTAATTTTATAGATTATTTAACAAAGAAAAAAAATTAAAAAAGTGTAAAGTTAATACATAAGTGAATAATAGGAAATTACACAAGCATCATTTAAATAATTAAATTATGCATTTTTAAGCAAAAAAATTTGAAAACATCTTTGAATGTTAAATTACAGATAAATTATACAAGAATACAGTTTTCAGATTAAAGAAACATTATAAAGTTTAAGCACAGGCATAAATCTGAACAGAAGGGATATGTAAATCTCAACTGAAAAATAAAATTAATAAAATATAAAAAAAAGCTTGAAAGAAATGCTTGAAAATAATCTACTATTAAATAAATTATTATAAGCGAGTAAAACCTCGTTGACATGCAGCTCTTTCAATATTAATATTAAAAAAGTGTTTTCATATTTTTGTTAAAATTCTAGTAGTTCAAGAGTCACATCAGCTTCTACAATTGGGGAATCTGCATATTAAAAATATTCTTGAATTTTGAACCAAATGCTCTAGTCAACTTGAATAAGATCCAAATAAAAACTAGTAATTAAGTTATTATCAGACCTTCAGTAAAACGTTCATACTACTAGTGAGAACCTTTGAGCAAGTTAGGCCCGTCTCTTCCGAGCTTATTCACCCTTTCCCGTGGTGGCATCAAGTGCAAAAGGAAGGATTTTGCTAAAACTATTCTATTAAATAATGAAATGAAATTATAGAGCTCGTAGCATCTCAATGGTGCGCAGTTCTTTAATAAATATTTTTAAAGTTAAAAAATTCCTTGTAAATTCTTCCACAGTGCTAGCATTCCCTTGTGAGTTTTGTCTTTTGCAGGGCCGCGATCAGAATACTACCTAAGAGACTTTAGTATCAGGCATCTTTCATTAATGCTACTTGATGCCTATTCGATCTTATCTTCTCTTCTCTTGACTCCTACCAAGATTTTTGTTTGCTTCTTCGCCTATGGAGTACTTACTGGTACCATAATTTAATTCAGTTTCAGTTGGAGGATTGCCCCTCCCTATTAATTTATATATATTTAATAATATGAGAATGAAGAAGACCTAAAATAATTATTTTAGAATGAACAAGGTTTAAAGAGGAAGAGAGAAAAAGGATAAAAAAATAAAATCAAAGTAAAACAAAAATGAAGGCGAAAAAGTTTCAGAAAGGGAGATGAATCGTAAAAATCATTATTAAGTTAAAGGCAAACACTTTATATCTTAATTTAATTTAATTTAATCTAATCAAATTAAATTTAAATTATCTTCTCTAGGACTGATAAATTTAGTTGGCTAAACTGTTTCTTATAACTAATTAACTGAACTAGATCTAATCCTCATTTTACCTCCATCCTAAAAATAACTCATCCATCCAGCTATTTATTCATATTAAGGGTTTTCTTTCATTTAGTAACTAACTACTTCATTCTATCCTAGATCAATAATTGCTAAAATTAAATTGCTTACCTTCTATAAAACTCTTAGTCTTTTAACTTTCTATTTTCTTATATTTAATTTACCAGTAATTCTTATTGATACAATATGTTGCTAAAACAACTATTACTAAAAGAGCAATCAGGATTTCCATAAGCGTTCCAAAATTAAATTATGCTTTATTATTATAAAATATAATTTAAATAGGGTGGAAAGCCCTTTCCTTCGGATGCTGCTTGGAGGCCCAGCAAGGTAACAAAAAAATGAGCGCGGACGGAGGATAAATTGGAGGAAGAGAAACCAATTACAATAGAAGGAAAAATTAAAAGGATTTACTGCAGGAAGAGGAAACAAGGAAAGAGAGATTTATAAAAAAAAATTGACATTAAATAAAATTAATTTAAAGAGCTGCGCACCAACGAGAGTGCTACGCGCTCTATAATCCAATTTATTTATTCCTTTTTTTAATTGCACATCTTTAAAGATTTATAAAGGAGCAAGATCTTAGATATCAAGTTTCTATTAATTAGCAATCCTATAAATCGTTCTTACAATGATTGTTATTGCAACTTTTATCACATTTAAAGTTTCCAATTTTTTCTATATTAGGCATCCAGTATCTATACATTCTTTTGAATATTAAAATATTAGTGGCGTACAATCTTAGCCATCAAAATTGCATTCTTCGATGTTACACTCTGGTTCACATATAAAAATGTTAATTTTTACAAAAGAATATCAATTCTTTTCACAATCGATTCTAGTTTTTAAGGAGTTATAAACCTCACAATCGTTACCATTATATTTGCATTGACTATTATAACATGAGGGGTTACAAATTCCATTTCCAATTCATTCAAGAGGACATCTTATGGAATGTTTTGAGCAATCTTTATAGTCATTATCGCACTCTGGAATATTGCAGACTAAATCACACATTCTACCATTTAATCAAGCTCAGGAGCAGTCTTTTTATTCACATAGTTAAAAGTTAACTTAAAATTGATTAGTTTCATTTAAGCAATCCCCTCCATCAAAATCACAAAATGCATTATTACATTAAGCATCGCACACTTTATCATTTACATAAGATCAGAAACATCCTTAACTGCATTCTACATATTCACAGTCAGGCTAATCATATTGAAATTCTCTATTTCTACATTCTTCATCACAGACATCGTTTAATCTTAAATTGAGAGTGGAATTTAATTCTTGTGTTATATTAAGAATAATGAAATTTGTTTTTATATTTTCCTTTTTAGAATCACAATCACCTAAGTCAAATAAACATTCTGGAACATTACAGTCTTCATCACATATTCCATTTTTTAATTTTAAATCAACGTAGTGCATAGAGCAAGCTCCAAATGGGAAAAATGAATGAAGATATTTGCCATAATCAACTAAGTACTAGAAATAGCATCTTTCTTTTATTTCTTCATAGCAAATCTCATAACCTCTTGGAAATATTTCGTTATATCCCAACATATATATATAAAAATAGCACGCAAAATTAAAGAAAAAGGAATTATTTGCATAATTTTGCTATGAATTTAGTTTTAACAGTTAGGGGGTCGCAAATAACAGGACAGAAGTAAATATTTATAGCTTCAGTAAGTTATTATTATTGTAACTGTTGTAAAAAGTATTATAAAAGGAATGCCAGATGAGTATACTAAAACTATGAATACAAATACACATACAAATGCATATTGCTTTATTACATCAAACTCTGCAGATTTTAAAGCTTCGAGCAGTTCATGCTATGTTTGTTTTATTTCTAATTGTTTAACTTTTAATCATTATCAAATAGGTTTCAGAATTACTTTAAGCGTCGGATCTAGCATTGTAGCGAAAATAGGTATTATAATTTCTCTGCTAATATTTTCATATCAGCGTCTAGTTCAAACCTCATATTTAATAGAACTTATTATTAAGACTGTAAAGGCTAAGTTGAATAGTTGAAAAAAGAACATTTTCTTAAAGAGGCTAATTCCTTCTTCTATTTTATCTTAGTTCATTTATAAGTCGTTAATTTTCTTCAGAATGTGAATAATTGCTCTGTAGGAAAGTATAATTATCACTCCACTTCCTTTTTATATCCCCACATAGTTAAATACTCATTCAAAAAATCTCCACAAAATTAAGCAACATCTGTTTTCTGCTATATAATTTCAGTTATGCTTTATTATGAGCACCAGCAATAATAGCTTTTTTAATTTGTATTATGCTCATAAGCTTTTTTAGTTAGTTAGAAATCCAAATCCTAAATATCTAGCATGGTTGATACTTTTTATTTAAGTCTTTTATTGATTGTCTTGTAATACCAAGAGCAATCTGACTCAGAAAGAAAATCTTCATTCTTCGCTTAGTTTATTGCCCAAACTAAAAGAAGTGATACACCGATAATAATCATAGATGCAATACTTGCTAATAAAGAATAATCATTTCTCCTTTTATGTGTAGCTTATAAATTTTCTCACATTATCAAGGAAGGATTTTAAGTTTTTTCTATTTTAAGTTCAAACTGTTCCTGTCAAAGTGTTTTTTGCTAAGAATTTTATTCAAATCTTTAAGAATCTTCATAATCTTTCAAACATTAAGCCTTTGACTTTATTTCATCAAAGATTACAAAAACTTTAGAAATTTACTTCTCTTCATTCTATTTAACTAAAGTTTATATTTCTTTTTCTAATTTTTCAAATTCAATTATTAACTTGTTTAAATATGTTATATTTTAGGTATGATACCTACATTTAATACAGTTAATTCAGAATTCTATAAATTTAGCACAACGGCTTCTGTTTTTTTAATTTAGGATTTTATTTCCCTAAGCTGCTAATTATACTGAAAGTTCATAATATTTTTTGCATTTATTAAAATATTCTTTTTATATCCTTCCAATTACCACTTCATTTACATCTCCATACCTTTCAGCGAAAAACTTTTTTATATCTTCTTCACTCACACTTTTCTACGGAAAGCCTGCTATTTAGATTGAATACTCACTTACTTCAGCTTTATCTAATTTGTGCTTTTGAATTATTCTATTACTTCTATACCAATAAAATATAAAGAAGCTTAATAGAATTATGTTCTGAAAAAATCAAGCAATCCAATTTAGAGATTTCTTTTTTCAGTTCTCAAGATTATTTTATCTTCGTATTTTAATTGCTTCTCATCTTTATTTAGAAAGTCTAGAAAAATCTCTATTGGAATTCTGTGATATTTATACCATATAAAGTGTACTTTGAGTCGTAATATTATTTGTTATTTTAGTAAAGTTATTAGTCCTTATCAGAAATATCATATTCAAAAATTCAAAACCCTATTTCTTTTTCTCCGGTATCCAAGTTTCCAACGTTAAATCTTTCTAAAAATCCTCCATTTCCTTTATTATAATACCCTCCTTAATAGTCTATAACTTGCTTTCCGATGTTCAAAAAGCTTAGTAGTAAAAAGGAAAAAACCTAATAACTTTAGCCAATAAATAAAGCATAATTCCAATCCCAAACTACTCAAGATCTTATGTAGATGTACGTCAAAGAGAAAATTATTATCCCTCACTGCTTCGAAAAGATTTTCAAATCCTTGATTATCTAACTTCATCTAAATCAACATTCTGTTAATTATTATTTAGCATTTCTACTATTTTATCATCTTATTAATCGTCACTGATTTACTATTGATCTTTTTTATTAAATTATACCTCTACGTGGGCTTATATATTATTAAAATTCATTTTATTTTGCTTAATAGGTGAAGAAAATATTATGATATAAACATAAAATACACAGAATCTAAGATTCTAATACATTTCCTACCAAAAAGGCTAACTTCTGCTATTCTGCTATTCTTCTGTTTATTGTTAATTCAATTATTTCTCAATGGATAATTTAGTTCCTTACTCTCGTAGAAATTATTATTAAGAGGGAGAGAGTCTTATAAAAAGTTATGATCATAATTTCTTTTACGAGTATTAGATTTTAATTTGTTAAATAAGTTTACTTTCATAGATTACTTTCATAATTTAATGCAAATTCTAAATATATTATTAGTTTTAAATTTTATAAGAAGGTAATAAAGGGTTTGCATAAAGATGATTAACTAGAGCAAAATAAAAGAACAAGAAATAAACCTGATACTCTTAGTGCTTTCTTTGTGATAAATTGTTGGATATAAAATAAAGATGATATAAGAAGAAATATTATTAAATTAATTTAAGCTAAAAATTAAAGGAATTTTGATCAAAATATGAGTAACTTAAATATTATATCATAACTATTAGACTTAAAATCTAGCGACTAATATTTTGCTCCAAATTTAAAATATAAACATTTTATTTTTTCAAGATAAAATGCTTTTAATACAAAGAACGAAAGTAATTTTATTATTTTTTTTGCTATTTTTTATAAGAATATTACTTTTAAAGCTTGCATTGATGCATGAGTTGCTATGAAAATCACCAACTCAGAAGATTGAGCAACTGTCATTTCATTTAGTTATTATGTTCAAAATTAAAATTTTAATTAATAAATAAAAGAAAATGATATGATTTATCTGGAATATTGATATAATAAAGCCAGTGTTTACTTTAAATATTGCAAGCTCATTAAATTTCTTCTATTTTTATACTTTCTATTATATATATACAAAAAATGGCTGGCTTCAAGAAAGGTTATTTACCACCTCCTCAGAGTAGTGAGAAAACCTGAAGCATCATCTCTAACCACGTCTTAGCTTTAACTAACCCACTCTTCTTCCTAAGATTTATTAGATCCTCAGAAAATAATTTTTGAAAACCTCTAAAAAATGCAAAATGATAATAATGAACTTTCCATACAACTTAATTCTCTGAAAGAATAACTCTAATGCCTGATCAATAACGTGAGCACGCTAAGATAAGAAAATAGTAACTACAAGACTGAACTCAGCAATCATCGTTAGTTATTAGAATTTAACTAGAGAATCAAGCAGACAGAAGAAAAATTAAACTAATTCGCTGAGATTACTGAGAGTTTGTTTCTAAAAAATCTCTCTCACAACGATCCTATGGATATAGACCCAGCAATTCAACCAGCAAAAAGAAATAGAATGAAGGAAAAACCTAAATGCTGGTTCTGCAGAAAACCTGGTCATTTTGTAAGACAATGTTGGAAATATTAAAATAAGCAAAATGAAGAGAATAAAAAAATTTAAAAAACATTGAATAAATTAAGCAGATTGTATGCTATTCAAGAGGGTAAAATTTATAGACTTAAGATAACAAACTTAAAAAATTAGTAAATCGGTCCTGAAGAAAATATTGATTTAGTCCCTAGTAAATAATTGGAAAAGAACTAGATTTTAATCAAATTCCTATAATAAAACCTGGAGAAAAAAGTAATAGTCGATATGTAATAACGAAGCATAAGACAGAAGAAGACTATGAAGAATATATCCAGAATTCCTTCTTTTTTTAACATTTATAAACATTATATCAGTGATGATCCTAATGAAAGGTGGTATCACTTTAATTAATTATTATTATTATTATATAATTTTCTAAAAGTTAAGAATATTCAAATGATGAAATTATAATTATATCCTTGCTTCACTTTAACTTAGAACATTTACTAATTAGATTCAAATAAAAATTATTAGGCTGAATTTTTTTTCAGGTAACTAAGAGATATTAAAATAATATTTGATTTATTCAATATCTACTAGTGTAAATTATTAGATAGTGTATCATTATTTTAATGAATAAAATAAAGAATTTAGTGCTATTTAGTTTAACAATTTCTCTTAACTCTAACAAATATTAGTAATATAATAGCTTTAGCACCTAGTTAATAATAGATGATAAAAATAAAGAAAATTATCTATAATAATAATAGCTAAGTAATTGTAATCATTTTATATGGAAGTTTCTTTTATTATATTAATAAAAATATATTTGCTTTGCTTAATACTGAAGATACTTTTATTAATATTTATCTTAAAATCATTATTATATCGTAGATTATTAATTAAAATACTACAGAACTTCCTTTACTTTTTTATAAGTATTTAGCCAATAATTATTTCACTTTAATTTAGTTAAAAACAAAATCATAATCTGCCCACTTATTTCTAATATAATAAAATTTGCTAAGGATGCTTTGGATTAACTTAGAATGACAATCAATTTATAAAGATTTTCTATTATAATAATATACTAATATACTAAATTAAAGTGTTCTTATCTCCGGGATTTTAAACCCCTTCAATACATACCTCCAGAGTTCGTTCCTTGATGTTTAAAATAAAAATTCGGGACTCCCAGTGTTTTTTTTTGAGTTCTGGCACTCCCTTGAAAAACCTCCTTCTTAATATTCTTCCATCCTTGTCTGCATAAATTCTTGACAATTCTCTCCAAATCTCTTCACTGTTTCTTCTCTGTTTATCGAAATATATCTTGCATCTCTTGTATGTGTGAAATCTTGATTTACACAGGTGGCACAGCTTGACGATCCTTATGGGAGGAGTTATCTCTATGGGTTTTATATATTCTATTTCTATTTTATTTTCAGCTAAGGTTTAGGTTAAATTCTTTTTTCTCCCAAAAGTTTCACTTCGATATTCTGTTTCATTAATCTTTCTTCATTGTTTTAACTATTCTATAATAATTTTTGGTTTTCTTTCTTTAATATAAACTTCTTCTTATAGGTTCAGATAGTTTCCATAAGTTATTCTATTATTAGCTATTCATCATTTTTCTATTTCTACATTATTTTTTAGTTACCACTTTTCATATAGTTGCTTGATCGTGGCTATGGGAGTAAAAAGTCTCGCTTGCTTTAGTCAGTTTCCGTTGATTTAATTTCTTCTTCAATTTAGGATTATCTTTATTTTTTAAAATTTGGGGGTTAAAAAGCCTAAGAAAATTATTATTTTATTAAAGAAGACGTGGTAGTAGAAGAATTAGAAGTCTCTGGTTTTCTTTCCTTTTTCTATGGAGCTGGAAAAAAACCCTTCTTGAGACCTTCTACCATTTTTTTATAAGATTTTCTATTATATTTCAATTATTTACTTATCTTTAAACTTATATTTCCAAACTTTTGCTCTTTAAAAATTATAAGATAAATATTTAAAGATAAACGTTTGATTTTATATCTAAATAAACGCTGCAATATAACTATTAAATAATGATTAAAACTATTGCTTATTTAACAAAGGATGGTATAAAAGATATAGCCAATATTTAAAAAGCTTTGTAGATAAAATATAAAATAAGATAATTAAAATAGAAAAAGAAAAAATTATGCTAAAATAATCAAATAAAAGCTTTAAATGACACGTTGTATCAATATCTATTATCATTTTCTTGATTTACTTAACAGTAAGAAATTAATTTATTCTGCTGTAAATTTTCTCTTTGCCGCTTCATAAGGAGATCTCCTTTAGGCTTGTTGTAGAATTTCTTTTTTAATTCATTAATGCTTTGATTCTTTTCTATTTCTTCAATTCTATTAATATACAAAATTTATATAATTTGAGGAAAAGTATTATACAAGCTAATCATAATTCGAAAGATTAATAAAAGTAGTTAACTTCAAACAGAGAAAGATCCAGGAAACAAGTAACGAATTTTTCAAACTCCTTGAATATGAAATATTATTTTTATAGAATAACTAAAATTTAGACAAAATATAGACTTCTGCTGATGTTATTTACTACCTCGTGTAAATTTTTGCAATCTCCAGGGCAATTTCTTATTTATCCTGTTGACATATTTCTTATTAATCTAGAAATAATCATAATTAAAGTAACTCCTACCAATTGCAATTACTCTTCTGAAGCAAGTTCTTTCTCTATTTATCTATCTAAAACATTTCTACTTAGAATAAAGTTCCTCTTTTAATTTACAATTCTTACACATATCAAATTCACAATTGACTAGCACAATTCTCAATTTTTTAGTCAAATTAATTTAACTTTCGAAATAATTTCCTTCTGCTTAATAAATATTGCTTTACCAAATCCTTGATTTATGGTAAATATTCAGTCATTAAATTTTTAGTTTTGTTGATTCCTAAAAAATACATTCATATAACTCTTTATTTTCATTTTAATATAACAACTGAAACATCGTTACTAAATCTGATTGTTCTAATTTAGATTATAACTGAGCATAAATAATTTCATATCTTTTTCATATTTAAGAAATTATCATAAATTAATTATTTATAAGAAAATATTTCTAAAAATCTTCTAAAATCTATTAATATATGCAAGCGACAATGAAAAAAGACTTTTTTATCTTAAATTTTTCAAATGAAATAGAACAAATAAAAATGCTTAAATTTAATATATTTAATTTAATTTTATATAATTATTTATCCTTATTTATTGTTTATTTTAATTTTTAAAGACTTGGTTATTTATTTCTTAATTTAAAACTTTATAATTATATCTTACTTAATATGTAGCTTTTATAAATAACTAGCTAGTAAATTTATGATTTTAATTTTAATATAACTTTTAGATCTTAAATTAAAGATATATAGAATTAATTAATTATCACTATATTTTTATTTTATTTTTATTAAATCTAGAGTTTTATCTCTTAAATCTTAAAGCTTATCTAATTTTAGTAAAAAGTATATAAATTATATTTAGACTTAATTGTATGAATTTTTAAAAGTAATTAAAATCTATTTTATTATAATTATTTAATCTTATTTAAATATTGTTTGAACCATAAGTTTATATAAGCTTCATAAGCTATGGAGTATGTTTAGTATTAAATTTATTAAATAAGTCTGAATGATATAATATAAAATGGCTGGCTTCAAGAAGGGTTTTTTTTACCACCTCCTCAGAACAGGAGAGAAAACCAGAAGCAAATATTCTCACCACGTCTTCTTCAACTTAACGATCTTCTTAATAAAAATAACCAGAACAACAAAATAAATTAGAAGAACTAATAAAAAATACTAAATCCTACAAATTAAAATAAAGCGGACTTCTTCATCAAAGGACAAGCAGGAACTGAGACAAAAATTCAGAAAAGAAAAGTTGACACAGCTCTCAACGCCTCAATTGAAAGCTGAAAAATGAGACCACTCAACTGAATCGATAGAAATAATAACAAAGAAATAAAAAATAAACGAAGAAGGTAAAGTACGATAATTTAATATAGATCCTATTACCTTTGATTTAGACAACATTGAAATAGAACAAATGAACTCTGAATAGATGAAACAGCTGATTCATCTACTTATTAGAAACATAAAAAAACTAGAAGAAGAATTAAACTCCCAGAAGGAAGAGATGTTTACAATAAGTCAGGATCTGATAAACCATGAAGATGATGACGAAGTCCATATGGTAGACTGAAGAGCTAAAGTCGGAGTCTATGAGTCAATTTAAAACTTAGAGAATGATATTTGAGTAATGCAAGAGCAAGACGAGAAAAACTGAGTAATTAGATTCCAGACTTAAATTAATATAAGAAAACCTGTAGAAGCCTTCTTAAGGAATTCCAATGGAAATAGAGAAACAAGAAAAGATATTTCCTAGAGCAAGGAAAAGATGTTACATTTGCAACAGCACTTGACATCTATGACGAAAATGTCCCCAATAGAAAAGAATAAGAATGAATATTTGGAGTAATATTAACTATTAGCGACTGAAATGGCGAGCGACGGAATTCTTCCCACCGGGAAATGGGAAAATCTGGAAAAAAAATGTATAAAATCTCCTTTCCTGCATGTTTGCTTCTTGTGCTCTTTTTCCTGGACTTCTCTCTTTTTAATAGTCTGAGTTAAGAATTTGTTTTTAAAACTTCAATTAAGCCGGAAGGCGAACATGTATTTTAATGATTTTAATGATTTTAATGATTTAATTTAAATAAGTCTGAATTTTTCTCCCTTCACTTTATTAATTTAAATTTGATAGTAATTATATTAGAACCTAGCTTTATATAATTAAAGAAGTTAGGCTAAATTTGTTTCTTTAGGATTTATTTAACGAAAGTAATTCTATTCTGCATTGAAATTAGACCTAATTTAATCTTTTTGATACATGGTTCTAGATTTATCTAATCCTTATGCAATTTATGGTAATTTAAAGGTAATTGATAGAACTCTAGTATGATTTTAAAGTAATAGCATTAAGAGATTGAATAAAATATTTTAATCTAAATAAAGTAGAATTATAGCTGATCTTCTAATCTTTATAAAGCATATCCTTAATTATTGTTTATAAAGCTATATAAAAGTAAATATACCTAATACCTAAATTGCTTATATTATATAATAACTCTTAATTATAACTATCTTAATATTTAGATACTTATGATACTATTTTGATAAAATTTATTTCTAGTCTATTTATATTGCTAACTATGTGTAATGCATTTATTACAGCTAAGCAATAGTTATATTAAATTAAAATTTATAAATTCTTAATTAATTAAAAGTCTATTAATGTGAGAGCATCGAAGATAATTCTTAAGAATAAGTAAATGAGAATTAAGAATATGCAAATAACTAGAAATTAAGATAATGCTTAGAAATAAACCAGTTTTCAGTAATAAGAATAATTAACTTATCAAAATAAATATACTTAAGACTACTAAATTCGAGAGTGTAATGAAAAGGGAGGCGAAGAAAAAGTAATAAGTGATGTCAAAAGACTTAAGTGGTAAATTACGATAATTTTAAAGAATCTAAACAATAAAGTTGCTCACAAATTAATGTTTCGAGCAAAAAAAAAAGTTCCTTTTTAAAATTGCAAATGATAAATCCTGCAGTAATTCATAAAATATGAATTAAAATTATACAATAAAAATAGGAATATTAAGAATTATTAAGATATGTAGCAATAAAAAAGGATTAAAGAGAATGGCTCTTTGGAAATCATAATAAACCAGTCAGCTATTCAAGTGATGATCATGAAAAATTGAATAAAAAATAAGAAATTTAAATCAGACTGGCTAAAAACTATATTTATTTTGAAGAATTCTCTAGATAACAGGAATATAGCATATAAATAAATTAATAATTAATTTAGGAAAACACTAATTTAGCATAATTTCTCTCAAGACATTAATTAAATAAAGAATCTTTATCCAATTGAAAAAATTAAAGAATAACCTAAAAGAATCTTTTTCAAGAAAATAGTTGATAAATGAAAGAGAAGCAGTCATATAATTTAAAGAAAGTTAGTATCTAGATTATCTAAAGAGATAGAAATATTTCTAAAGAAAATTGCCTTTCTAAAAATTGGAAAAATTAAGAAGACAAGAATGATAATGAATCCAATGTAGAAAATTTATCAACTTTATCTTTGAAGAGATAGAGCATTAGAATTAATTTAGAATACTAGTTAATTTTATAAAGAATAATAAAATTCATTATTTCTTTTATTTATTTATTATTCATCAATACTCAATAATCATATTATCAAGGATAAAGAGTTAAGTGACTAATAAACTTTAAACAAGGAATATATCAGCCAATTAAAATGATGTTGCTATTCTAAATTATAAATATGATTATTTTTAGTTTTAAATCCTTTAACCTAATTCAATCTTTTTCAATAAAAGAAAAAAGTTAGAAATTCTTCATTATCTTTTAAATTTGTAAATTATCCACATTCTCTTTTAAAATACATATCTTACCATAGATAATTGAGAAAAGCTGCATATCGCTTATGATTTCTTACAATTACTTATAACTTTTTCGGAAATATTATTTATTTTCGCAAAAACAAGCTTTGGTTTGCTTTTCTTAAAAATAGCTTATATTTTCAAATTTATTGAAATAATTTAATATAGATCTATTTTTAATTTACTTGTTAGTTGATTTTATGATTTTAAAAATTATTTTACAATTTTATTTTTTTATTTTAATTTGTTTTTCTATGTAAGTTAATATTTTCTTTTATATAATTTGAGTCTTCTAAGCTTTATTATTATGATATTCTTATATCTAAATATTTGAAAATAAATATAAAATTAGAAAAATTTTATGATTTAATCATTTTAGTTCTTTACATGTGAACAGATCTTCAAAATCAACACTTTCCATTATACCAATTCTTCATCTGCCTCTATATTATTTTCCAATTAAAATAAAATAACTTTAATTTTCAATTTATTTGCTGAAATAATTGATTTTCTATTTCTTTTTTTATTCGCTCGATAAAGAAGGATAAATAAGTTATAATAATAAAAACTTTTATTTGTATTAAATTAACTTTTTCTTATATTTTTGATTAAATCTAAAGCTGGGTTCAGTTTGTTAATTCTTAACAATTTAATTGGATCTTCTTCGATAAATTACTTTGTTATAAAATTGATGAATTGATTTTATATCTAAAATAAAATAAAATTTAGTTTAAAGATATAAAACTTAAATAAGTTTAATGCATTATAGTTAGCAGTTCATAAGATAAAATATCATAATCATTTAACATTCCTTTTGTTTGTTATTATAACTCATTTGCATCATTTAATAATCTAAGTAAAATTTCTTAGATTTAAATTTCTATTCCTATTTTAATAGTATCAGCTTTAATTATGAGTAGATGGAAATAAAATAGTAAATGATGGATTTATAAATCCTTAATACTAATATATTTTAATAATAGTTTTAAATTATTATTTATTTTAATAATTATTAGACATTGTATTAAGTCCTTATCAATATAACTTCATATAGCATCATTAAAATGTTTTAAAACTTAATTCTAACCTTTTATACTTTAATAAAATTAAGGTAGAATAGATTTTTTTTTCTAAGTGGTTAAAATAAAATTAAAAGCTTAGCACAAGATTACACTGAAATAATTTAACTTGAATAGCAACTATTAATGAAGTTATTAGTTTATAATTAATTAAACTTATCCTTCTTAGTGCTTCTCTTTATTATATAATTAACTAAACTCTTCTTTTTAAATAATTAAAGATATTTAAACTTTAAGAGACTAATCCTGTACTTAAGATAATAAAAATTAAAAGTCTCTTAGTTATTTTAAACTAGTAACTTTCGTAAGTATTTCAAATAATTACTTAAAAGCTAGATTTTACTTATTTTAATATGCCTGATTTAAAAAATAAAATAATAAGCAAAAGTGCTTTATAGTTATATCAGGCTTTATCTCTGACTGATATTTGATTGATTTATTGGTTATCCATTTCTATTTTTTAATTTAATTTCCTTGATATATAAAGACTTTAGAGTTCTTTCTTGACTTAAAATATTTATATTTCATTAATTATTTATAAACATTTAGCTTTTAAGTTCTGAATTTTCTTCCTTCTTATATGCAACTTTAATTTAAGCAGGTACATTTGAATCTCAATAGTTAATCTTCTTTATTAGTTAATTTCTTAAATATTAATAATATAAAATAATTGAATGCTAGTGCTAAATACATAATACTTTAAGATTTTACTAAGTCCTTAACTCATAAATATGAACCTTTTAAAATATATGCATAGCATTTATTTTATTATTATACTAAAGTATATTAATTTCCTTCATCCTAAAAATTTAATTCTTACTATTTAAAAGATTAAGATACAGAGTCCCTTTTTAATTCATTTAATTCTATAATATTACTTTATTTGAAAGCAATTTAAAGCAGAAGAATTACTATAATTACAACTTTTAACTGTATACTAAAGCAATTTACTCTACTTGTATTTCCTTTAATTAATAAGGCAAAGCTAATTCAAATATTATCAGTATTTATAGGTAAGGTATATAAAATTAAAACTTTAGAAATGTTTATTACAAATTTGGAGGCAAAGATGTAATTAAAGCAGACATATATGATTAAGCTAATTATATAAACCTTTATTTAAAGAAGAAATTAGATATGGATTCATAAAAATTTAAGTGACTCGAGAATCTTTTGTTCTCTATTTTATTTAGCACTACTTTAATTTAATACAAGGCATTTTAGATAATCATTCTTTTTATTCAGCCTTATACATACTTTTCTCTTTTACTTTATTGCTCTAAAGCTTTAATTTTTTAATTATTGATAAACTCAACATAATTTTTTTGCTTATTTGATGTAAATTTTTTTAATTTTCTTTCTCTAGAACTACTTCATTGTCAGGAATCTATTTTCACTATTTTTATTTTGACTTATTTGATTTTCTTTAGTAATTATTTAATTGCAAATTCAAATAATTTCTTAGCTTAGATAAATTAACTCTTCAAATTCATAAATACTATTGAAGAAGTTTGGTTTCACTCAATAATCCGATTTAATATTTTTTACTTGTTCTTATCCTTTTCGTTTTAAGTAAATTCATTTCTAAGCTTTTCTTAGCTCTTTATTAATAGTTTATTTATTCTATTATACTGAAATAAATTTTTTGTTCTACTGAAATTTCCTCGTTCTTCTAGTCGGAGTATTATTAATTAAAACTTGCGGGATAAATTGATTATTTTTTCTTACTATTCATTGATTTAGCTCTAAATAACTTTGGAAATTCTCTTTTTTTAAGTTTTATTATTTTCAAGCTTATCTTATTATTCAATAGCTTGCTATTCATTATACGTAATTTTATCCCAATTATTTTCTAGTATTAACTGTTTTTTTCTAAGCATATAACTTCTCTATTCGATATTCAGATTTGATTCAATTTCTTCCTTCATAATGGCGGAATTTCTCTTAAGCATTCGCTTTCTAGATTGAAGCCTCTATATTTTAATTCCTAATACTCTAAATAAGAATCTCATGTTCATTTGGAAATAAAATTTTTTTATTTTTATTTGTGATTTTTGCTTTTAGGTAAGTTTTAATTTTACTTAGATGAAACTTATGTTTTATAGCTTTGTATCTGATTATGTTCTAAATCTTAGAATTTGTTTCTTTTTAACTCTTTATTATTCTAATTCATCATCTCTTGGACTATTAATGTTTTGGGTATTTATATCTTGAAATTGCTTAATTGTGCAAGATTTTAGGTACTTAGTCTCTATTAGATAACAATT
The DNA here is from genome assembly GCA_946699065.1 of Loxodes magnus. Lineage (NCBI taxonomy): Eukaryota > Ciliophora > Karyorelictea > Loxodida > Loxodidae > Loxodes > Loxodes magnus. The sequence goes on from CAMPDV010000061.1 coordinate 431,645, forward strand.
CTGATTATCGTTTTTGCATTTATGGCAACTTTTTCTTTTATTCTAGGAATCCAATTTTATAGTTATATGGGTATCCAGAATCTATGCCTTCTTTTTGCTGTTCAAATCTTTGAGTTGTTTAATCTTAGCCATCAAATTTAATTCTTAGATGTTATACTCTTTTTTTTCATATCGAATATTAATTTTTCAAAAGAGCAAATTCAATTCCAAAGGTCACTTATTTTTTCGAAATTATAATAGTCACGACCACTCCCAAAATATTTCTATTGACTATTATAATATGAAAGATTACAATTAATTTCCAGTTGATTAGAGAGAACATCTAATGGAATATCCTGAGAAATCTTTATAATATAATATAATTCTGTAATATTTGATTATAAATTACATATAACTTGATATATACATTTTAAAGTTATATAATATACTCTTTAAGTAGTTCTTATTTTAAAATTATAAATAAAAAACATAGGATTTTCCTTTTTACTATTTTCAAGAAGGATTCACTCTTATCTATTTAAATAAAAATAAAACTTTATTTGATAAAAAATTATAATTACCTCTATAAATAAAATGATAGCGCTTAGATTCAGAATTTTACAAATAATCGATAGAAAAGTTTAGATTAGAAGTTTTATTAGAAGTAATTATACAATGATAAAAAGAATAAAAGCTTCATACAGTATTAGGTTTTAATTAAGTATAAATAGATATAATAAAATAGAATTTAACTTAAATTATCTTGTAATTATATAGAAAATAAAGAGAATATAAGTGCTAATACTTTAACCAGCTTTTAAATTAGAATAAAAAAATATATTAAGTTTAGAATAAAGCAAACTATAAAATTGATATCACTTACTTATTTATACAAATAATTCACTACACATTTAAGATATAGAGATGTTTTGATCATTTTTATTGTATTTATGAAAAAATTAGGTTAAATTATTTCCCCAGATTTTTCTTAAATCTAAATAGATTCAGCATAATACAAATGTAAAAAAAGGATATTTATAAAGATAATTTTAAATTTGTTTAAATTGTTTAGCTATTAATAATAATTGTTACTATGATATTCATTATGCTAGAAGGAAATAAATACCTTTATTATAATTAAAATAATAAGCTATATAAATTGTTATATATTTGCTCCAAGAAAAAAGCTCTAAATCCTTCAAAAATTACTTCTCTAATCAAAAGAACTAAAGTTTTATTTTAATTAATAAAAGTAATTTCTTTATGTTCTGTTTATTTTAAAAAATTTTAGATTTGAAATTCTGATTATAGTCATTCCTCTCTCCAAAGAAAGACCATTCCGAAAATAAAAAGAGAAAAAATATTAAAATTTCTTCAGTTTTTAAAAGTTTATACATCTAAAATTATTTTAAATATTTGATTAAAGTCAAATACAAACTCTAAAAGCTGTTTATATAAAACCTTCTTGTAAAATATATTATAATATAAACTAAATTCTGATAAAATAATAATAAAAAATAAATTATTGTAAATTTTAACTTATATACTTTTTCTTATTTTTATTTTTCTTTCTTTTTTATTCTACATAAATTAATAACTTTAACAGTATAAGCAAGTTATTTGCACTTAACTTAAGGAATTAAAGAAAATAATTTTGTTCTAATATAAAATGAAAGATTTTCTTCTGCTAATAAGATTTATTTATTTTGCTTAAAAATCTATTTTAAGTTACTAACACAGTTGTTTATTGAATAATGCTATTAAATTAATTAAATGAAGAAATCTATAAAAGTATTTTTAAATTAGCTTTATATAAATTTAAAGAGTTGGCATTACATTATAAGTTAATAATTTTGAAAGTAGATAGTTGCTAAATTCTTAAGAGTTAGTTTGTCATATTTTTATTATATATTTTTATCTAAATTAGAGATTTAATTTCCTGCTTCATTTATTTATAACTTAATTAATTTAATATACTAGCTGCTATTAAATAATCATATAAAGTTTTCTCTATTTGTATATTAATTATTTTATAGCTGTATAATAACTAATAGCAGACTTGTATTTTAAATAATTAGCTATTTTAAATTCTAAAATAATTTTCTTTGCTTTATCTAAATTAACTGAATATTAATCCTAAATCAATTTAAGAAAATCAATTACAATACTTGTCTTATAGCTAACCTTATAAAAGCCTAAATTTTCTATTTTTGCTATTATTTTATGTACAATATTCAAATTTAGGTACTTCAATCCTATATCACTAACTTTATTTCTTGCTCAAATTTTTTTCTAAATGTGGTATTTAAGTTTAAATGAGATGATTTTACGCTAAATAGTTAAGAAGATAGAAAAGAAATAAAAGCTTAATAGTTAGAAGTCTGATAAAAGCTTTAATTATTCATAGTTTTAATTATCCGTTAAAATGATACTTATAATTGATTCAGAAATATGTCAGTTTAGCCTGAAGAATAAATTAACAGGGACTTAGAAAATAGAGTTGAAGCATTAGATTAAGATCCAGTATTAAAAGCTTTGAGTAAATTCACTAAAGAATCTGATCTAAATGACGGTATCTAGTATCTAAATAAGAACTCCTTTAGAGATGCCAGTGGTAATAAGTTCTCTTTTATACGATTTTCTCCTAAGGATCTTATTGAGTAAGATTTAGGAATTGCACTGTATTTTGACTGAGTAAAGTGAATGGCTATCATTTTCTTCATCTTAAGTATATTGGATATAGGAAAACTTGTAATCTATTACAATGGAGGCTATTATCATAAAGAAGAAGCAGGTGTTTATGAACGCTTTAGTGCTGGAAACTTAGATACTGGAGAATACAAAATTTAATTTTGGTTTTATGATAAAGACTCGACATATTTTAAGAATCTAACTAAATTAGATGTAGACTTTTATTAAAAGAAATTTGACTACTCGTGATATAAAAAAAATGAAATCACTGATGATAGAATCTAACGCTATTTGGATAAAGATAAAAAGCAGAAAGAATACGAAGAAGAAATAGTCAAAAGAACTGAGAAAAGAAATCTTTAAGTCGGATTACTAGATTTCTTCTAGTCCATTCTCTTCCTAATTTTCATCATTTGGTATTGAGCTAAGAGTATCAGAATGATAATAAAATATAAGAAAGAAAATTTAGAAATAAGTGACTATTCTATCTAAGTAATGGATTTACCTTAATAAAGTGCAAGTGAAAATAAATTAAAAGAGTTTTTTGGAAAATATGGAGAAATACATGAGATAGCCTTAGGCGATTCTCATAGAAAATTTTTAAGTTAATGCAAAAAACTTTCAGAACTAATTATTAAGTAAGTGTTAGAAGAACGTAGATTTAACTCTGGTATTTAATAGGGAAAATGTTTAGCTTTTATAGAGTTCTGCTCTAGAGTTTTTACATGCAAATGTAATTAAAGGGGCTAGAAATACTTAAAAAAGTTGGAAGAAGAGAAGAAAAAATTATAAAAAGAAATATTGGATAATTTAGCATAATGGAACGAAGAAAATGAAGTTTATAAAGTATTTATAATATTTTAGAAAGTAGAAGCAAAAATGAAATGCTTAAAAGATTATTAAACCACAAAGATATTTACAAAAAACTAGCCTGATAGCATTAAATGAAATAAAAAAGATACTTTCAAAGTCAAGGAAGCAAATGATCCTTCGTTAATAATCTGGGAAAACTTATAAATAAAATCTTTGAAAAGAAATGTTTACTCTTACTTAGCTACTTTTATTTCCGTTATAGTAGTTGGAATATCTCTACTTCTAGTTTGGGCTATAAATTAAGCATAAAACGAGAATTTCCCTTCATAGTCAGATTGTACTTGATATTACGACAATGCGAATAAGAAGTTTTAGCAAGAACTATAAAATTTAGAAAGATTAGAGGATATTGATTATTTCAAAGCAGTAAGATAGTTTGAAGACTCTCTCAAATCAACTGGCTATTATTGTTGATGCTAATAATAAGATACATTGGAAATTATCTTACAAAAAACAGAAAAAGCTTAATTTTGTAAAGAATATTTAAAAGAGCTGTTGAATTCATGAGCTATCCAAGTAGGAAATGGAATTGTAATTCTAATATCAAATAAGTTAATCACAATCATTTTATAGAAGCTAAATAAATCATAAAGAAACTAAGATAAAGTAGAAGAATGAGTGAATATTGGCTTTAAAATGTTCTTCTTTTAACTCTTCAACTTGGCCTTTACAATCCTAACTATAAGCTCTATTAAATATGAATTATGAACAAGACGCTGATATGTGAGTACAAGTAAAGGAATTGTTATGCCTATTTTTGTCACAATGCTTTTCCCGCTGCTTTAAACGCTTCTTCGAACAATTTCAAAATGTCATAAAGCATAGAAATAAAAAATCGCTCTCACGCAAGATGAATTAAATAAAGCCATGGTTGGATCTGAGTTCTTTTTTATTCAACAATACGTAATGATATGTGTTATAGTGTTTACAGTTTTGACATATTCAGCAGGAATTCCAATCATAGTTATTTTTGCTTTTTTTACTATAACACTTATTTACTGGTCTGACAAATATCTTTTATCGAGATATTACAAGAAAACTCCCAATTTTTCCTATCAAATTCACAACTCTATTTAGAAACTAATTCCCTGGTCTTTAATTTTGCATGGTCTGTTTACAATCTTTATACTTGGCTACAACGAAATATTTCCAAGAGGATATAAAACATGCTTTGATGTAATAGAAGACAGATGCTACTTTTAATATGTCATAGACTCTTCCATTAAATATTTTCATACTTAGCTTAATTTCAGTTTTTGTAACTATGATTGTCCCAGTAAGCAATTAGGCAATTAATAATGTGACTTATGATGCAATAGACAAGAATGCCAATTTGATTTGGGAGATTGTGCTTCCTCATCAAACGAAAGAGCTTTACTCGATCAAAGATTACTTGATATAGATCAGAAAGAATAAGTTTAATTCTCTGATTGCTTCATTAAATGTTGGTGATAGAATGAAACATGCAACTAAGAATGCTTAAACAAAGAATGCTAATACGACTAACCTATTTGTGATTACGACAAGTGCAGCTAAGATTGCTACTGATCATATGTTGGTGATGGAATTTGTGATGCTTAGTGTAATAATATAGAATGCGATTTTGATGGAGAAGACTGTAAAAATGGAGAAACAAACATTTCTACAAATTATAATAAGTGTGTAGAAAAAGGTTGCTAAGGATACTGATTAAACGATGGAGAGTGTGATGCAAAATGTAACATTCCTTAATGTGATTACGACTACAAAGACTGCACTGAATGTCCTTTATTCTGTCCTTTAGAATGAATTGGAGACGGAAAATGTAATCCTGCTTGCTATCATAGCTAATGCAAATACGATGGAGGTGACTGTGATGATTAGTTTAGTAAAATTGATACCAATTGCGAATAAAATGGATGCCCATTTTACAAAATAAATAACTTCATATGTGATGAAAAATGCAACATAAGTGAATGCAATTTTGATGGAAACGATTGTAATGATACATTAAATGAGTAATGAAAAATATGCGAAGCCAGAGGATGCTAAAAGGAAATGATAGGAAATGTTCAATGCGACAAAGCTTGCAACAATGAATAATGCCATTTCGATGATTAAGATTGCTTATTGGTAGAGACATGGTTTAAAAGAACATGTTCGTATAGGAATATATACAGATGTGCTGACAATAATACAACCAGTGAAAAAACAAGTTTCTATTCCGGATTTCTTATGCTGATTTTGATTGGTTTGGTTGTGGTTTATCTTATAGCATAATACTTAATAATGAGATTTGTGGTTTATAGCAAAATATATTAATAAATCACTTAAAATACAACAAATTTCTAAGAAGGTAAGTTTCTATATTAGAGTAAGAAAATTTAGGAAAGAAAGGATTGAACAGCTACAAAATTTAACATAATTCATATTATGAAAAAGAAGTTTTAGTAATGGGAGAGTTATTAAAGGAAATAAATGAATAATAAATAGAAAATTTAATAAGTTTATACTCTTAATAGAATATAGAAGCTGCATTAACTTTTTAGAATACATAGAGAACTAATATTCCAGATTAAAATAATATATAGAAATAAAGTATTTTGCAATAATAAAATCAATAAAATTGCTAAAATAATATTATTTAAGACTTCTTAATCAATGAGTAAGAATAATAAGAAGCTGGAAGTGAAGAAAAAAGTAATAAGTATTAAAAAATATCTTAAACAGAAAATAACGAGAGCATTGAAGAATCTAAACTACCATTAATAAAAAATGCTCGAAGATTTGATATTTCGAGTAAATAAAATTTTTCCTTCTTAGGTGAGACAGATAAAGAATGTAATAAATCAGAGGAAAGCTAGAAATAGTAAAAATCTTTAAATGATGAAAACTGCTAGAAAGAAATAAAGCAAATCAAAAAGCAAAATAAATAAACTTAGCAACAAGAAAAAACAATTAAATCTTTTAAAACCTAAAAAATTTCTAACGATGATATAAGTGAAAATTAGGAAAAAAATATAAATAATTAAGAAAATGATATTTAAAACTCGAGCTTAGCAAGCAAAGATAAATCATAAAGATAAGAGTTAAGCTGTGAAGAAGAACTTATATAAAATGATATGGAAATCCAAAATTAAACTTTAGCTCTCTCAGATGAAAAAAATATATAAGAAGAAGATAATTCACCAACTGATTAATTACTTAAGCAAGAGAAAATGTTTTTAAGCAAATAGTAAATAAGATAAAGAACAAATACTTAAAGTTAAGAATCTTAATAGCAAGAATTAAGGTAAGTTGACTATTTTTATGGACCTTTGCCAAAAAAAGAGATGGATAATTAATTTGAAGCTAATGAAGAGTTTAAAGAAAATAAAAATTTGGAACCTGTATTAAATGAAAAGTTTCAGGAAGTAAAAGAGCCTACGTTTGAAATAAAAAGCGATTAAAAATTTTATGAAAAAGATGAAATTGAAGTAGAAAATTTAGATTAGGAACCTTTTATTTGATGATCGACTTTTCATTTAATTGATTTAAAAAACTTAAATTAATATTAATTAAAATATATAATATCTTTAATTATTCTCATATATTCTTAGCCTTTAATTGACTTAAAGTCCAAATTTACAGTAATTATTTTAAATTTCGGTTGTAACATGAAAATTACTTTAACTATTTAGCTTTTTATTTTTAATCTTAATTAAGAAATTAGAGTTCTATAACAATTTGTCTAAGTATAAAGATGTATAAATAATTTAAAAAATTGCTAGCATTTCCTTTAATAAGTTTATCGTAAGTTATTTTATTTTAGTTTATAAAGCTATTTTCCTTCCAATTTTTCCCAAATTAAGGCTATTCTATTGAAAATATTAAATAAAGGCATTTATCTTATTCTTACAATTTTTCTAAAACCTTAAGTTGTCTCCTTTTGTACATATATTTAAATTTTTAATGATATATAAGATAATTTGCATTGCCTCTGACATAAGTTGTTTTAATTCCATTTTATTTTAAATATTCCTTATTAAATATCCTCTACCCTGTGAGGAATTTTATCTTGCTTGTATTTAGTTTGGTAATACTTGGGTTTAAAGATCATGATATCTTTTTGGAAATTCCCTTAATTATTAATTTCAACACTTTTAGAACTTTGACTAATTAAATTAAAATCCCTCCTTCGCTAATAGTTTCTATATGCTTAGTTATCTAAAATAATTTCCTTTAAGATGAAAATATAAAATAAATTTCATACTCTAAACTTATGCCAAGCTGTTTGTTCTTGTAAATATTTTGATTATTTTCCTTAAATAGCTTGTTGAGAATGTTTATCTTATAAATAGTTTTAATTATAAAGTGTATAGGATAATTTTAGTTAAAGATCTACTTGCTCATATTTACAATTTAGCTTTAAAGACAAATAAATTAAAAATTTATTCCTAAAGATTGCTAAAGCATTTCTAATTAATTATTTAAACTAAGCTTATTGCTTAAATAGGCTTTATTATTTATAATTAAAATACGCTAAAAATTAGTATCAAAGCAACTTTGTAAAAGGATTCAATAAGAATAAACAATCATCTGACTTTCAAAATGAAAGATATAAAGTCATTTTAGAATAAACTAAACAGAGCTTTAATAATTTTAAATTTAAGAATTATATAATCTTTGCCATAATAAGTGTAATCATAATATTAATTTTGAGTTTTCTGTTTTAGGGATTTCCAACCCCGTCAGGAGGACAGCAGTTCATGCTCCCTGCTGTTAAATATAAATGCTTGGGACGTCCAATTTTAGCGAGATTGGGAACTCGGGTTTCTCCAGGTTTTCCTTCCTTTAGCTTGCCTTGGTTCCATCTTGATCTTGTATATTGAACCATCCGGGTTGCAATACATTCTTTTCATTCTTGCTTCTTCTTTTTTCTTCTTTTTTTGTTCTTTTATCCAATAGTTTCTTTATTTCTATTATAATTTCTAACACTTCCGATAAAAATGTCATACACTTCCACAGCAGAAACTTGTTTTTGAATTATTTTCCTTGATTTGTTTGCTCTTTCTAGGCTTCGATTTCCATTTGTATAGCTCCAGTTTCGCTTTACTCTTTCTTAAAAGTTTACAATTTCTCTTCTACTTTTCCGAGTTTGTTATCCAGTTCAGTCTGTTTCTAAAGCTAAGTTTAGGATACGTTAGTCTGACTTTGTGAGATATTCCAAAAGGCGTTAAGATCTCTTTCTTATGACATAAGTCTTGACTCAATTCCTTCTGCTAGGTCTAGCTTTGCCATCAGTATATCATTGTCCTTCTTCAATCTCTTGACCTCTTCCTGGAGGTTCAGTACCACTTTGATGAGCTACTCCATGCTTGTCTGGCCAGAAGGATTGAACTCTGATACCTCCTGATGGAGAACAGACTTCATCTGTTTCCTCGGTTTCTTGCTTGAGGTTGGAGTTTCCGTGTGTATATTCTTCAAGGTTGGCTTTCGCTCGTTTTGTTAGATTCCAAGTTGTTAGTTCAGTGTTGGTTAAGGTTGTGATAGAGAAGATTGTTAAGATTATTAAGACTTGGTTTCTTGCTTCCTCCCTTCCTTTTTGGCTTAGGAAGAGGTGGTATAGAACCCTGACTTGAAACCTTCAACCATTTTTTTAAAGATTTATATCTTTGCCATAATGATTGAATTAAATAAGTCTATTTAGATTTAGATGATAGTAGCTTTTAACTTAGTTAGTTGTTCTTTTAGAAGCTTTATAATTTAGATTAATAGTAATGAAGTTTCTACTTGATGTAATTAGATATAATTATGTTTAGACTCTGAAATATAAGTAACATATTAATAATTAAAAATATATGAATCTCATTTATACTTATATTTAGTTACTTCTAGTTTTCTTTATTTAGCTAATAAGTTTAATAGGAATATTAATTAAAACTAACTAAGATCTTCACTATCTTCAAATAATTGAAGACTAATTATTAACTTAGTAATTACTTTTAGAATGGTACTTAATTACTATCTTTAGTATTTATATTTTAGTTGTAACTAAGGTTAAATTTACCTAAGTTAAATATTATACTTATACAATCAAATATCTATAAAGTAATTTAAAAATTGACTTAATTATAATTTACAAATAAATACAAAGCTAGCATTTTTATAAGCTAAGGCAAATTGCTATCTACAGACTAATAACACTTATTCTAGTTATCTCTCTTTATTCAATTAGTCTTTATCTTAACTATTCTATTAATAACTTCTTCATAATAATAATAATAATAATGAACTTAAAGTTAAAAAGTCTTGCAATACCTGGAATCTCAACCAGTTTCTTGCTGCCATTTTTTTAACGTGGATGGATACCACGGCCAAGTTTTTTACGTGGGAGGTAACCACTAAAAATCTTCCGAGTTTCCAGCAAATATTTTTCTTTTATAGACTCTGGCTTCAGTAATTCATAGCCTATTAAGAGTCTTTCACGTTCTTAATTGTTCTTTTAATTATATTTATTTTCAGCCACCACAATTTTTTAATAAATGTCATCTTGACTTGCAATACCAACATTGTTTGGTTTATCTTTTCAAAGGTTTTTTCTAAAATACTTTTTTTTCAAGCTGATTTATTCGTTTTATTAAATCTTATTCAATATTTTCATTTTTCTATTTTTCTGCAACATCTTTTTAAATTAATTCCTTTTCAATGATCATGTCTTGATCTTGTTTAAGGTTCGTTTGAGACTATTAGTATAATTATTGTTCCGTTACTAAATTATTCTGGATTAACTGACATCTAATTATTAACAATTCATTATTTTGATCATCTATGAAGTTCATTAATTCTCTGATTTTTTCTCCTAGGTTGTATATTATTTCTTGATACTCAGAAATTTTATTTTTCATTTAATCGAGCTATAAAAAACTTCTGAATTCTCTCCAATCTTACCTGGATTATTCTGAGCTGTTCCTATCATAATTTTACCTTCTGATGAGGAGCTCGATTTCTCTTCTAGTTTTTGTTATTTAAGTAATTGTTTCGCCGCTTTCCTTTTTACGTTTCTAGTTAAGTTTTTGGAAAGGCGAATAGTCTGTTCCATTTTTTATTTTTATATAAATTCTTCATTAGATAGAATAAATTCTATTGAATAGTTTAAATCTCTATAAGTAATTAAATATTTTATACCAATAAAAATAACTATTATTTGTAATAAAAGGAATAAAAGTCTATCGCTAAAATTTAGTAAACATAATACTATTTAGTTAAATCTAATAATTAAAACTTTCTTTTTAGAAACCTTTATTATTCTTAGATTCAAATTATACCAAGAGTTTATTCTTTTACTTATGCTAATATATTCCTTCATAAGAAAATTACTACAGCTTAATTATACTTATTTTAAACTAATTTAGACTTATTTTAAAGAAGATGAAAAGAACAATGATTGAACTTAATAAACATAATGAAGTAGTTGGTTCATATCAGTAACTTAGTTTAATAAACATTTTATTAAAGTGATTTCTTCTTAAATTACAAAAATTAAAATATATAAAAAACTGATAAAATTTGAAAATGGAAGGCTTAAAGAAAGGTTTTTACACCACCTCCAAGAAATAGGAGAGGAAACCAGAAACCGAAATAATCCAGACCCCTGCCAAGTAACAAGAATCTCATCTATCAGGAATACAAACGAGGGAAGAGTACTAATAGATTAGGAAAAGCCACGAACTTACCCCGGCATCTTAGGAGAAGCCAAGGAAACAACCTAAATCTGCTCTACATTAGGAGACATCGGAAGTCTATCCTTCCGGACAAATGAGCGTGGAGCAGCTCATTAAAGTAGTGATAAGCCTCTAGCAAGAGGTAAAGAAGCTTAAAAGGGAAAATACGAAACTAATGGACCTGATTGAGCAACAGGATACAAGAGAGCTCCGAATGGCAAACTGGGAAAGGGAGCTCGACAACATCTGGAAACACCAACAGGAACAAATGAAACATATGAATGACTCAATAAAGACGATTCAAGAGCAGAACAAGCAAATAATCTAGAGCCAGAGCCAAGTGCAAGAAATTCCTAAGATAGAGAAAATGGATATTGAAGAAGAGCAAGTAATCAAAATGACAAGAGAGAAAAGAATTAAGAAGAAATGCTATTTCTGTGGTAGCTATAGACACCTATATAGGAAATGTAGGAAATTCCAGGAATACAAAAGAGAATATTGGATAAGAGAAAAGAAAGAAAGAGAAATGCTCTATTGTAGCACAGAGGGGAATATATATAGAAAAAGATGGAATCAAAGAAGTGGTGAAACAAGAACCTTAATAATACGGAAGAAGGGAAAACAAGAAATGTAAATAGGACCAAGGAAGAGAAAACAAGACATAAATCAAGAAAACTTTTTACAAACTTATTTTACGCGGCGGTGATGTAGACTGCTGCGAAACATTTAAATCAAATTATAATTATTACAAAAATTAAAATAATTAAATTAAAAAAGGAAGCATTCAAAAGAGGTTTCTGCACCACCAACAAAAAGTTGGAGAGGAAACCTGAATCCAATCTTGGATAGTCTTCTTACCCTTAACCCTAACCTTTTTCTTAATTCTAACAACCTGAAGAGGAACAGAAACAAGCTCAAAAGTCAACGCATGAGATAACTCCAACCTCAGAAGAGAAGCCCAGAAAGCAGATGAAGTCTGCTCTGCACCAGGAGGTCTCAAAGTTCAATCCTCCTGGCCAGATGAGCATGGAACAGCTCATCAAAGTGGTACTAAACCTCCAGGAAGAGGTTAGGAAACTGAGAAAGGACAATGAGAAACTGATGGAAAAACTCAACCTAGCGGAAGGAATAGAATCCAGACTTATGTCCTAAGAAAGAGAACTAAGCGCTTTCTGAAACATATCTTAAGACCAGAGTAGCTAATCTCAAAATTAGCTTCAGAAACAATCTGATATAAGTATTAGACTGGAAATACTAAAAAAGAAATTAGATGAACAAAGGGGAGATCCAATGATGATTGAAGAGACCAATAAGAAGACTAAGGTTAAACCCTAAAAAGTAGTGAAGAAATGTTACTACTGCAATTCGACAGAATACTTATGAAGACGCTGCAAGGAATTCCAAAATTTAAAGACGTAGTACTGGAATAAATAAAGAACCATACAAGCACAGTAGAGGAAGAAAAAACATATGTAGTAGAGACAAATAAGAGAAAGATTATACTTAAATGAATAAGGATACATTTACAAGAGAAAATTTAATTAGAAATAAGGCTAGATCCGGAAATGACAAGAGTAATGGGAGGAGAGAGGAGTAGAGACATCTAAGAGTTTATTTTTAACACTAGAGCAATCTGGTGTCCAGCATGAAGAGGTGAAAATCCTCGAAAATTGCTAAACTTAATTTATCTTATTATTATTATAAAAATTAAAAATATTACAAATAGTTTAATATTTTTTGATTTTAAAGTATAGAAAGTTTAGTTATATAAAACATATATCTATTACTTTGAAAATTAAAGGCACTAATGTTCATACTTATTAGGTGACTTAGGATAATATTTTCTTTAAAAAATGATATTTACATTTATCTTTTAAGAAATTAGTAAATTTAAAGATTAAAAACAAATATTATTTAAGATATTTTAGCCTTTTTCTAAGAACTTTTTATTAGATCATAATGATAAACTTAAAAGTTATAATAGAAGCTTATAAATTATGAATTAATAATTTTATAAATATAAAGTATAAAATTATTTATCTTAAAAAGATTAAAGGTCACTAAACAAAATTAAAAATTTAAAATAAGTTATAGATACTTATACTATACTTAAAAAATTTAACTTTATCTAGGTTAAAAACAAGTTAGAAAATAATTTAGGAAATAATAAAATTTTAAATAGTATATTTTAATTAGAAAACTTAATTTAAAAGTAATTAAATAAAAATATCTTTCAGTACTAAATAAAGCCAATTAGTTAAATAGAATTTATATTTTTTATATAATTGATAAATATAAAATTGTATAATAATGCAAAAGTATAAAAATTTAATCTATCATATAAGTAAATAAAAATAGTAAAAATTAGTGTATTATTGTCTAATTTTATTTATATTTAAAAGAGTTTAAATTTCTAATATTATTCATACAAACTAAGACTATATAAAATAAAATTTAAACATTTATTTCATAATCAGTTGAAGTATAGTATAAATAAAATTAAAGAATAAAGGTATAAAGGGAACATAAAATTATTAATAATACTATTATAATGCTTTTTTCTAATACTCATCATGCTAGAAAGGTAAATTTAAAAATAAATAATCAATTATAATGTTTTACAAATAGGAAAATGAAGTATAAAATAAATTTTATCTTATATATCAAGGAATTTGTATTAACATAATAAAATTATTCTTTATATTGCTAAATCATATTCTCAATTGTCGATTTTTGTTAACTCTGAACGGTCTTTTTCGGAAAAGAGATACCATTTTATACTTGACATTAAAGTCAAATCTTAAAAAGTGCAAAAAAATAGGGTATTTTCTCACTTTTTATTTATTTTTTTATTAATTACTATTTTATGTCAAGGTAGGATAACTTTCAATATCAATTTTATAACCACGATAACAAGAAAAATTTACTCATAATTTTTACAGGACATTGAATAATAATTTATTTTAAGATTTGTTAGACGTGATGATATTTGCTAATCTAAATATATGATATCTGAGTCTTAATAAATTTATTTGACTAATTATCAATTAATGTTTTTTTTCTTGTTTGTACTAAATCATTTCTTTGTATTTCACATTGTTAAAATATAATAATGCTTATAACAAGTTATTATAGTTCTTCAAATTAGCTAAAAATTTGATTTAGAACTACTTATAAACTTAAAAGCAATATAAAAGAAATACTTTATTAATCCGAAAATTTCTGCTATTAACTCTAGGAATTTAAATTAACAATAAATTATTGCAAAAATTAACAAATGCCAGAAATTTTTAGAGCTAGTTATCCATTTATAATTTGAATAAAAGTTTAAAATTTTATATATATAATTTAACAACCTGAATTTTAAATTTTTATTCTAATAATCAAATAATTAAAAGTACTATTTTTAATTGCAAATTAATCTTTGCAAATGAAATTTATACATTTATTATCGCAAATGTTTTTGTTTCATCTAATGACGAACATTAAATTGCATTTAAATTATTTTTTACTATAAAGAAAACTGATGTATTATTGCATAATCTTTGTATAAAATAAAAATAAAGACAAATAGTAATCATCATATTATGTCTCTAAAGGCTTTATAAATTTTTATTGCTTTTTAGTTTTAATCAATTTCGAAGCTAACAACTTATAACTTCTTTTAATAAAAATTTATACTTCTTAAAGTAAAAATATATGTATTATATTTTTATATTATTCAATCCAAGCAGATAAAGAATAATTATATAATTTTTTATAATAATAATAATATCAATTAATATGTCTATAATATATTTTCATGTAGGTAAAAAAAACTGTTTATTTGCTTTTCATTCATCAGTACTAATTTAATTGCTGCTCATATTTATCTTCTTCCTTTTCTAATACTTCAGATTTGTTCAGATCATTCTATCATTTTAGTAGTTCATCGCTTCTTTCGAGAATTTCAATTCTTCTTCTAAGTAGCTTTTAGCGAAAGAATTTAATTATAAAATAAATCTCTTTTAACTGCTTTTAAGTAGGAAATTTAAGAATATGATAATTTTGATTGTATGAAAATATCTTTAGTAAATCATAATTTTAAAATTTCTAAATAAGATTTTGCAGAACTTCACATTCTTAAGATATGTACAAAGCTAACAAAGTCTCCACAAATACAAATCTCAAAGTGATTAATTTTGAAGTGTCTTTAATTTAAGTCGTATTAAAAATTATAGCTAAAGGCTCTAAATTTATAAATTTGACATTATTTCTCTAATCATAAGTTTATTTAGTTTCGTATAAGCATAAAACGATAGCTTGCTTCTTTATCAATATCTTCAAAGAAAAAATTTGCAGTTTAATTGATTTCATCCTGTCTATAGCATCTAAAAAAGCTTATCTTTGATTTTATCTTAAACTATATTCAAGAAATTTTTAGATTTAAATATTCTATACATTTATTTCAAAGTATAAAGTTATTTTCTCCTAGCTTTTTAATATCGCAGATTAGTAGCTTTTGTCTTTTTAAATAAAAAGCAATATCAGAGTCAGTATTTGTTTACGTTTCTTATCATAATTTTAAATAAAACTTTAAATATCTCATGTTTATGCAATATTCAAAAGGTAATCAATTTAAATCTATGAAATACGATTCATTAAACGTTTAATTTGAACTTTAGAATGCATATCTTGCTGTTTTTCTTTTATTAATATGATTATTTTTCTTTATTTGTATTGTATAATTTTTAATTAATAATAAAAATTAAAAATAATTAAAAAATACTATTAATTAGATTATACTAATCAGACATTAAAATAACAATTATGATAAACTGCTATATACACTATATATATTCATTAATACTATGCAGACATTATTGAGGAACTTGAAAGTCATAAAGCTTTTAAAGAAAAAGACAAGAAGAAACTAATTCTTTATGACTAAAACTATATAAACAAACATTATTCAAAAAATCAAATTCCTAAAATAGACAAATTAATCAAAAATTTTCATTCTAAATTACTAAAAAAGCGTATTGAAATGTTTGAACTACAAGTTGAGTTTTTAGAAGAGTTTCTAGAAGGAAAAAAGACAAATTTCATCAAGACAATAAATAAAAATATATGATAGAGAAAGAACAAGAATAATCTTGATTGACATTTACAAACTTTTATCTTTAAACATATTTGTAATATTTATAGTCTAAGCTATATTTATTGCAACTATATCTCAATATACTTAAATATTGAAACTATTATATTTTAATTAATTATATATATTCATTACGATTCTACCTTTAAATCGATCTATTATTTAATATTTAGTATTTTCAATTGTATTATCTAAGCATATTTATACAGTGGAATACTTTATGCTAAATCAAACTCTTAATATAATTAACTGATTAAACTTACAAATATACTATAAATTATTAAAATTAATAAAATGCTTAAAACTAAATTATTACTTATAAAAATCAAGCTTCTCACTTCAAAATATATCTATTTACATCATTTTACTTAATACATTCTATAAATATGAATCAACTTAAATAAAAATATTGCTTAAAATTCCAAAGCTTAGTAAATATAAAGAAAGACGAAATTGTTTTCCTCAACTAAAACTAATAAAAATATTTTTAAAATAAATTAAATTAAAAGTGTTTCTATTATTTACACTTTTTATAAAACATTTGTAATTATACAATTAGTTTAGTTCTTTTATATGAACTTTATAAGAGTTTTTACTCATTCAAATCAGAATACAATTTAACTAAGGAAATTAAGCAAACAAAATAAATTTTAATTTGTTATTGTATTAAATTTTTAATTATTACTTCAATCTTATTATAATATACCTCTTTTATAATTTTTATTGGAAAATAACTTTTAAAAATATTTTTAGAACTTTTCACGTCTTTTATTTTTAATTAAGGATGTTTCCTCTTCAAATCTATTATATCAAAGAATATTAAGCATCTCTTCTAAGATAAATTTTTTAGAGTAACAATTTACAGAGGTTTGTCTCCTTTAAAGTTGCTTAAATATTGGGATGATTTAGACTTATCTGCTAGATTAAAAACGATTATTTAGATTTTTTAAGCTAATTAATTAATTTATTTTCTTAACTTCTCCTTTTTAGGAAATATTTTAATTTTTTAATGAATTGTTAAATTGTAAAAATTAAATTTGTTTTTCTATTTCGTTTTGGAGTTTTAATTTTTAATAGTAATTAAAGAGTATAAGTAATTTTTTTAATTTAATTGTATATTAATTTTATTATACTTTAACTTTATATAATCATAACTATTATCGCAATTAATATTTGTTGGTAATATAAATTAAAATCACTTTTATATTAAAATTTTTAAAATTCTAATTAATTATAAAAAAATAGATAAAAAGTTCATACTAAAAGAGTTTGTATTTTACTAAATCAATCCTAACTTTTATAGAAATTAAAATGTGTGAAATATTTAATGATTAGTAAATAAAGCACTTTAATATACATTTTTGTAAGTATAAAAATTTAAAAAAATTAAATTAAGATAAAAACAATAAAAATAATAAACTTATTAATCATTCAATTTTATTATTAATGAATATTTGAAACTAATAAGGTTACATTTTTAATTAAAAAATTATGCTTTAAATCATAAAAAAATATATTTTCACATAATAATATATGATAGTAAATATGCTTATAATAAGACTAATTATATTTTGCATTCCTAAAATATTTATATAATAGACAGTGTACATATTAAGCTAAGTTAATATTTCTTCTTTAAAATAAATTGTCACACCAATATTTAAAAAATTACAAATTTAAAAAAGTCTAATAATGTAGATATTTAGAATTTTTCTAATAGGAAAAGTTATTTATTTTCAAAATATCAAAAATTTATAAAATATCAGAGGTATATTTCTTTTTTATTTCATAAATGTAATTTATTTTTTGTTTCAATCGTTTCTAGCATATCTTCTTCGTGCTTTATTTACTGTTTGGATTTCAATAGTTATTATAATAAAAATATTATTTTAGTTTGTAATTTTAATTGAATAATCTAATAAAAATGATAAAAAAACTATACTAATAAAATAAAAAGTTTTTGAAGCCTAAAAATGTTTAGATTTTAAAAGTTTAAATATAAACAAAATATAAATTCTTTATATTGCTATTTTTTGCTATAATATTAACTATAGATTTAATTCTTAGTTACCATTTGTTTAAGTTCATATTAATTTTTGCTGTTCTATTTGAATATAAAATATTTTGCTATTAAATATAGAATTAAAAATGATAATAAAATTAATAAGACTAACGTAAAAATAGTGTTTAAATTAATTAATTTACATTGTAATGAAAATAGTATAATTAATATGTTGGGCGTTAAATTATTTAAATTAAGAATAAAATTACTTTAATTGAGAAAAAATTGAAGTTTAATTATCAAATTTACTATAAGTTATTTTCTTATCTTTATAATTGGCATTCTAATATTCCATCAATAGATATTTAGAAGAAAATTAAAGATTTTTAAAAAATAGAGTGAAGAAGAAATATATCCTATTAAAAGAAACCCGAAAATAGATTTAATAAGCTAATCAAATCCTTATCAAGATGAAAGTGAAAGAGAGTCACAATTTAATATAAAAACTTTTAAATTTAGCATAATTATGCAATTATGTCTCGATATTTCAAATATTTAAACATTTGTAGTTTATAATTATTAAATTATCAATCTTATATCAAGAATTTTAATATGTTACTTTTATTAATTGCCCAAGTAATTGATTATGTTACATAAGTTATTTTTAAGATATTAAATAAATCTCTTTAACATTTAAACTAATATTAACTATTATTTGTTAATTGATACAAAAATAAACTAATTTATAATAGAAAATTCTTAAAATTATTCTAATTTTTTTAAGATTTTTACTTTAAAGACTTTTCTACTGAAAAATATTTTTAGTTTATTCTAATCATTATAAAATGTATATATATTCGTATATTCTTAAAAATAAATTCTTTTTAAACAAATCTTTCGTTTTCTAGCTATCATTTTATAAAATACTTTATATAATTAATTCCAAAACTGCTTTATTTATTTTTTCCATAATTTAAGTAATTTTAATTACTTTTTTCTAAGAAAAAAATATATAGAAGGCTTAAAGAAAGGTTTCTGCACCATCTCCAGGAAATAGGAGAGGAAACCAGAAACCACTCTTAATCAGTCGTCTTACATTTAACCCTAATCTTCTCCTTAATAAGACTAAACTTCGGTGAAATTATATTAATCTTCATTACCCAGGGAAGAATACCTAATTGTTAGGACAAGCCATGAACTCACTCCGTCAACGCAGGAAAAGCCAAGGAAGCAGCCTAAGTCAGCTCTACATTAGGAGGTGTCGGAAGTTAAAAGAACGAATACCATCCTTTCAATTTTTTATGCTAATTTTATTAAACTTAAAGCTTATAAAATAGTAATATTTTTCGTTATGAATATTTTGCTGTTTACATAAATTTTCATTTTTTAATTAAATGCTTTTTAAATTCTAATTATTATAAAATAAATATTAAAGCATCTAATGAAGAGAAAGTTTATTTTTGTCTAAGCTAATTTAATTTTATAGAAATTAAAATGTGTTAATTGGCTAATGTTTAGTAAATAAAGCACTTTAAGATAGATTTTTTAATTATAGGTAAATTAAAAAATAATTTTAAATTAAGAGAAAAACAATTAAAATGATAAATTTATTAATCATTTAACCCCATTATCGAAGAAACGAGCCTAAATTAATAGGGTTACATTTTTAATTAAAAATATATGCTTTTAATTATAAAAACAGTATATGTTCACATAATATATAACATAGCATAACATAACATAACATAATTTATTAAAGTGACTTCACCTTTATTTGGTTAGTCACGAAATTAGAGTTTGTAAAAGTTTATCTAAATCAAAAGCCTTCAACGTCATATTTCATCTGGTTTTTCCGGATCATAAATTCTTAAAAATTGTTTAGTTTATTCTCTCGTTAATGCTTGGAAATCAAATCATACTTATCATCTCACATATCGTCTTAGTGCATCTGTAATCTTTGTAGCTTCTTAGTAAAGTTAAAATCTTTTTTTCTAGTATAAAATTCCGTTTGGTGTGCAATAAATCTTAAATAAATTTTAAATTCCTCTCTTTGTTTCTTGATATTATTTACTCTTGAATCTATAGCATTTATTTACCTTGTGACCATATTTTTTACAATATCAACATCTTTTTTCTATTTTTTTAATAGGAAAGTGACGGGTCCTGTATTCCTTTTGATTCTGGATTAGAACATTAGTTAAGCTTGATTTGCTGTAATTAACTAATTCTTTGGTCGAAATTTTGTCTTAGATTCCATTCGACTTAGGTAATTAATGTTTACATCTCTTAAGAAGATGTCTATTAGTTAAATTTTTCTTTAGGATTTTATTCATTTAACAATCTGTTGATTGTTAGCATTAGAAATTAAGTTATTTATTTAAGATCTTACACTTCTTTTGCTAGCTTCTGATTATCCAATTGCAGCAAATAGAAGTCGCTAGAAAGGTCAGGTTAACTGGTAAGTTTGTTGGAGAAGCCTTTGTTTTCTTAGATGCCATTTTATTTTAATATAATATACAATAGTAAATATGCTTATTAGATAAGATTAAATAAAACTTACCTTCCGAAAGCATTTATACAATAATCAGTGTATATATAAAACTGAGTTATTATTTCTACTATAAAATAAATGTTGCTTCAATATTTTGAAAAATAACTATCTGAAATTAACTACTTAAGAAGATTAGGTGATTAGATTTTTTCCGATAGGAAAAAGTTATATATTTTTGAGATATCAAAATTTTTTAATATACTTTATGTATATAATTTTCTTTATTTTAGACAAAATATTCCAATCAATTTTAGAAAAACTTCTCCATACTTTTCATATGATTGGATTTTATAAATTTTGCTATAAAAGTATTACTTTAATTTGTATCTTTGATTGAAAATAATATGAGATGTTAAATATTATTGATTTATTAAAGTTAAAAGTTCTTGAAAATTAAAAATATTTAGAGTTTTAAAGCTAAAATGCAAAAAATATAAAAACATTTACGTTGTTATCTTTTATGCTAATATCCATTATAGATTTAAATAATTACCATTAATTTCATTTTTTATCAATTTTGTTGTTCTTTCTGTAAAATTATGTTGTTATTTTTTGAATATATATGAATAAAGATGATAATGAAATTGATTAGAATAATGTAGAAAATACTGTTTTAAATAAGTTTATTTATATTGTAATGAGAAGTAGAAAAACTAAGATTTAAGCTTTTAAAAGCTTTAAACTAAAAAAATGCAATTAACTTAGAAAAATGATATTTAGTTATATTAGAAATATAAGATATTTTATTAACTTATTATTATAAAATTAATTTTTATATATTTAATTTTTTATTAGAATGGGCAAAAAATATCTTATTAAGGCATTAAAAATTTAAAAATCTTTAGTAAGAAATTACAATAATGTGATATAGAAAAAATAGAGCTTTAGTTAACAAATAATCAAATAATTTACAGTAAAAAGACATATAAAAAGAAAAAAAATTAATTAGTAAGTATTAAAATTATTTAAGAAAAGTGTAAAATAATAAAAAAATTACTTTTTTAGATTTAATATCTTAAAATAAATAAATTTATTGAATTTGTCAAGATTTAATAATAAAATGTATAAATCATTTATAATATAAGAATTATTATATAACGAGAATATCTTTAGTTAATTAGAGTAAATTTACTCTATGTATTTTTATAATACTCTTCCTTAAATAATTAAAAGAGAAGTTTTCATTTTAAAATCTCTAAATTAAATTTTAGAGATGTTTAATTAAATAAATTATTTCCAATTAGAAAGATATTTACTAAAATTTAACTTAAATCTTTTTAATATTAATTAGTTAAATTAAACATAATTAAAATCTAACTAATGTTTTAGAAATTAAAATTAAAAAATACTAATTTTTTATATTCAATTTAATTTTTTTAATTCAAAAAATAAAGAAAATAAAAATAATAATAATATATAGTAAAGCAAAAAAGCATAATAGATTGCTTAATATTTACGAAAGAATTTAGATTGAAATTGAGTAGATGTATTTAACAAAATTTTGATGGAATATTTTCAGAAAACATTGTTTGCAAAAGAATTTTGAAAATATTTTATTTATTGAAAATACAATACAGAATACTAAGTAAAACAATATTAAAAAAATGTTTTTCCTTTTTTTAAGTTTGAGAGAAAATTAAGTTGTTGATAGTTCTTTATTTTTTCTATTCTTAGTCTAATATGTTTCTAAATTAGACTCATTTCTTTTTAACAAAGAATTATTGTAATTTATGAGATTTAGAATAAATGAAAAATAACAATTTTTTTTAATTTTAAGAATTTTTAGTTAAAAAAAATAAATATTTAATTAAATAAATAAGAAAAATGATTATCATTTAACTGCTTTTTATGTTTAAATTATATTTTAAACTTTCCTATAAATTGCAAGATACATCTAATAAATACTTTGTCTTTTCTCTTAAATTAATCATTTTGCTTAATAAAAATATCAAATTTAATTTTTTTTTAGAATAATAAGAGTTTATATGTTTTATGCATAAAAAGCATCAAGCAAATGATACACAATTTTATTCGAGAGATTTATATATTTTTATAAAAAATCTTGATAAATAAATTATAATAATAAAAAATTTGAGTTGCTTATAAGAATAAACCTAAGTTAAGGTTTTTTAATAATATGAAAAATAAAGATCCATAATATTGTAATTTGATAATAATAAGTAAGAAATTATAGCTAATTTAATATTAGAATAAGATTGTTTCTAATTTTTATAATCTTTATTTATAAAAACCTTTTATATTTTATTCGTTTTTATGTATACATATTTATTTTTATTTATTTTGGCATTAAATTTAAAATTTTAATGAAATATAGATATTTCGATCCCTTTTCACCTATCTCTAGTGTTATTCTAGCTTTCTTATTTAAATGGGTCGATTATATTCGGTTATTATTAATTACCTTCTTAACTCTCTTGTCGAATATTTTCCTTCTACCTTAAATTGAATCATTTAAATCTCTAAAATTATCCAATTTATCTTTTTTAACGTTTGTATACATTTCAGTATTTTTTTTAGTTTTTGATATTTTTTTCTATCTTTTTTCAATAATGACTAGAAGCTGTAAAATTATATAAATTCTGTAGAGATGTTTCTGTGAGCCGCTCGATAATTTTATTTCTTTATTGAAAATTGTTTATAGGCTTTTCTTCTCATCTTGCTTATCAGATTTTACAATCTAAAACTAGAATTAGCAATGATTCTTGATTTTACTATATTATTTGTTTTTCTGATAATATAATTCCTTTATATTATGCTTAAGCAGAAACTAGCGATTTGAAACATGCTAAATGTTCCAAAAGGCATTTAAATCTCTCTCTAACACTTTAAACTTTAGTTAATTTCTTTATGCTTGGTGAATTTATACAAAAAATTACAATATTCCTTCAACTGTTAGATTTTTTTATAAATTCAAACATAAAAAATCATTGCTCTTGAATTGTAGAAGAAAAATTAGAAATTTCTCATGGCACCTGAGAAATAATCCTCTCTTGGCTTTTTCGTAAAAAAAGAAGAATAATAATCTAACATAATTGAATAGGAGCATCAATAATATTAAGAAATATAATCTAAGGAAGCTTTTGCATAATCTGAGTAGCAACGAATTACTTATATATAATTCGAATTAAAATAACAAAGATAAAGGATAGAAAAACTAGAAAAAATGTATTAAGAATTCATTTAATCACTAGATCATTAATTTCCATCATTGGAAGAAGCAATCGATAAATTCGAATCGTAAATAGAAATTAAATTGGAACAAATTTATAAAAATTTAATCAAATTCCTCAAATGTTTTAATTCTAATTTTCTAAACTTGAATACGAAGCAAAATAATTTTAGGAAAAATAAAAAGACAAATATTAGAAGAACTCTTTTGCTTTTGATCAACAAGGACAGGATAAATATACATAAAGAAATTCGATAACTCAAGATTCAACGAGGAGAATAACAACTGGAGAAGAAACTAGAAGGAAAATTATTTTTTTAGGGAGATATAAGGAAGTCGGACTAATGAAGTCCTACGACATCCTTTAGCTTAGGAGAGAGCAGGAACAAATAGTAGTTAACTTTGGAGCTCTTCTCTAAGATTATAAATTTAATTTTTTTAATTGAAATATTTTATAAAAAATTAATTCAAATTTCTTTAATAAATTTTCTTAAAAGCAGATTTAATTTACTTAATCAAATTCTTTTAAGTAAGTTGCAATACTTTACAAAGTCTACATCTAAAAATTAAAAATAAGAGAATTTTATTATGATAGAAATTTATGAAAAAAGTAATTCAATTCAATTTAAATGTTCTGCAGTAGCTTCAAGCCGCCACACAAAATAAAAGTTTTTTAATCTTGGTGGTTTTTCTTCTTGATTCTCTCTTGTCCCAATTCTCATCTTCTCTTGAAGTTCTTGATTGTTTTTATTTTTTCTTGTATATTTGTCCGTCTTTATTGCAATACAGTTTCTTCCTTTCCTTTTCTTCTTTAATTCAGTATTCTTTCTTGAATTTCTAGAATTTCTTACATCTTCTGTACAGAAGATTCTGGCTTTTACAAAAGTAACATTTCTTCTTTATCTTTCTAGCCGGCTCCATCTTGATTACCTGCTCTTCTTCTATTTCCATTTTGTCGATCTTAGGAATTTCTTGTCTCTAACTTAATATTATTTCCTTATTCTAATCTTGTATCGTTTTTATTGAGGCGCTCATCTGTTTCAACTCTTCCTACTGATACTTCCAGAGAACTCAAGCTCCCTTTCCCAATTTGCCGTTCGAAGCTCTCTTGAGTCCTGTTGCTCGATTAAATCCATTAGCTTCGTATTTTCCCTCTTGAGCTTCTTAACCTCTTCCTATAAGTTTATGGTTACCTTGATTAGTTGTTCTATGCTAAACTACCCAGATGGATAGACTTCTGACACCTCCTAATGTAGAGCCGACTTAGGCTGCTTCCTTGGCTTTTCCTGCGTTGACGGAGTGAGTTCATGGCTTGTCCTAACAATTGGGTATTCTTCCCTGGGTAATGAAGATTAATATAATTTCACCGAAGTTTAGTCTTATTAAGGAGAAGATTAGGGTTAAATGTAAGACGACTGATTAAGAGTGGTTTCTGGTTTCCTCTCCTATTTCCTGGAGATGGTGCAGAAACCTTTCTTTAAGCCTTCCATATTTTTTTTTCTTAGAAAAAAGTAATTAAAATTACTTAAATTATGGAAAAAATAAATAAAGCAGTTTTGGAATTAATTATATAAAGTATTTTATAAAATGATAGCTAGAAAACGAAAGATTTGTTTAAAAAGAATTTATTTTTAAGAATATACGAATATATATACATTTTATAATGATTAGAATAAACTAAAAATATTTTTCAGTAGAAAAGTCTTTAAAGTAAAAATCTTAAAAAAATTAGAATAATTTTAAGAATTTTCTATTATAAATTAGTTTATTTTTGTATCAATTAACAAATAATAGTTAATATTAGTTTAAATGTTAAAGAGATTTATTTAATATCTTAAAAATAACTTATGTAACATAATCAATTACTTGGGCAATTAATAAAAGTAACATATTAAAATTCTTGATATAAGATTGATAATTTAATAACTATAAACTACAAATGTTTAAATATTTGAAATATCGAGACATAATTGCATAATTATGCTAAATTTAAAAGTTTTTATATTAAATTGTGACTCTCTTTCACTTTCATCTTGATAAGGATTTGATTAGCTTATTAAATCTATTTTCGGGTTTCTTTTAATAGAATATATTTCTTCTTCACTCTATTTTTTAAAAATCTTTAATTTTCTTCTAAATATCTATTGATGGAATATTAGAATGCCAATTATAAAGATAAGAAAATAACTTATAGTAAATTTGATAATTAAACTTCAATTTTTTCTCAATTAAAGTAATTTTATTCTTAATTTAAATAATTTAACGCCCAACATATTAATTATACTATTTTCATTACAATGTAAATTAATTAATTTAAACACTATTTTTACGTTAGTCTTATTAATTTTATTATCATTTTTAATTCTATATTTAATAGCAAAATATTTTATATTCAAATAGAACAGCAAAAATTAATATGAACTTAAACAAATGGTAACTAAGAATTAAATCTATAGTTAATATTATAGCAAAAAATAGCAATATAAAGAATTTATATTTTGTTTATATTTAAACTTTTAAAATCTAAACATTTTTAGGCTTCAAAAACTTTTTATTTTATTAGTATAGTTTTTTTATCATTTTTATTAGATTATTCAATTAAAATTACAAACTAAAATAATATTTTTATTATAATAACTATTGAAATCCAAACAGTAAATAAAGCATGAAGAAGATATGCTAGAAACGATTGAAACAAAAAATAAATTACATTTATGAAATAAAAAAGAAATATACCTCTGATATTTTATAAATTTTTGATATTTTGAAAATAAATAACTTTTCCTATTAGAAAAATTCTAAATATCTACATTATTAGACTTTTTTAAATTTGTAATTTTTTAAATATTGGTGTGACAATTTATTTTAAAGAAGAAATATTAACTTAGTTTAATATGTACACTGTCTATTATATAAATATTTTAGGAATGCAAAATATAATTAGTCTTATTATAAGCATATTTACTATCATATATTATTATGTGAAAATATATTTTTTTATGATTTAAAGCATAATTTTTTAATTAAAAATGTAACCTTATTAGTTTCAAATATTAATTGATAATAAAATTGAATGATTAATAAGTTTATTATTTTTATTGTTTTTCTCTTAATTTAATTTTTTTTAATTTTTATACTTACAAAAATGTATATTAAAGTGCTTTATTTACTAATCATTAAATATTTCACACATTTTAATTTCTATAAAAGTTAGGATTGATTTAGTAAAATACAAACTCTTTTAGTATGAACTTTTTATCTATTTTTTTATAATTAATTAGAATTTTAAAAATTTTAATATAAAAGTGATTTTAATTTATATTACCAACAAATATTAATTGCGATAATAGTTATGATTATATAAAGTTAAAGTATAATAAAATTAATATACAATTAAATTAAAAAAATTACTTATACTCTTTAATTACTATTAAAAATTAAAACTCCAAAACGAAATAGAAAAACAAATTTAATTTTTACAATTTAACAATTCATTAAAAAATTAAAATATTTCCTAAAAAGGAGAAGTTAAGAAAATAAATAAATTAATTAGCTTAAAAAATCTAAATAATCGTTTTTAATCTAGCAGATAAGTCTAAATCATCCCAATATTTAAGCAACTTTAAAGGAGACAAACCTCTGTAAATTGTTACTCTAAAAAATTTATCTTAGAAGAGATGTTTAATATTCTTTGATATAATAGATTTGAAGAGGAAACATCCTTAATTAAAAATAAAAGGTGCGAAAAGTTCTAAAAATATTTTTAAAAGTTATTTTCCAATAAAAATTATAAAAGAGGTATATTATAATAAGATTGAAGTAATAATTAAAAATTTAATACAATAACAAATTAAAATTTATTTTGTTTGCTTAATTTTCTTAGTTAAATTGTATTCTGATTAGAATGAGTAAAAACTCTTATAAAGTTCATATAAAAGAACTAAACTAATTGTATAATTACAAATGTTTTATAAAAAGTGTAAATAATAGAAACGCTTTTTATTTAATTTATTTTAAAAATATTTTTATTAGTTTTAGTTGAGGAAAACAATTTCGTCTTTCTTTATATTTACTAAGCTTTGGAATTTTAAGCAATATTTTTATTTAAGTTGATTCATATTTATAGAATGTATTAAGTAAAATGATGTAAATAGATATATTTTGAAGTGAGAAGCTTGATTTTTATAAGTAATAATTTAGTTTTAAGCATTTTATTAATTTTAATAATTTATAGTATATTTGTAAGTTTAATCAGTTAATTATATTAAGAGTTTGATTTAGCATAAAGTATTCCACTGTATAAATATGCTTAGATAATACAATTGAAAATACTAAATATTAAATAATAGATCGATTTAAAGGTAGAATCGTAATGAATATATATAATTAATTAAAATATAATAGTTTCAATATTTAAGTATATTGAGATATAGTTGCAATAAATATAGCTTAGACTATAAATATTACAAATATGTTTAAAGATAAAAGTTTGTAAATGTCAATCAAACTTCTTCTTGTTCTTTCTTTATCATATATTTTTATTTATTGTCTTGATGAAATTTGTCTTTTTTCCTTCTAGAAACTCTTCTAAAAACTCAACTTGTAGTTCAAACATTTCAATACGCTTTTTTAGTAATTTAGAATGAAAATTTTTGATTAATTTGTCTATTTTAGGAATTTGATTTTTTGAATAATGTTTGTTTATATAGTTTTAGTCATAAAGAATTAGTTTCTTCTTGTCTTTTTCTTCAAAAGCTTTATGACTTTCAAGTTCCTCAATAATGTCTGCATAGTATTAATGAAGATATATAGTGTATATAGCAGTTTATCATAATTGTTATTTTAATGTCTGATTAGTATAATCTAATTAATAGTATTTTTTAATTTCCATTATTAATAAAAGCAAATGATTATTCTTTAATTTTTTTATCAATTTAATATAAGAAATAAAACATAATTATTTTTAATCTAATAAACATAAATTATTATTAAAAATATTGATAATGATTAGCTTCAAAAAGGATTAAAATTAAAAATGAATCAAAATTAAACTTTTAAAAGTATGATAAGAATTTACTACTTAGTTTCATATTTAGATTAGACCAAAATTATGAAATAAATATAAATAAATTTATTAAAAATAAGAAGTAAATTAAATACAACTTAAAATTTTAACTTTAGATGAAATAAAGATATTTTGCATAATAAATATATAAGAAAATTTATAGAAAATAATTTTACAATTAAGAATAGTAATTTAATTATAAAATAATTAGTAAAAATTTAAAATTAATATTAAAAAATTATATATATTAAGTTTTAATTTATATTCAAACTATAAACGGATAACTTTAAATTTATGTTATTGTTAATTGATACTTTTTCTATTTGATATTTCTAATATTGAAAAATAGAGTTAATAGAATTAGAATTTTCCAGATTAATAAATAATTGCTATTTTTTTTTAATTCGTAATTTATTAAAATAAAATAATAATCTTATATTTACATTTCTTATATTCTACAAGTTTTAGTAAAATAAAAAAGAAAAAATTTAAGTTGAGGTTCTTAATTTTACCTTATTACAAATATAATTTTATATAAATCAAATTATTAGCTAATTTGAAGAACTCGTAATAAAAATAACGATTGATAATAGTTGTACTACCATTTTTAGGTTAACTATTTTTAAGTTCAATTGTATTTGTTTATAAACAATTTTGCTGCTTCCTGCGGAGTTTTTCATAATTTTTGCATTTTAAAGTATTCTTAATTTAAGTCTTTCATCGAATGAATCTAGTATATGAGATATTAAGGTTTTTCTTTTTCTACTGCTCAGTCTTCTACTTCCTCTTCTAATATGATATAAACTTATGCTCCTTCTAGTATGTTCTTCATTTTAATATTGTTTGCTCTTGTTTTTTCTTCTCACAATTTTAGTCCTAAGAAGAATTTTCTTCTATAAATTTTTCCTTATTGTGTGCAATACAGTCAATTCAGAGTTTCATTTCTTCTATTTTTGTAAATTACCAGCATTATCAAACTAAGTGATCTTTTTTCTTGCAAAACCATCATATTATTATCTTACTTTTTTATAGGCTGGTATTTATTCCTAATTAATGTCCATTGAATCTCCTTTGAGTTATTTTTTAATTAAATTGATTAAGTTTATGCTGCAATTTTTTTAAAGCTTCTCTTCTATATATGTTATTCGCATATTCACTTCCAATGATCCAGGTTTACTGCTTAATTTTTAAATTAGTTATTATCTTGCTACATCTTTGCAACATTTAATAGAGTTTCTTAATTTTTCGTTTAGTCCTTTATTTAGTTCTTGAGACTCTTATTTTATGCGTATAACTTTTGCAATTACTTTTAGTATAAAGATTTAATAATATCTATTTTCTTTATTCTAGGAAAAAAGCATTTTCTATGATATAATAATTTATTATAAACATTATTTTATTTCTTCATGAGCAAAATATAAATAATTGAATTAGTACCTATAAGGAATCTATTCATTAATTATTATTTTATGTATTCTAATTAAGATTATCCTTTATAACAAATTTATTAAGACTCAATTAAATTAGATTTAGCTTAAATTAGCAAATATCGACACATCTGACAAATCTTATACAAATAATTATTTTATTTCCTGTCAAAGTTAAATAGTAAACTCTTCTTATGTTGTCATACCTATATAAATGAAGTTGAGATTTATTCTGCCTTGACAATTATTACTATTTAATAAAAAAATTAATAAAAAACGAGAAAAAATTCATTTTCGCACTTTTTTAAACCTTAACTATAGTATAAATATGTTTTTCTTTTCTGAAAAGGACCGTTAAGAGTTAACAAAAGTTGACAATTGAGAATATGGTTTAAAGTAGTTAAAAAGGATAAATCGAAAAAAATAGCAGGCATCCGAAAAGGGTTTCTTTACCACTTTTTCCTTAGAAAAAAAGGAAGAGAGAAAGAGAAATGCCACTTTTTCTAACCTCAAATCTTTACTTTAATTAGATCAACTTTCTAACCAACAAAAAATTTAATAATAGACCTAAAAACTTTCAAAGCCGGGCAAAAGGCAGAAGCAAACTCCATAAAATCCAAAAACGAAAGAAAAACTTCGAAAACAACAAGAAATGATATTGCATGGCTAGTTACGATTCTTTAGCTTCAACTATGAGCAAGTTAATGAAGAATAGTTTGCATTGATGGTGTTGATCCTCCAAGAAGAGGTTTAAAAGTTGAAATACTTGAAGGAAAAACTAATTTTCAAGTTAGAAAAAAAATGGATTGGGATCGTATAGATAACTATGAGCGCTAAATGAATGTGTTCTTCAGCATCCAGCACCATTAGGATAATAATACGATTTAACAGAGAGAACAAGTGTGAAATAAGAATAGGAAATTAAACTCCTAAAAGAATAAAGAATGAAATAGCTGAATACTGGATCGATCCCAATTGTGGTTATAGAACCCTAAGCTTAATCTTGAATGAGACTAATCCCATCAGGAAGAGATTCTTCTGCTGCGGAAGCCAATAAAACTTATATCAGAACTATCGGAAGGTTCCAATAGAAACAATGGGATTTCTGATAAGCAAAGCGAACAGAAAAAATTAGGCTAAGCAAAATTTTTTACAACAAGAATGAAAGCATGCACAAAAGGTAGAAGATGGAGCTTCAACCAAGATTAAACAGGAATATAGGACGGAAAAAATATTAAAAATTTCGTGGATACAAAACGCATAATCTTCCTGTTGCTCCAAAGTTTTAACTAAAGCGAGGAAATTGAAGCGCTATTATTCCTGACATGGTGAAATTCCCTAATAATGGAGAAAAAGTTTTATAAAATTATACATAGTTAAAGAGTATTTATTAAATTATGCAATTTTCTTGATTAATAAATTTTATTTTATAGATAATTTTTCTATTTTATATATATAAAACTTCTTCTATTATGAAATATATATTTAATATTTGCTTCAAAACTCTTAGTTTATATGATATATTAGGCTTATCAATTTTTTAATATAAATGAAATTATTTCATAAAATTGAAGATTTATTTTGTAATTGAGTTTTTACTATTTTTATTTTAGATAAAATTGTTATATTTTTATT
This sequence comes from Loxodes magnus, assembly GCA_946699065.1. Taxonomy (NCBI): domain Eukaryota; phylum Ciliophora; class Karyorelictea; order Loxodida; family Loxodidae; genus Loxodes; species Loxodes magnus. The sequence goes on from CAMPDV010000061.1 coordinate 463,877, forward strand.
ATAGTAGAAATTTTATATTTACAAATTTTATTATACATTACCTGAAGGCTTACTTGAAAAAATGGACATATATTTAGATATGGAAAGAGCTGCATACCAAAGAGGTGCTACGCGTTCTATAATCAAATTTATTATTATTGTTATTTATACAAAATTAAATTTATTTAACTAATTAATTTATATATGACAGAAAATTTGCTTTTATTTAAATATTTTTAAACTAATGTTTTCTTCATTTTTTTATTACATATTTAAAAATAACTCTTTAAATTTTATTTCTATTTCAATAACTTAAATTTATTAACTTTGCAAAAGCTTTCAATTTTAATTTTATATTATATTAAATAAAAAATAATTACAGTTATCATTTTAAGATTTTATTACTTTCTAATTTTCTTAATTTAAATTAAGTTAAACTTTTTATTATTTATTTTAATTCATTTAATTTGCTTTTAAATATTTAATTTTTATTTTAGCCTTAAATATGTTGCATTTATTATTTTTTATACTTTATATTTATAAAATTATTAATTCATAATTTATAAGCTTCTATTATAACTTTTAAGTTTATCATTATGATCTAATAAAAAGTTCTTAGAAAAAGGCTAAAATATCTTAATAATATTTGTTTTTAATCTTTAAATTTGCTAATTTCTTAAAAGATAAATGTAAATATCATTTTTTAAAGTAAATATTATCCTAAGTCACCTAATAAGTATGAACATTAGTGCCTTTAATCTTCAAAGTAATAGATATATGTTTTATACAACTAAACTTTCTATCCTTTAGAATCAAAAAATATTAAACTATTTGTAATATTTTTAATTTTTATAATAATAATAGGATAAATTAAGTTTAGCAATTTTCGAGGATTTTCACCTCTTCATGCTGGACACCAGATTGCTCTAGTGTTAAAATAAACTCTTAGATGTCTCTACTCCTCTCTCCTCCCATTACTCTTGTCATTTCCGGATCTAGCCTTATTTCTAATTAAATTTTCTCTTGTAAATGTATCCTTATTCATTTAAGTATAATCTTTCTCTTTTTTGTCTCTACTACATATGTTTTTTCTTCCTCTACTGTGCTTGTATGGTTCTTTACTTATTCCAGTACTACGTCTTTAAATTTTGGAATTCCTTGCAGCATCTTCATAAGTGTTCTGTCGAATTGAAGTATTAACATTTCTTCACTTCTTTTTAGAGTTTAACCTTAGTCTTCTTATTGGTCTCTTCAATCATCATTGGATCTCCCCTTTGTTCATCTAATTTCTTTTTTAGTATTTCCAGTCTAATACTTATATCAGATTGTTTCTGAAGCTAATTTTGAGATTAGCTACTCTGGTCTTAAGATATGTTTCAGAAAGCGCTTAGTTCTCTTTCTTAGGACATAAGTCTGGATTCTATTCCTTCCGCTAGGTTGAGTTTTTCCATCAGTTTCTCATTGTCCTTTCTCAGTTTCCTAACCTCTTCCTGGAGGTTTAGTACCACTTTGATGAGCTGTTCCATGCTCATCTGGCCAGGAGGATTGAACTTTGAGACCTCCTGGTGCAGAGCAGACTTCATCTGCTTTCTGGGCTTCTCTTCTTAGGTTGGAGTTATCTCATGTGTTGTCTTTTGAGCTTGTTTCTGTTCCTCTTCAGGTTGTTAGAATTAAGAAAAAGGTTAGGGTTAAGGGTAAGAAGACTATCCAAGATTTGATTCAGGTTTCCTCTCCAACTTTTTGTTGGTGGTGTAGAAACCTCTTTTGAATGCTTGCTTTTTTAATTTAATTATTTTAATTTTTGTAATTTAAGAAGAAATCACTTTAATAAAATGTTTATTAAACTAAGTTACTGATATGAACCAACTACTTCATTATGTTTATTAAGTTCAATCATTGTTCTTTTCATCTTCTTTAAAATAAGTCTAAATTAGTTTAAAATAAGTATAATTAAGCTGTAGTAATTTCTTATGAAGGAATATATTAGCATAAGTAAAAGAATAAACTCTTGGTATAATTTGAATCTAAGAATAATAAAGGTTTCTAAAAAGAAAGTTTTAATTATTAGATTTAACTAAATAGTATTATGTTTACTAAATTTTAGCGATAGACTTTTATTCCTTTTATTACAAATAATAGTTATTTTTATTGGTATAAAATATTTAATTACTTATAGAGATTTAAACTTATTACTTTTATAAAAGTCCTAATGCTTAGGTTCGATATCAAATAAATATTTATTATGTGAATCTTCTAAAACAATCCTCATGCATTTAGATATGAAAAATAAAAATCTACACTAAACTACTAAGTTAAGCATCTACAAAGATTTAAACTATTCAATAGAATTTATTCTATCTAATGAAGAAGTTATTAATAGAATAGTTAAGATAAAGACTAATTGAATAAAGAGAGATAACTAGAATAAGTGTTATTAGTCTGTAGATAGCAATTTGCCTTAGCTTATAAAAATGCTAGCTTTGTATTTATTTGTAAATTATAATTAAGTCAATTTTTAAATTACTTTATAGATATTTGATTGTATAAGTATAATATTTAACTTAGGTAAATTTAACCTTAGTTACAACTAAAATATAAATACTAAAGATAGTAATTAAGTACCATTCTAAAAGTAATTACTAAGTTAATAATTAGTCTTCAATTATTTGAAGATAGTGAAGATCTTAGTTAGTTTTAATTAATATTCCTATTAAACTTATTAGCTAAATAAAGAAAACTAGAAGTAACTAAATATAAGTATAAATGAGATTCATATATTTTTAATTATTAATATGTTACTTATATTTCAGAGTCTAAACATAATTATATCTAATTACATCAAGTAGAAACTTCATTACTATTAATCTAAATTATAAAGCTTCTAAAAGAACAACTAACTAAGTTAAAAGCTACTATCATCTAAATCTAAATAGACTTATTTAATTCAATCATTATGGCAAAGATATAAATCTTTAAAAAAATGGTTGAAGGTTTCAAGTCAGGGTTCTATACCACCTCTTCCTAAGCCAAAAAGGAAGGGAGGAAGCAAGAAACCAAGTCTTAATAATCTTAACAATCTTCTCTATCACAACCTTAACCAACACTGAACTAACAACTTGGAATCTAACAAAACGAGCGAAAGCCAACCTTGAAGAATATACACACGGAAACTCCAACCTCAAGCAAGAAACCGAGGAAACAGATGAAGTCTGTTCTCCATCAGGAGGTATCAGAGTTCAACCCTTCTGGCCAGATGAGCATGGAGTAGCTCATCAAAGTGGTACTGAACCTCCAGGAAGAGGTCAAGAGATTGAAGAAGGACAATGATATACTGATGGCAAAGCTAGACCTAGCAGAAGGAATTGAGTCAAGACTTATTTCCTAGGAAAGAGATCTTAACGTCTTTTGGAATATCTCACAAAGTCAGACTAATGAATCCTAAAATTAGCTTTAGAAGCAGACTGAACTGGATAACAGACTCGGAAAAGTAGAAGAGAAATTGTAAACTTTTAAGAAAGAGTAAAGCGAAACTGGAGCTATACAAATGGAAATCGAAGCCTAGAAAGAGCAAACAAATCAAGGAAAATAATTCAAAAACAAGTTTCTGCTGTGGAAGTGTATGACATTTTTATAGGAAGTGTTAGAAATTATAATAGAAATAAAGAAACTATTGGATAAAAGAACAAAAAAAGAAGAAAAAAGAAGAAGCAAGAATGAAAAGAATGTATTGCAACCCGGATGGTTCAATATACAAGATCAAGATGGAACCAAGGCAAGCTAAAGGAAGGAAAACCTGGAGAAACCAGAGTTCCCAATCTCGCTAAAATTGGACGTCCCAAGCATTTATATTTAACAGCAGGGAGCATGAACTGCTGTCCTCCTGACGGGGTTGGAAATCCCTAAAACGGAAAACTCAAAATTAATATTATGATTACACTTATTATGGCAAAGATTATATAATTCTTAAATTTAAAATTATTAAAGCTCTGTTTAGTTTATTCTAAAATGACTTTATATCTTTCATTTTGAAAGTCAGATGATTGTTTATTCTTATTGAATCCTTTTACAAAGTTGCTTTGATACTAATTTTTAGCGTATTTTAATTATAAATAATAAAGCCTATTTAAGCAATAAGCTTAGTTTAAATAATTAATTAGAAATGCTTTAGCAATCTTTAGGAATAAATTTTTAATTTATTTGTCTTTAAAGCTAAATTGTAAATATGAGCAAGTAGATCTTTAACTAAAATTATCCTATACACTTTATAATTAAAACTATTTATAAGATAAACATTCTCAACAAGCTATTTAAGGAAAATAATCAAAATATTTACAAGAACAAACAGCTTGGCATAAGTTTAGAGTATGAAATTTATTTTATATTTTCATCTTAAAGGAAATTATTTTAGATAACTAAGCATATAGAAACTATTAGCGAAGGAGGGATTTTAATTTAATTAGTCAAAGTTCTAAAAGTGTTGAAATTAATAATTAAGGGAATTTCCAAAAAGATATCATGATCTTTAAACCCAAATATTACCAAACTAAATACAAGCAAGATAAAATTCCTCACAGGGTAGAGGATATTTAATAAGGAATATTTAAAATAAAATGGAATTAAAACAACTTATGTCAGAGGCAATGCAAATTATCTTATATATCATTAAAAATTTAAATATATGTACAAAAGGAGACAACTTAAGGTTTTAGAAAAATTGTAAGAATAAGATAAATGCCTTTATTTAATATTTTCAATAGAATAGCCTTAATTTGGGAAAAATTGGAAGGAAAATAGCTTTATAAACTAAAATAAAATAACTTACGATAAACTTATTAAAGGAAATGCTAGCAATTTTTTAAATTATTTATACATCTTTATACTTAGACAAATTGTTATAGAACTCTAATTTCTTAATTAAGATTAAAAATAAAAAGCTAAATAGTTAAAGAAATTTTCATGTTGCGGCCGAAATTTAAAATAATTACTGTAAATTTGGACTTTAAGTCAATTAAAGGCTAAGAATATATGAGAATAATTAAAGATATTATATATTTTAATTAATATTAATTTAAGTTTTTTAAATCAACTAAATGAAAAGTCGATCATCAAATAAAAGGTTCCTAATCTAAATTTTCTACTTCAATTTCATCTTTTTCATAAAATTTTTAATCACTTTTTATTTCAAACGTAGGCTCTTTTACTTCCTGAAACTTTTCATTTAATACAGGTTCCAAATTTTTATTTTCTTTAAACTCTTCATTAGCTTCAAATTAATTATCCATCTCTTTTTTTGGCAAAGGTTCATAAAAATAGTCAACTTACCTTAATTCTTGCTATTAAGATTCTTAACTTTAAGTATTTGTTCTTTATCTTATTTACTATTTGCTTAAAAACATTTTCTCTTGCTTAAGTAATTAATCAGTTGGTGAATTATCTTCTTCTTATATATTTTTTTCATCTGAGAGAGCTAAAGTTTAATTTTGGATTTCCATATCATTTTATATAAGTTCTTCTTCACAGCTTAACTCTTATCTTTATGATTTATCTTTACTTGCTAAGCTCGAGTTTTAAATATCATTTTCTTAATTATTTATATTTTTTTCCTAATTTTCACTTATATCATCGTTAGAAATTTTTTAGGTTTTAAAAGATTTAATTGTTTTTTCTTGTTGCTAAGTTTATTTATTTTGCTTTTTGATTTGCTTCATTTCTTTCTAGCAGTTTTCATCGTTTAAAGATTTTTACTATTTCTAGCTTTCCTCTGATTTATTACATTCTTTATCTGTCTCACCTAAGAAGGAAAAATTTTATTTACTCGAAATATTAAATCTTCGAGCATTTTTTATTGATGGTAGTTTAGATTCTTCAATGCTCTCGTTATTTTCTATTTAAGATATTTTTTAATACTTATTACTTTTTTCTTCACTTCCAGCTTCTTATTATTCTTACTCATTGATTAAGAAGTCTTAAATAATATTATTTTAGCAATTTTATTGATTTTATTATTGCAAAATACTTTATTTCTATATATTATTTTAATCTGGAATATTAGTTCTCTATGTATTCTAAAGAGTTAATGCAGCTTCTATATTCTATTAAGAGTATAAACTTATTAAATTTTCTATTTATTATTCATTTATTTCCTTTAATAACTCTCCCATTACTAAAACTTCTTTTTCATAATATGAATTATGTTAAATTTTGTAGCTGTTCAATCCTTTCTTTCCTAAATTTTCTTACTCTAATATAGAAACTTACCTTCTTAGAAATTTGTTGTATTTTAAGTGATTTATTAATATATTTTGCTATAAACCACAAATCTCATTATTAAGTATTATGCTATAAGATAAACCACAACCAAACCAATCAAAATCAGCATAAGAAATCCGGAATAGAAACTTGTTTTTTCACTGGTTGTATTATTGTCAGCACATCTGTATATATTCCTATACGAACATGTTCTTTTAAACCATGTCTCTACCAATAAGCAATCTTAATCATCGAAATGGCATTATTCATTGTTGCAAGCTTTGTCGCATTGAACATTTCCTATCATTTCCTTTTAGCATCCTCTGGCTTCGCATATTTTTCATTACTCATTTAATGTATCATTACAATCGTTTCCATCAAAATTGCATTCACTTATGTTGCATTTTTCATCACATATGAAGTTATTTATTTTGTAAAATGGGCATCCATTTTATTCGCAATTGGTATCAATTTTACTAAACTAATCATCACAGTCACCTCCATCGTATTTGCATTAGCTATGATAGCAAGCAGGATTACATTTTCCGTCTCCAATTCATTCTAAAGGACAGAATAAAGGACATTCAGTGCAGTCTTTGTAGTCGTAATCACATTAAGGAATGTTACATTTTGCATCACACTCTCCATCGTTTAATCAGTATCCTTAGCAACCTTTTTCTACACACTTATTATAATTTGTAGAAATGTTTGTTTCTCCATTTTTACAGTCTTCTCCATCAAAATCGCATTCTATATTATTACACTAAGCATCACAAATTCCATCACCAACATATGATCAGTAGCAATCTTAGCTGCACTTGTCGTAATCACAAATAGGTTAGTCGTATTAGCATTCTTTGTTTAAGCATTCTTAGTTGCATGTTTCATTCTATCACCAACATTTAATGAAGCAATCAGAGAATTAAACTTATTCTTTCTGATCTATATCAAGTAATCTTTGATCGAGTAAAGCTCTTTCGTTTGATGAGGAAGCACAATCTCCCAAATCAAATTGGCATTCTTGTCTATTGCATCATAAGTCACATTATTAATTGCCTAATTGCTTACTGGGACAATCATAGTTACAAAAACTGAAATTAAGCTAAGTATGAAAATATTTAATGGAAGAGTCTATGACATATTAAAAGTAGCATCTGTCTTCTATTACATCAAAGCATGTTTTATATCCTCTTGGAAATATTTCGTTGTAGCCAAGTATAAAGATTGTAAACAGACCATGCAAAATTAAAGACCAGGGAATTAGTTTCTAAATAGAGTTGTGAATTTGATAGGAAAAATTGGGAGTTTTCTTGTAATATCTCGATAAAAGATATTTGTCAGACCAGTAAATAAGTGTTATAGTAAAAAAAGCAAAAATAACTATGATTGGAATTCCTGCTGAATATGTCAAAACTGTAAACACTATAACACATATCATTACGTATTGTTGAATAAAAAAGAACTCAGATCCAACCATGGCTTTATTTAATTCATCTTGCGTGAGAGCGATTTTTTATTTCTATGCTTTATGACATTTTGAAATTGTTCGAAGAAGCGTTTAAAGCAGCGGGAAAAGCATTGTGACAAAAATAGGCATAACAATTCCTTTACTTGTACTCACATATCAGCGTCTTGTTCATAATTCATATTTAATAGAGCTTATAGTTAGGATTGTAAAGGCCAAGTTGAAGAGTTAAAAGAAGAACATTTTAAAGCCAATATTCACTCATTCTTCTACTTTATCTTAGTTTCTTTATGATTTATTTAGCTTCTATAAAATGATTGTGATTAACTTATTTGATATTAGAATTACAATTCCACTTCCTACTTGGATAGCTCATGAATTCAACAGCTCTTTTAAATATTCTTTACAAAATTAAGCTTTTTCTGTTTTTTGTAAGATAATTTCCAATGTATCTTATTATTAGCATCAACAATAATAGCCAGTTGATTTGAGAGAGTCTTCAAACTATCTTACTGCTTTGAAATAATCAATATCCTCTAATCTTTCTAAATTTTATAGTTCTTGCTAAAACTTCTTATTCGCATTATCGTAATATCAAGTACAATCTGACTATGAAGGGAAATTCTCGTTTTATGCTTAATTTATAGCCCAAACTAGAAGTAGAGATATTCCAACTACTATAACGGAAATAAAAGTAGCTAAGTAAGAGTAAACATTTCTTTTCAAAGATTTTATTTATAAGTTTTCCCAGATTATTAACGAAGGATCATTTGCTTCCTTGACTTTGAAAGTATCTTTTTTATTTCATTTAATGCTATCAGGCTAGTTTTTTGTAAATATCTTTGTGGTTTAATAATCTTTTAAGCATTTCATTTTTGCTTCTACTTTCTAAAATATTATAAATACTTTATAAACTTCATTTTCTTCGTTCCATTATGTTAAATTATCCAATATTTCTTTTTATAATTTTTTCTTCTCTTCTTCCAACTTTTTTAAGTATTTCTAGCCCCTTTAATTACATTTGCATGTAAAAACTCTAGAGCAGAACTCTATAAAAGCTAAACATTTTCCCTATTAAATACCAGAGTTAAATCTACGTTCTTCTAACACTTACTTAATAATTAGTTCTGAAAGTTTTTTGCATTAACTTAAAAATTTTCTATGAGAATCGCCTAAGGCTATCTCATGTATTTCTCCATATTTTCCAAAAAACTCTTTTAATTTATTTTCACTTGCACTTTATTAAGGTAAATCCATTACTTAGATAGAATAGTCACTTATTTCTAAATTTTCTTTCTTATATTTTATTATCATTCTGATACTCTTAGCTCAATACCAAATGATGAAAATTAGGAAGAGAATGGACTAGAAGAAATCTAGTAATCCGACTTAAAGATTTCTTTTCTCAGTTCTTTTGACTATTTCTTCTTCGTATTCTTTCTGCTTTTTATCTTTATCCAAATAGCGTTAGATTCTATCATCAGTGATTTCATTTTTTTTATATCACGAGTAGTCAAATTTCTTTTAATAAAAGTCTACATCTAATTTAGTTAGATTCTTAAAATATGTCGAGTCTTTATCATAAAACCAAAATTAAATTTTGTATTCTCCAGTATCTAAGTTTCCAGCACTAAAGCGTTCATAAACACCTGCTTCTTCTTTATGATAATAGCCTCCATTGTAATAGATTACAAGTTTTCCTATATCCAATATACTTAAGATGAAGAAAATGATAGCCATTCACTTTACTCAGTCAAAATACAGCGCAATTCCTAAATCTTACTCAATAAGATCCTTAGGAGAAAATCGTATAAAAGAGAACTTATTACCACTGGCATCTCTAAAGGAGTTCTTATTTAGATACTAGATACCATCATTTAGATCAGATTCTTTAGTGAATTTACTCAAAGCTTTTAATACTGGATCTTAATCTAATGCTTCAACTCTATTTTCTAAGTCCCTGTTAATTTATTCTTCAGGCTAAACTGACATATTTCTGAATCAATTATAAGTATCATTTTAACGGATAATTAAAACTATGAATAATTAAAGCTTTTATCAGACTTCTAACTATTAAGCTTTTATTTCTTTTCTATCTTCTTAACTATTTAGCGTAAAATCATCTCATTTAAACTTAAATACCACATTTAGAAAAAAATTTGAGCAAGAAATAAAGTTAGTGATATAGGATTGAAGTACCTAAATTTGAATATTGTACATAAAATAATAGCAAAAATAGAAAATTTAGGCTTTTATAAGGTTAGCTATAAGACAAGTATTGTAATTGATTTTCTTAAATTGATTTAGGATTAATATTCAGTTAATTTAGATAAAGCAAAGAAAATTATTTTAGAATTTAAAATAGCTAATTATTTAAAATACAAGTCTGCTATTAGTTATTATACAGCTATAAAATAATTAATATACAAATAGAGAAAACTTTATATGATTATTTAATAGCAGCTAGTATATTAAATTAATTAAGTTATAAATAAATGAAGCAGGAAATTAAATCTCTAATTTAGATAAAAATATATAATAAAAATATGACAAACTAACTCTTAAGAATTTAGCAACTATCTACTTTCAAAATTATTAACTTATAATGTAATGCCAACTCTTTAAATTTATATAAAGCTAATTTAAAAATACTTTTATAGATTTCTTCATTTAATTAATTTAATAGCATTAGTCAATAAACAACTGTGTTAGTAACTTAAAATAGAATTTTAAGCAAAATAAATAAATCTTATTAGCAGAAGAAAATCTTTCATTTTATATTAGAACAAAATTATTTTCTTTAATTCCTTAAGTTAAGTGCAAATAACTTGCTTATACTGTTAAAGTTATTGATTTATGTAGAATAAAAAAGAAAGAAAAATTAAAAATAAGAAAAAGTATATAAGTTAAAATTTACAATAATTTATTTTTTATTATTATTTTATCAGAATTTAGTTTATATTATAATATATTTTACAAGAAGGTTTTATATAAACAGCTTTTAGAGTTTGTATTTGACTTTAATCAAATATTTAAAATAATTTTAGATGTGTAAACTTTTAAAAACTGAAGAAATTTTAATATTTTTTCTCTTTTTAAGAAAGAAATAGCTATAATAAGAAAAACAAAGAAACATTTTATATAGTAAAAAAAATACTTTAGAAAAATATAATTCCTCTGGATAGAAAAGCATCTTTTGAAAGCTTTAAATTTTTTTATTGCTACAACTATGAAAAAATAAAAATACCTCCTAATTTTAATATTTCTTAAATTTAATTTTCTATCTGATATTATGACTACCAAATAATTATTTTTTATAATATACTTAATTAAAAAATATAAAGAAACTTTTAAATATTTCATCTTAAAAGTTTCTTATATTAAATTAATTTTATATTTTAGCAATATTTTTTTTAATATTTCAAACTTTCTTATCCCAACATCTGTGTATTTTACCAAAATGCTTGCTATAATTAACTTTAGTTATCAATTTTATTTTATCTTCATTATTTTTAGTTCTTTATTTTTAATTTTGAGTTCAAGTCTGGCTAATGTATTTTACTTTAATTATAAAACCTTTTTATTTTATCTAATTTTAAGATTATTAGAGTTAATTTCTAATTTTATTAATATCTTGCTTTGCCTATCTAAATCTAAAAATTAAGTGAAGCTTTTATTTAATCAGTTTATATTCCATCTTCAAGCAATTTATTACTTCTATTATAACTTTTTTATAAACTTATCCTGAAAGATTTTGTATTAATTAGTTATTACCACTCTTTTTAAAAAACAAAAGACTTTTTAAAGTAGATTAAAGTTATAATTTCTTTCAAATTATTATAGTAGAACTATTAAGTCTTAAGTTTAATAGACTTCACTTCCTCTTATTTGATATACTGATGAAATGATCTTTCTAAATTAATGATGAGATATTATTTTAAAGATTTAATATTGGCTTTATATCAATCATATGCAGAATTAGCATCTTAAAAATAAAGAAATAATTTAGATTCAAATGTAGTTATATAATACATAAAGACAGCAATATATTCAACGTATTCTCAATCTGAAAAATTAGAATATTTAGAGTAAAAGAAAATATAACATCAAAATGAACTATGACATCCATAGGATTATTAGTTCATAAACTAAATAATAAATTAAAACAAATGAAGAATAAAGAATAGCAAGTCTAAGAAAAAATAGATATTGGTGTAGAATTTCATTATAAAGAGTAAGATAAATCATTTAATATGTATCTAATAACTATTAATTATTCATTTTTAAATAGATGAAATATAAAATATGACATATTTGTATTTATAAACAATATTTAGGTTGTTATATTTAAAATTAATAAAGAGAATAATTATTCAAAGCAACTTATATTAAATCATTTCTGAGATCAAAAATATAGCAAAAATATCTCATATCACGTAATTTTATGAGCATGTCTATTTGCTTCTTTAAATCATCCTTTACACATTAGACTTATAATTTATTCCTGTCTGATTAAATAAAATTTTTTACGTTTTTACAACACAAATTTTAAAGATTAAAGAGAATGCCTAATTCATAAATACTGAAAATAATTATTGAGAAAGTATCACATTATTTATTTAAGAAAATGCATATAAATCTAAAAATGCTTTAGAATAAGCTTAGAACTGGTAATTATATCAAATATTTTGAAAGCGATTTCTTTAAGTAAAAGTTATAATATAAAATCGGCCAACTTAAAAAGGCTCTATATTTCTATATCTAAATATTTTTGAAGACTATAAATAATTTTTAGCATGTAGGAAATTAATAGATATTGCTATATAAGTAAATTATTACTATTCAAATATTTTAAAAAATATTCTTATTATTGAATAAAAGATGCTTAATTTATTAATTCTGCTAATTTGGTAAAAATAACCATATGGTAATTAAAGTGTTTTGGTATATTTAGCATTTAATATAAAGATATTCCCAATCTATGAAGATTTAATAAATTAAGCTTTGAAGAAGATAGCCAATCCAGATTTAAATATTAACCAGCTTAAGATAAAATAGGGTAAATCTGAAATTAGATAATTTAAGGACTAAACATTTATAGCAACTTAATGAAAAATAGATTTTTTAAATGAAGAAAGAATTTTAAAATATTTATATATCAAGGAAATTAAATCCAAAATTAGAAATAAACAGCTGCTTTAAATCTATCAATATTAGTAAGTTATAAAATTGCTATAACTAAAAGATAATAATTAAATTTATTTTTTATTAGATTTTGAAGCAGATTGTCATTATAACATATTTTAAGAAATTTAAAATAAGCTTTTAAGATATTGTTTTAAACGCTTATGAAAGCTATTAGTTAAAAATATCTAAAAGGTCTTTCAAGTTAATTTGTCTTAATTAAAAAAGTTATTAAAATTAAAAATACCTTTAAGTTAATTTTAATAGAGAAGAGGCTAGCTAATAAAATAAAAAGGAGAGAAAATAAAGAAACATAAGTTTAATTAATAGTAAAACAACAAGGCTAGTAATTTATTTTCACTCTTCAAGTTTTATTTAATTACAATGGAATTTTATATTAAGTTTATTAGTCTTTAATTCAATTACTTCAGAATCAAATATAATTTCATCTTACTTAATTATAATTGATTTTATAAGGGTTAGAATTAAGTTTTTTATAATGTTCTACGAAGATAATTATAATTTACATGAGAGAACTAATAACCATGCTTAATCCTTATAAAAAGGTAAATAATAGGTATACAAATCTTAATTGGAACTAAATTTTAGTATTGCTAGCTAATAATTTTACCATTTTAAACTTTATTTCTATTCCCTTGTAATTAAAGCAAGATACATTAAAATATGAATAGAATGCAAATATAATAATTTTATAGTTTATTTAATGTAGTTAGAGATTTTAAATACTTAACAAAGGGAATTTTAAATGACTATGATGTTCAGTCTTATGAATTGCTTACTTTAATAGATTTAATTAATTTATTATTATAATATTATTTTAATATTAGTTAGAAATTTAGTTATTTTATATATAAATAGCTTCATCAGTATTATATGAAAATATCATATTGAAGATAATACATTAAATTAAATAAAGAATTAGCAAGCTAAGTACAATTTTAGATTTAAAATAGAATTATTAGGCAAGGATATATCCTATAAACTTTTAAAGGTTTTTTCTTGGTTATTTTAATATCTTTTTAATTTATCTTTGTCAATCAAATAAAAGAAGGTAGAAAGACAGCTAAGTCTTTCAATATTTGAAAGATTTAATTTTTTATTTCAAACTTAAAAATAATAGGTATTCGTAGCTAGCAGAATGGCACATCAGAAAGAGTTAATTTTGAAGAATTATGACATTTAATTCATAAAGCGAAAGTTATTAAATCATAAAATTTAAAAAGTTTAAGATTGTTTTTCAAATAAATATAAATAAGAATCTTATGAGAATGTAAAATAAAAATTTAAATTGGAATAAAGAAAATATTAACTTTCAAGCAATAACAAATTTAGAAGCAAAGAAACCTTATTTAATTTGTAAATTTTCTAAATCAATAAGCAAGTAAACCAAAATATTTCTTTATTAATTTCTTTCTATCAAAATGAAAATTGAAGCTATTTTAAAGAAAGACAAACCAAAATTTCTTATGTTTAAACTTATAATATTTTTATATAAGTTAAAAGTATTTAAATAAGCAAGAATTTGTAGAAAAATTTTAATATTTTATTAGATTATTTGGGATAAAATATATAATAATAAAATATTGCTGCTATATACAGTTTTAAAAAGTAATCATTAGCCAATTTGAAAAAAATATTTTGAATTCTAGGAGAGTGAAGAACTTCTAATTTTTTTCTTTTTCTCGAAAAGATTGAATTTAATCAAAGGATTAAAAACTAAAATAATTAAATTTCTAATTTAGATGAGTAATTATATTTTTGTAATAATCTTTAAAAATTGCATACAAGTATGATCTATTTCTTATTTTAAATTTTTGGAAATATATTTAAATTTCACCCTAATAACTTGCTTCCTAATTTTTGATAAATAGATATCTAATTGATTTTATAAAATAATTAGTTTGAATCTTCATAACACTACTTAATTAAATTATATACGAAATTTATTTATTCTTTACTTATTAAAAATAAAAAGATGCTAGAATATTCATTTTCATCTAATTGCATAATAGTCCTTCATATAACTGACTTTAAGACAATTATTCATTTATAATAGCAATGTTTATTAATATTTTTAAGCAACTTAAAAAGTTATTTCTGCCATTCTAGAGACTTTTGCATTTAAATAGGAGTGTATTTATTGTCTAAATTAAATAAAAGGTTTTATATAATAGAATAAATTATAAAATTTAATTTAAATACTACGAAATTTCAAATATTACATTTAATCATTTGCAAAGAGGATTCATCTTTAGTTGAAAATCTTCTATTCTAAATTGTTTAGATTAGATTTATTTTTACCCTGGCTTTCTTAATTGCTTTTATTTATTAGTTAGACCTTTTTCTTCCTAAAATTGTTTTCTTCGAGTATTTTCAGCTAATTACTATATTAAACTTCTATGATTGTTTCTAATTATTTTCTAAATTTTTTAAAATTTCTCTTTATCTTATTAATTTTGATTGAGCAACTTGCTTAGATTTGAAAGACATTAGTTAAGATTTGTGTTTTTCTATTTGATTTACAATTTTTTCTAACTTTATTAATTTTTAATCCAAGGATTCTAAAAAAGGATCATAAATCTTGGCAACCTACTTGTTTTTAATTTCTTATTTGTATAAAACTAAAAATTTTCTGGATTATCAAACAAATAGCTGATCGATTATTTTTATAGAGCTATTCTCTTTAAATCCTTTTTTATTGTTTCTTAGCATATTTGATTATTATAATTGTATTCTCTATTATTATTTTACGAGATATTAGATTTTTCTCATTTTCAATTAAAGAAATGCATTTACCCTAAAATAAAGTTTGCAAAATCCTTTTATTAATGATTGTCTAGATCTTTCGAGATTATTTTTAATTTTCTGTTTTAAGATTATTATTAAATAAATAAATTTTATTATAGAGAGCGTAGCACTCTCGTTGGTGCGCAGCTCTTTAAAAAAATGTTTCATACTGTCCAGAATGTTTGTTACTGATAAAATTATCAGGTACTGATAAACCTTGTTCAATACTGATATAATTTTAGAATACTCGTAATCTTTAATACTTGGTGGAGGTCCAAGGACATGGCAGGATTGTGTCTCATTGCATCACCAAAGCAGAGGACGACATGTGTCAATTATAGGTACTTAAATTCCCCACTTCTGATGAAGCTCGCAAAAATAATTTCCTTTTATTTCCAGAATTAAAAACTAAAATAAGCAAGTGCCGAAAGTGATTAGCAGATGTCTCGAGGCCAAACCGAAGCAGAGAAAGACAGAAAGTTGATTATGGGTACTACGCTTCCCCAACCTCCGATGAAGCCGTCCCTTGTTGTTTACCTTCGAACAACTATGGCGATTTAATAATTTAATAATTATTACTAAATTCTTCGCTTTCAACTTCTCATTGCTCCTACTTTATAAAAGAATTATTAAGAAAAATTTATTTTGAAAAGTTAACTATTTTTATTGCTGACTGCTGTTTTATTTCTATATTCTATCTTAATATTAATTTCCAGCTTTTAGTGTTTCTATATTTAACTATTATTGATTCTTTTTAAAGAAATTTCTAAAATGCTCTCACAGGATAGACTTTTAAATTTCTAAGTCTGTAGAAGTATTTATTTAAATTAATTATTATCGAGCTTTACGTAATATAGCTTACTAAAAATTACCAATAAAATAAACTAAACCTAGTAATGCTAAAGGAGAAAATAAATATCTAAAATATTAAGCTAGATGTCAATTTAAGAATTTACTTATATAGTCAATTCTAAGTGAGTTTAGCTTTACTTATTAGATAACTTCTTAAATCATTATTGATACTCTGTTTGATAGATATTTGTATAGATATGGTATAGATAAAAATGATTCTAATTATGTTTATATATCTTTTTGGAAATTATTCATACTTTATTTTTTAAATAATTTAAGAGGTCTATAGTTAGCTTTTTTCTTACCATCAGTTATATAAGGATTAAGTAAAGTTAGAATAGTTGCTTAAAAGAGCATCTAAGCTTAAATTTTAGAAAGTATATAAAAAGTTCTCTTAAGTAAATTATTTCTAAAACATAAAAAAGCATATCCAAACTTCTTTTTATATTAAATAGATTCTGATATAATTACTAGTAAAATTATCTATATAAATAAAGGGAAGATTCATCCAGTTAAATTTAATAGATTTAATAATAAGCAAATTTAATAATGCCAAGTTATATAAATCTAAGCTATTAATTAAAATAAATCAGATCAAATAATGATAGTTATATTAGATTTAAAATTAAAGCAATAATGTTAAATACTTCTAAATAAATCTTTAAGTTAAGCAATAAACTTAAAATTAAAACTTGAGATCATATAAAAATAGTCAAAAATAATAGAAAAAGGATGGTAATGATGCATATGTCTCTATATACTTCAAGTTTTTTATTTAAGATCTAAAATTTCTTCTAAATAGGAGCGTAAATTCATAAACAATTATAAGTAAAAATAATCAATAGTAAGAGAAGCATCTAAGCAATAACAATTTATTATAAGCTATTTCATTTAAGATAAATATATCAAACTAATTTCTAAATTGGCTCGCTATATAAATACATTGATCTAAATTAAGAAAAAATATAATAGCCTATATTGATTAAGAATGAAATATCAATTTTATATAATTTAAAAATAGAATATAAGCAATAAATAAAGTTAAAAGTTAAAGATATGTACAGAATAAATAATTAGAATTAAAGAAGCTTTATTATTTTAATTAAATTAAATAAAGTTTAAAGACAGAGAATCTTTTTTCATAGTGTCTTTAGTTTTAACAGTTAATTAGAACATAATTAAGATAAATTTTCTTATGAATAAATATTTTCTTTTATGGATAATTTCTTAAATATGAAAAAAGAGTATAAAATGATTCATTTTTGATTGCATTATAAATGAAAACAAGAGCATTTGGAAGCGATGTTTCTAATGTTAGATTGGGATAAAAATAAAGAGTTATTAAAAAAGTTTTTTAAGAGACTAGCCAGCCTAAAAATCCAATGATTGAATATTTACCAAAAATCAAGGAATTTTGGCTAAGCAATGTTCATTAGGCAGAAGCAGATTATTTTGAAAGCTAAATTTATTTGACAGAAAAAATGAGAAGTGTGTTAGTTGATTGGATGGTTGATGTATGTAAGAAGTATAACTTAAAAGAGGAAACTTTATTCTTAGCAGTGAATATTTTGGATAGATATATGGAGAAAGAACTTGTTTCGAGAGATTAATTACAGTTGATAGGAGTAACATGCATTATGATTGCTTCTAAGTATGAAGAAATTTATCCACAGGATGCATAAGAATTTGCATCGGTGACCGCAGATACTTACACAAGGTAGTAAGTAATATAAACAGAGGTATAAATTTTATCTAAACTCAAGTTTAGAATTACTACGACATCACCTTTTAAGTTGTTCTATTAAAATAATACCTCATATCCAAAAGAGTTTGAGAGGTTTGTTATTTATTTGCTAGAAATTTCTCTACAAGAAGTTAATTATCTCAAATATAAGCCTTAAGAGCTGTTGTCAGCTTGTATCATACTTTCCCTCAAACTATGCACAAATTTGTAAATAAATGGAATTGGAGAAATAGAAGAAACTCAAAGAATTAGTGAATTAGCAAAAGAAATTCTACAATTGGCCTAAAGAAAATCTCCTTATTACGCAACAAAGAGAAAATTTGCAGCAGAATCAATTTAGTTCTTAATGTTAAATGAATTAGATGAATGATGATAATAATTATTGCCATAGTGTGGAAATAAAAGCATTTAATTTATTATTTTTGCATAGCCTTTGCTTTTTACTCTTATATCTTACATTTACATTTATCGACTAAGCTTTATTAAATATTGGTTATATCTGTTTAAATCATCTTTCTTTAAACAAGCATAAATTTTGCATCTCTCCCAATAGTTGCTTAAGTTACTTCTTTGGATATAAGATTTGATTTATATACTTTAAAAAAAATATATATCGAATATATTTTATAAAGCACATATTAGCAAGTTATACCTTAAAGCTATTAAATAATTTAACCTTTTAATATCCTAGAATGTTCTTT
The DNA here is from genome assembly GCA_946699065.1 of Loxodes magnus. NCBI lineage: Eukaryota > Ciliophora > Karyorelictea > Loxodida > Loxodidae > Loxodes > Loxodes magnus. The sequence goes on from CAMPDV010000061.1 coordinate 482,859, forward strand.
TATGAATTGCTAATCACTTCTAAATTTAATCTAGAACCTCCTTTATAAAATTTTTATTATATTAGATATAAATAGGATCTGATAGCATTTTCATTTTTACCAAAATTAAAAGTGCATTTCTGCTTGGATTTATTTCATATACTTGTAAAAGCATTAGACAGTTCTGTAATATCCTAACTAATAATCCTTCAGAATTATTATATATTTAGATGAATATTAATAAAAGTATCTTTAGCAATAATCAAACACTAAGTTACTTTATTATCATATTGAAAAAAGCTTTATCAAATAAGCATATTAGCTTCACATTCATTAAACAAAAATAGCTATATTCTTTAAATTGAACCTCTTAGCTAATTAATTTTAATACCTTAATTATAATTATACAGTTTAGCATGACATCCTAATTACCTCTTTCACTATTATTATAATCTTTTTTAATCATATACTCTAGTTATGCAATTATCTTATTCTTATTTGATAGAGATAAGGGAATGTATTAAATTAATAATGCAAGACTCTTTATTAATTCAGTATTATAATGATACAAACTCTCTTAATTAGCTCTAAAGGATATTATGCTTAATGTTTATTTTAATACCTTTAAGTAACCTGAAAGAAAATATAACTAATAAATTTTATTTCCATTTTATTCCAATAAATATTCTAGGATAATTGTAACAAGGCTAGAAAAATAACTTTATAAAATTTGAATATCATAGCTTCTAGAAAATATATAAGTAGAAAGTTATAGAAATAAAAAAGGTATATCAATATTTAGCTATTAAAGTAAAAGCTGCTAATATCATACTGATATACCTAAGGAACTATCTAATTTAATTTATTTGTAATTTTTAATTTATTTTTAGAATATGTTTAGTCAGACGAAATTCAAATCTATTATTTAGGTAAGTGCTTTTATAGTAATCAATGCTAAATTAGAAGCAAAATATCAATAACTCAAAAGCTTTAGTGACAAAAAAGTTAAATTACTTTCATTCATACATTGAACGATAAAACATTGATTTGAAGTGAAATAAAATGATTGTATTTGAAATTTGGAGCATAATATTAGTTATTATTTTAAACAAAATAAAATTATGATATAATGTTTATGATACACTTGCCTTAATCCAAAACTTTAGAATTTCATATCTAAAGTAATTAAGTAATATTTCCTCATATATCATCAAATATTTTAACTGCAATAAATAAATACAGAGAAAATCCTAAAAATATCCTTTTTATTTATTATATCTTATTTTATAAGTTCTAACCAATCTACTTTATACAACTCTTTACTATCTTCTTATAAAATTTAAAGCTATCTAGACATTTAGAATGGTATATAACTTTATATAGTAGTAGCTCCAAATTTAACTAGTTAACAAAATAAATAATTTATGCACGTATTAAAAAATTTATGATCATAATTTTTTTCGATAAAACTCACTTACTCTTAACAGCAAACTTCTATCAGAGCGAAACTGTCCATTGAGTACTGGAATAAATAGGGAAAAATAATAAAAGTTACCCTATAAAATAAAGAATCACTAGGGTCTTAATTGAATTTGATTTAAGTTATATCATAATATTTTTATCTATTTAAGCAAAATTATATGAATTTTAATAAAATGTAAGTTCACGCGGAGGTTGAATTTAATAAAGAAGATCTAGAATACAATGATAATGATTATTAAGGTGATTAATTAGAAGAAATACTAAGTGCTAATTTAAAGAATGCTGATTTAGAAGAAGCTAGATAATCAATGATTAGAAAATCTTTTCGAAGCAATGAGGGATAATAACTTTCTCTTTGACGTACATCTGCGAAAGATCTTGAGTAGTTTGGGATAGGAATTATGCTTTATTTTGATTGACTAAAATGATTAGGTTATGCCTTTTTACTACTTAGCTTTTTAAACATCGGAAAGCTAGTAATAGACTATAAAGGAGGGTATTATAATAAAGGAGAAGGAGGAATTTTAGAAAGATTTAACGTTGGAAACCTGGATACCGGAGAAAAAGAAATAGGGTTTTGAATTTTTGAAGATGATATTTCTGATAAGGACTAATAACTTTACTAAAATAACAAATAATATTACGACTCAAAGTACGACTTTATATGGTATAAAGTTCACAGAATTCCAATAGAGATTGTTCTAGATTTTCTAAATAAAGACGAAAAACAATTAAAATATGAAGATGAAATAATCTAGAGAACTGAAAAAAGAAATCTCTAAATTGGGTTGTTTGATTTTTTTCAGAGCTTAATTCTATTAAGCTTCTTTATATTTTATTGGTATAGAAGTAATAGAATAATTCAAAAGCACAAATTAGATAAAGCTGAAGTAAGTGAGTATTCAATCTAAATAACTGGCTTTCCGTAATAAAATGTGAGTGAAGAAGATATATAAAAATTTTTCGATGAAAAATATGGGAAAGTAAATGAAGTGGTAATTGGAAGGATTTAAAAAGAATACTTTAATAAATGTAAAAAATATTATGAACTTTCAGTATAATTAGCAGCTGAGGGAAATAAATTTCTAATCTAAAAAAATAGAAGTCGATGTGCTAAATTTATACAATACTGAACTAACTGTATTAAATGCAGGAAGCAAACTTGAAGCTAAGCATATTTAAACAAACTAATAAATGAATTTGAAAAGTCAGAAAAAGAAATATAAGCTTTAGTTAAGAAGGACGAAGAAAAATAAATTTCTAAAGTTTTCTTAATTTTTGATGAAATAAAATCAAAGGTTTAATGCTTGGAAGATTATGAAAGCTCTTAAAAATCAAAATAAAATTCGCAAGAAAGAATATTTTGGCAGGGATAACATGAACTTAAAATAGAAAAAACTTAAAATCCTTCCTTGATAATGTGGGAAAATTTATAAGCTACACATAAAAGGAGAAAGATATATTCTTTATTAGCAAGTATTGCATCTATGATTATTATCGGTGTATCACTTCTTTTAGTTTGGGCAATAAACTAGGCGAAGAATGAAGATTTTCCTTCTGAATCAGACTGCTCCTGGTATTACAAGACAATCAATAAAAGACTTTAATAAAAAGTTTAAAATATGATGGACATTTAGAATTTTGATTTCTAACTAACTAAAAAAGCTTATTAGCATAATACAAATTAAAAAAGCTATTATTGCTGGTGTTCATAATAAAGCATAACTGAAATTATACAGCAGAAAACAGATGTTGCTTAATTTTGTGGAGACTTTTTGAATGAGTATTTAACTATGTGGGGGATATAAATAGGAAGTGGAGTGATAATTATACTTTCCAACAGGGCAATTATTTACATTCTGAAGAAAATTAACGACTTATAAATGAACTAAGATAAAATAGAAGAAGGAATTAGCATCTTTAAGAAAATGTTTTTTTTCCAACTATTCAACTTAGCCTTTACAGTCTTAATAATAAGTTCTATTAAATATGAGGTTTGAACTAGACGCTGATATGTAAGCATTAGCAGAGGAATTATAATGCCTATTTTCGCTACAATGCTAGATCCGACGCTTAAAGTAATTCTGAAACCTATTTGATAGTGATTAAAAGCTAAACAATTGGAAATAAAGCAAACATAGCATGAACTGCTCGAAGCTTTAAAATCTGCAGAGTTTGATGTGATACAGCAATATGCATTTGTATGTGTATTTGTATTCACAGTTTTAATATACTCATCTGGCATTCCTTTTATAATACTTTTTGCAACAGTTACAATAATAATAACTTACTGAAGCGATAAATATTTACTTCTGTCCTATTATTTGCGACCCCCTAACTATTAACACTAAATTCATAGTAAAATTATGCAAATAATTCCTTTTTCTTTAGTATTGCATGCTATTTTTACTATATTTATGTTGGGATGCAACGAAATATTTCCAAGAGGCTATGAGACTTGCAGCGAAGAAATAAAAGATAGATGCTATTTCTAGTACCTAATTGATGATAGCAAATATCTTCATTCATTCTTCCCATTTGGAGCTTGCTCTATTCACTGCGTTGATTTATAATTAGTAAACGGAATATGTGATGAAGAATGCAATGTTCCAGAATGTTTATTTGACTTAGGTGATTGTGATTCTGAATAGGATACTAAAAATACAAATTTCATTATTCCTAATATAACATAAGATTAAAATTGCACTCTCAATTTAAGATTAAACGATGTCTGTGACGAATAGTGTAGAAATAAAGAATTTCAATACGATCAACCTGGCTGTGATTATACAAATTGTAGTTAAGGATGTTTCTGGTCATATGTCGGTGATGGTATTTGCGATACTTAATGTAATAATACATTTTGTGATTTTGATGGAGGAGATTGCGTAAACGGGAAGAATAAAATTTCAGTTAACTTTGAATTATGTGAGCAAAAAGGCTGCTCTGGAGCTTGATTAAATGATAGAATGTGTGATTTAGTCTGCAATATTCCAGAATGTGATTATGACTATAAAGATTGCTCAGAATGTTCCATTAGATGTCCACTTGAATGAATTGGAGATGGAATTTGTAACCCTTCATGTTATAATAGTCAATGCAAATATGATGGTAACGATTGTGATGCTTATAGTTCCTAAAAAACTAGCATCAATTGTGAAAAGAATGGATGTTCTTTTGAAAAAATTAACAACTTGAAATGTTAACAAGAGTGCAACATTGAAGAATGCAATTTTGATGGCTATGATTGTACAGCTCAAGGATTTTAATAATAAAGAGAATGCATAGATATTGGATGCCCTAATATAGAAAAAGTTGGAAATTTTTAATGTGATAAAAGTTGCAATAACAATCAGTGTAAGAATGATTTATAGGATTGCTTATTAATAGAGACTTGGTATCTAAGATCTTGTTCCTTTGTAAATCTTTAAAGATGTGCAATTAAAAACAGTAATAATGATAAAGCATAATTTAAATCCGGAATACTTATGGAAATCTTGATTGCTCTTTTAGTAATAGTTATTTTAGCAACATACTACATCAACAAGAATTACTGGTAAAATAAATATAAGAAAATAGAAAGCTAAAAGACTAAGAGTTTTATAGAAGGTAAGCAATTTAATTTTAGCAATTATTGATCTGGGATAGAATGAAGTAGTTAGTTACTAAATGAAAGAAAACCCTTAATATTAACATATAGCTGGATGGATGAGCTATTTTTAGGAAGGAGGAAAAATGAGAGTCAGATCTAGATCTGTTAATTAGTTTCAAGATCCATAAATTCCAACTATATTAACCAGTCCCAGAGATGATAATTTAGAATAAGAAAGTATTTAAAAAAAATAAAGTTCATCATGTCTAGAATATAATCAGATACAAAACTATTAAACATAAGGTTCATTCAAAGAAAATTAAATTAAATTTATCGACGAAAATCAAAAAAACGCAGATAAGTATGATTTTATTTTAAAATAATAATAAGATATTGATTATCTGTATTAAGAATTAAAATATAAGGGAACTTCAAATTATAAAAAAATAATTAAGAAAAATTCCGATATCATGAAGGAAGAAAAAAATGTATCAAATATGAGTATCAAATAAAGAACTTCTACACTTAGAAAATAGTAATTAATAATAGAAAACGACTGGGATGAAATTGTGTATAGTGAATAGCAAGTTATTGAATAATAAGATAAGCTACAAAAAAAGAAGCCTTTAAAAAAACTTGGCAAATTCACATAGCTATATGGAGCTAAACCTAATGAATAGGAAGAAGAAAAAAATTAATAATTAGGCTATTCAGCTGGTTTGAATTAATAACACTCCGATTAGTAGAACGAGGAAATTTCATCAGAATGAAAAAGTTATTTCAGTATAATTGATTAAACTAATTAGGGACAAAGCTAAGAAAACCTTAAAAATGAGTCTTTTTAAAATAAAAAAGAACAAGAACAAATAAAAAAATAGTAGATCAAGTTTTTGAGCGAAGAGAAACTTAATCAAGAGTAGTTATGAACTTATAGGGTTAATTTATCTAAGCTAAAAAAATCTTTTGATTTACAAAGAAGGGATTTCCAAAGAAAATCAAATAAATCAAGATGCAAATCGTGAAATTAACTTCCTGAATACGAAGTATTTCTAGAGAAAGAAAAGGAAAAAAATAATATTTTTACGTCAAATAAGTGAAACTATTGTATTGAGACTAATGATGAGTAAAAATAAAAATAAAACTTGAAGAGTGATAAAGTAAAAGAGAAAGTAGACAGCTAAGAACATCATAAAGAAACAAAAATTTAAGAGAATGAATTGTAAGAAAGTGATAATGAGAAAAAATCATTAGAACAGGGGTTTGAGCAGCAACTGTGAAAGTTGTGATTTAACATCATCTAAACTTAAATTTAAATTTAAAATTAATTACTACAAACTATTTTCTTCTTTCATCGTATCTAACAAAAAAGTTTTATTTAAATCTTCAATTCAACTGATTGCTTTGCTTATTATCGCCCTTACTAATTGAATTTTAGTTCATAAAATGCTATAAGTCAGATAAATTTTAGATTAAATTTATGTTTCCTATTAATTTACTAGGATTGGAAAGCAAAGTTTGCGCACTATGTCAGATAAAAAATTGAAATCTATCTAAGTAAAGTTAGTATAGGTTTTTAAGTACAAATTATCTAGAACTAGAGTAATGAATTTGATATTTAGCACTATCTCTCAAATGTAAAATTTGATGTTAATCATTTAAAAATACTCTTTAAAAGATTAATGACATGACTTACCAGACTACGACATTTTGACTGGATGAAATTTGATAGAGCTACTGAAGAGAAGGAATAAATAAAATTAATATTATATTCCTTTGCTGCCTAAGTTATTTTATAAATTATTAAGCAAGTTAATTTAATTTAAAATTGTAAATCTTTCTTAGTTTATAGCTATCTATTAAACTTAAACATTTGATAAAAACACTCTTTATCTATTATATATTTGATAAGATTTGTTTATTATTTTATTTAAGATTAAGCTAAAGTTTATATGTTTAAGCAATCATGATAATATGAAAAAATGCTATTAAAGTTAATAGCATTAGTTTTAAATTTAAGGATATATCTAATGATAAAATTATAAATCCTTAATTCTTTATAACTACCTTCGTATATTATATTTGAAATGCTGCTAATAATTATATATAATTAATTTCTTTAGTAGAGTTTTTATTTATTTAAGTGAGAAACCTTTTGCATTTATCAATATTTTTCTATGATGTTTTGTAATTATTAGCTGCACGCTATAAAAAGGAATATTTCTTGCATTTCCTTTCTGCTTTATATAATTTCGCTTTTATCTATTTTTATTTATAGAATTACTATTTTTTAAACTAGCAAGTCAAAATCTTTATTTTGAGTTCATATATATTTAAGAAAGCCTTGTTTTGGATTAAAAGGTAAATAAGATATAAAGCTTTTCTTTTTCTACTATGTTCATAATCTAATTTAATAAAGACTTTTTAAAGTTAAGCCTTTTTAATTGATACTCTTTTAATTTTCAAGGTAGTTATATAATCCTTTAGCTTATTAAAGAATATCCTTTAAAAACTAAAAGAGTTGCTTCTAAGCTTAATATGCTAGTAATGCATATCTAAGCAATTTAGGTTCTATTAATATCTCAGAATCTAGTAAAATAACATACAAAGAACTAGCAACTATATGAATCGATAGCTATTAAACCTTAAAATGCTAATCAATCTAAAGAATTTATTTAATATAACTTCTTAGTTATATAGTGACTTAAGCACTTTCCTAAGCTTTATTATTCATACAATCTAAATTAGCTTCTCTATTTATCTATTTTTACTATTTAAGACTTTATATTAATACCTTTAAGAAAGTAAAATTCTAGAAGCTTTAAATTAAAAATGAAAAGAGCTTCATAAGATACTGATTGCTAATAAAGAACAATTAAAACATCTCATCACCAATTATATTAAGCTTGTTGTACTTTCATGGGCATAGGAACCTCAATAGCTGGTATAATTAACCATCTCCCCATTCTCTAAAATTAACTTATTGTAAATAATACCTAAAAGGGCTTATTTAGCTTACTATTAAATAAGAATCTACAAAAAGCATAAATTATGTAGAAAAGGCAAATAAAGCTAGTTAACTAACTAAAGGATGGTAAAAGTAAAAACAATTAAGGTTTCAAATAAGCTATTGATTTATTTCCCTTTTAGATTATTTTAAATTTACACATTTATTAAACCTTAAATTTGATTAGCTACTTACTTTGTTTTTAAATATCAGATTCAGAAATTAATCCAAGCCTACTTAGTAAAGTTAAAATTATCTAAGTTAATAGAACAGAAGGAAGATATTACAAGCTAGGCATGCTGAAAGAAGGCAAATAGTAGTAAGTAACAAAGTAAGAAGCTTAGCGAATGATTATTTAGATTCTATTATAAACATTTTAATTATGAGTAGTTTAAATTAAAATGTAGTTAATCATAAATTTCTATCTATTTTATAATAAAATGAAATCTCAATAGCGCTAATAGAAATATTTACCAGGCTATAAACTTTTAAATAATAGACCAACTTAATTGGGGTAGCATTGAGATGCATAAAATAAAAAAAAAGAACTCTTTTACGTGAAATAATATTTTTAGAGTAGAATAAACAGAGTGGAATTTGAGAATTGAGATTAGAGAATAAATAACTAAGAGTATTTTAGAAAAAGCCCTAATATTTTGATTATAGAAGATAAAATAAAAACAGATGAAGTTTGAAGTTTTGTAACGATGTATTGTAATAAGTAAGATTTAAAATCCTATCTAAATAATTTTCCTAATAGGAAGATTCCAGAAATAGAATTTTAACCTATAGCTGCTTAAATTTTAGTCGGATTAAAAGAGTTAAGGGACGCTAAAATAGTTCACCGCAGTATCTGTCCTTAACATATTCTCCTGCATCAGTAAAACAATGAGCTAATTATTAAAATAACAGGATTTGACCAATCAAGGTAAATAAAAGCAAATAGAAGAGAAAGTTCCATTTGCTAAAATTCAAAATGGTCTTCACCAGAACTGCTGAATTGGTAGGATCATGATTTCAAAACAGATTTATGGTCCCTTGGTGTTATTATTTACTAAGCTTTAACAGGAATTCATCCTTTCAATTCAAATCACATTCTTGAACTTAAAGCAAAGTAGAAAAGCAGATTTCCATGGAAAGAATTAGAAATCTCAGAAGAGGCTAAAGATTTGTTAAATTAGCTTCTAACATACGACTAAGATAAAAGAAAGAATATATTTTAAATATACAATCATCCATGAATTCAATAAGGCATCTAAAAGAATGGATAGCTAATATAAAACTGAATATACCAATATTAATTATATTTAAATGGATAACTCTAAGTTCTAGATTAAGAAAGTATGTACTTAATACAACTTCAACAAGATATCTAATAAGTATTAAATCCAAGATAGAACAATCCCCAAATTTAATAAGCTTTTACTCTAGGCTAATTTAATATCACTTAAAACTAAGACTAGTATGAATAAAGAATTTAAGTTGAACGGTAGCCTTAATAAATATAATAGAACACCTATTAAATGAGAAGAAGCAAATCGATATAAATATATATAGAAAAGAATGAAACTTGGACTAAAGAAAGACTAGATATGCAATTAATTATATATCATATTAGTAATTTAAAAAATATTAACTAGATATATAAAAGAAGATTCTAAATAGCCTAGTATGCATTTGAGCTTATTAATATCGATAATTATTTCTTAGATTTAAAATCTAATCTAATGACAATATTTACTTTATGCTTCTAATTTTAGAGCAACTTAATTTAATAATTTCACGCATAGAAATAATACTTAGAAAACTTCTAGTCCTAAGATAAACTTGAGTTAGCGATCTAGATTAAAGGAAGTAAAAAGGAGCTGAGAAACAACTTGAGATAAATAAAACTTCTTAATAAATTTCCCTATAATGAAAAAGTAAAGTTACCTGGACGTTTGTAAAGAAAAAGCATTGATAAGCTAGTATTTAAATAAATAATATAAATACTTATCAAAATAAACAACTATCTAATTAGCAAAAAATGCCAAAACATCTATTATTGCAAACAGTTGAATAAGGTAGCTAGTACTTTAAAAATCATTTTAGATTTGCTCATTTAAGAAAATTTGGAAGAAAGCGAAAAGATACTAATAAAAAAGGCTTAATATTTCATAATCATACAATTATAGAAGAATTACAACAAGTGCTAGTGAGTAGTTGGATAAGATTGCTATTTTATAATTTTATAAAATTAACTTAGCTTAAAACTTCTAATAATCTATATGATTAAGTCTTATTAATTATAATTTGAAATTAAAGCTTACTAAGTATTTTCAAATTAAATTATCAAATTTCAATTCTAAATGTGTTGAAAATCATTCCACTGTTTAATTTAATTTTAGTTGAATCGCTTAAAGTGAATTATTTAATAGCTATACCTTAATTTTAATAAGCTTGGCTTTAATTTAAATTCAGGTTGATTTAGTTGTAATTAATTATTTAATTAGTGAAAAAAGAGTTTATAAGCTTAAGAATAAGTTTAATAGTAATGTAATGCTTTAAATTAAAATAGTAGCTTTGATAGCTTAGCTAGTTAATTATTCTATATATCTATTATATTTAGCTCTCATCCATTTATTTATTTATTTGTTATTATCACCTTTCTTTTCAAGTTGAATGCTTAAATAAATCCTAGATAGAAATATAATTAAGTTATTATTAGATTATAAGTCCAGCAGATAGTATTTTATTAAGAGGCAATTAAAATTTAAGATAAATTAGATTAGGTTCAAGCTTAGAAAATCTTTAGATGGTTTATAGAAAAGGGAGAGTTTAGCAATAGGCAGCAAATTTCTTGTGATTATGAAAGTAAATTAACTTATAGCACATAGCTAATACTTAATTTTATCCTAGGAGCTTAATTAGATAGCTAGATTATAATAAATATATGGATATATAATCTTAACTAATACACTTCTTAATCAATTTACTTTCTATTACTTTATTATGTGTTTCTTAATTTTATAATTCTTAGAATCAAAAAAAATAATGAGAAAAACTTTTAGAGAACTACTCAAAGCTTTAAAAATTAAAAAAGTGGGAATAATTTTAGGGTAGATATAAAAGCTAAATTATATAATATGAATAAAAGGTATGAAAAGGAAGATTCATGTATACGAATATAAAAATAAGAACTTTTTCTTTAGCATTTTTTATTATATTTTATAAGAAGCAAGCATAAACTACTAACTACAATATAATAGCAATACTTTAAATTTAACTTACCTTTATATTAATAATTTCATAGTCATATAACTAAAAGAGATTCTTATTATTAATAGTTTTCATTAGATATTTTAAATAAACTCTATGTGTCTTTCAAATATTATAAATAACTTGCTAGCTTCTTTGCTAATTTACTAGAAGTTAAGTTTAAAATTAACTTTTTATTAATTATTTTAATTATTATTTTGCTTTTAGTTATCATAAAGGAAACCAACAAAAAATCAAAAATATCAAGGATATAGTTTAAGAATAATAATTTCCCTGGCAGGCTAATATGGAATAAATGATATAGAACAAGAGAAAAATAGGCTCTAATAGGTTATTTAGGAATAAAAGAGATAAGAATGATGAATAATAATAAAAAATAAAAAAATAATTATTTATTAAACTAAAATCTCTTGACATGCAAATATTATAAGACTAGAAATTGAAATTTAACTCAGGATAAAATTTATTTTATTGGAGTATTTTTAAAATAGATTAAAAGTTAAAAATAGCAAAATTTCTTTAAAAAATTATAAGATAAGCCTTTTAGACTTTAGTTGCTCAAATAATTGAAGAATTTAATAATCTTAGAGTTAAAATTTTAGATATCATGAATTATAGCTATTTCCATTTAAATATCTTGCTACAAGAATAAATAAAGCTAATATAGTTAATCCGGGAAACTCAAGAGGATTAGAAAACGAATAAATGGCGAAATATTGATGCAGAAATTCATTTTATCTTCTCTATTCTAAGGAGTAGGAATACCATTTTAAAGCAGATTATAGTTCTATAGTGTTGTAATTTGCAAAATTAATTAGGGATTCATCACTTTAATTCAAATTTATTTTATAACTTAAAAACAATGAAATAGGCTTTCTGAGGAGGTTCTAGAAATTAGTATATGTTAAAGATAAAAGAAAGTAATCTCTTTATTACAACTAATATGTAGAAGGGACTAAATGAGATAGCATGCATAGGTATATATCTACTTATTATGAATGGACAACTAGAAAAATTTAGATTAATTAATTTACATTTTCAATTATAAAAAATGAGATTTTAAACCAGATAAATTGCAAGAGTAATAAGTTAGAGCAGAAGAATGAATTAAGAAGAAAAATATAAAAGCTTAAAAGCTATTAATTAAATCCATAAGCATTTATTAATTGAATACATAATCATGAAAGGAAGAAAAATTCAGAAAGAATATGAAAAATTAATTCTAAGTTAGGAATAAAATTAGTTCTTGAATTCTCAATAAACTAGCTAATAAATTAAAAAAAATCTATTAGCTAAATATCTTCAAATAGTTTAAAATAATTAAATATAATTTATTTTCTCTCTAAAAGAAACAATAAATTATAAGATTTATGATGTAACTATGAGTATCCTTCTAAGAGATAAGTGTCATAAATTCAGGCATATCATTTAAAATAAATTAAATTTAAATATTAATAGAAAAGAGTGAAAATTTCTCACTTTTACTTAAATGAAACTAGAATTATGTCTTATAACTTTTAAAAATAATTAGAAGACTTTAATAAAATCTTGCAAGTTTTAAATTTAATTTAAAAAGCTTAATAATAAATTTAATATCCTTCTAAAATAAATCAACTCAGTATTTATTAGATTGAAATAGTAGATATTTTAAGATTAATTAAAGAAAATCATTTTTCATATGAAAAGTAAAAAGAAAAATTTAAAGAAAAGTCTACTAAACATTAACCAAAAAGGATATCAGAAATAAGGTAGATGGTATTATAACTCTATAGAACTTTCATGTAAATTTATTTGCTTTAATAATCTTCTCACTGTGTTGAAGCTTAATTATTAATATATAAAAATTAGTGTAAGTGAAATAGAAAAATTTCAGAAAATAAACTTAGGAATTAAAAAAATAAATTATCTCTGGAAAAATAAGAAGATTTATTACTTTTATATAAATAAAAAAGAATAAAAAATTTTATATTTGGAAACATTTAGAAATCAATAATTAAAATATTAGATATGATTCTTTACTGACTTATATAAAATCCATTTGGAATTATTATAAAACTCTTTGATTCTTAAAGATTCTTTTTATAATTTACTAACTTCTTTAATTATATCTTATATACAATTTTAAAATTGGTATTTTATTAATATTTGAATAAAATTTTTTAAAGAGAATTAAGATAAAATTATTTATACCAGTTTAGATTAAATAAAGTAGATAAAATAAATGAAAAAATAGCTTATTTTGCTATCTTTGAAGATTTAAATTTTGGTGTATTAGTTTAGCTTATTATATTTACTCTCTTTTAGAAAGATTCTAAAATAATTTAAATCTATTTAATTAAAATTTTATAATTTTAGTATAATACACCTCTAATATCAACTTTCAAATTTTATATACTTTTTCAAGCTATTTATCTTTAATGTGTTTCTACTTTGAATTTATTTTCTTTTTAGTCTATTTGCAACTAGTTATTTTTCATTTAGAAATGCTGATTTATAACTTTCTACGATCCATTAAACCTCTTCATACTTTTTTAAATTAATTAATTTATCACTTTTAAAACATAACTCAAATAGTAAATTTTTATTATAATTAATCTATCTCCTGCTATTAGAGAGTGCATAACTTTTTTAAATTAAATTATTATCTTTTAATTTTGTATTTAACTAAATAAATTTGAAATACTTTAAGAAATAATGAAAACATTTAAAGTTCTGAGAGATTTAACGACTAAAGACTTATATTAATAAGGTTTGAAATATTTCGAGTTTTTTGTTGAAAATTTTCCTTAGTTAATTTATTTAAACATCATTTTCTTCTATTATTGTTTTTCAATCATGTTCTATATATATTAGTTATCCTGGTTATTTAATTATTATATGACTTAAATTTTATTTTAGCTTAAAAGATGTAATTTAGTTTAAATTAGAATATTAGATATTAATAATTCCTATAAAATTATTAAAATTTTTATAGAAACTAAGCAAAATCAAGCATTTAAATTTTGAATAATTTTACTCTTTTTTCGAAGCCTCAAGCGCAACTATTTTAATTTTAGAAGTCCTTCAATCTTTTATAACTATTTTCTGATTATTTAAATTTCAACTCTTTCATAAAAATACTATCTGTTTTTAAGAACTATTTGAAGCGAAAATTTATTGATTTAGAAAAATTCTTTAATATATAGTAATTTACTTATATCTTAATTATATTTTAAATGCATTGTTTTATTTTTTGCTATTTTTAAATTTAGCTTCTTTTATCACTTTCTCTTATGCTTTAGCAGTGCTTATTTTTCTCAATACCCCTAAAATTTCAAATTTTTTATCTATATTTTTATGAGAAATTATTAATTCCTTCTTCGAGCAGCTTTTTATACTTATTTATTTATTTCTAAGCTTCTTTTTGCATATGTTGCTAATTATTTTGTTTTGCTTATATCTGTATGTTTTTTATAATCCTAAAGCACTTTAAATAAGTAATTTATCTTTAAAAGTTTTAATTATTTATGGCTATTATTTTTATTAATATAGATATTCTCTTTCACCTTTCTAAAATTTAATAATTCTCATTAAGCATTTAATTTATAATAACTTTCTTATAAATTAAATATAGCAACGGATATTCTAATATACTTTTTCTATAACTATAAATAATGATGGTATTCAGTATTTAAGGAAATTGGAAAATAGGAAAGTATAAAAGATAGACGAATAAGAAATAATCTATTTATTAGAAATAAAAAAGCTAAAACTATTAAAGCTAAAAGGCCAGCAAGTCAAATTAAGAAAATAATTTATTAGCAGATAAATTTAAATTCAATCCCTAATTAAAAGAGAAACTAAGTAGGATGAAGAAGCTTATAAAGTGGTAAAGTTTCTCAATATTATAAAAAAACCAATGCCAAGAACTAAAATAAAATAAGAATAAATTAAGGGTAAAAGCTTTATTAAGAAAATATAAGAGCTATTAGAAATTGATAAATACAAATAAATTATTACTTAAAAAACTTTAGCAAAAATTAAGGATGAATAAATTATCAAAACATAAAAATTAAGTTATAAAACCCTGCTTATAAAATTTAAGTAACAAAATTAAAGAAATATCAAAAATATCAAAAATAAAAAAATAGCTTACATTCGATCTAATACATTCAAATTTTTTAATTTTTAACGCAACTTGTTGGTATTTGAAATATTTTTTATGGTAAACAAAATCTTTTAATTTTTTAAAATTACTTATTTCATATAATTTTAAATTGTGTGATTTTCAAAAATTCATAATGATATAATTATTTTTTTACTATCTCTTATACTTTTTAACATTTAGGATTTTAACTATATCCTTAGTTTTTTTTCTTAATTATTAGAACTATCATGTTTTAGCCTTTTATTAATTAATTAATTTAAAAACAAAATTCTTAGATTCTCTTATATACATTTTTTTAATTATGATTATTTTAAGCAAGTCAAGTATTTTTCTTTCTTCTTCTTTAAATTATTTTTATCTGCAAAGCTTTAAATCTAGAAATACAATGTCTTAATGATTTTAAAATGAGCTTTAATATATCAATTTTATATTTGAATGTGTGCTGATTTAAATTTAATTATTAATATTATAACTTTATTCTATTTGTATTTATTAAGACTTGCTTATATTTACTCTAGTTAGAAAAAATATAATAACTAATAAATCTTCCACAGAGTACTTTATAAATACCTAAAAGTTTTTTCATTATACTTTAATAATTTTTCTTGTATACTTATTTTTCCTCAATTTATCTTATATACTTTATACTCTCTTATGACAATTTATATATAAATATTGATTCTAAGATATATTTTAACTAGCAATTTTACAGTTGCAAAGATTATCTATTTAAGTCTATTAAGCTAATTTTGAACTATTTAATTTAATATTTTTTAATTTTATGAATTAGCAAATATTAAGAGATTTGAGGAAATTCATTTTTTTATTTTTAATAATAGACAAGTTTTTAATAAGAACTTCATTTTTTCTCAATTATCCTTCCTTTTCCTGCCTTTACTTGAGTCTAGCGTTTTCTTTAAAAGATCTTTAACTGTTTTTCCTTCATTTGCATCCATTGCTTGAGTGGCTTGTAAATTTTATATTTTTTAATTTCCTTTGTTACTATTTTTTCTACGACTAAGTTGAATTAAAATTCAGCTTGAGCTTCAAACTGGGCAGTATTCTCTGCAATATCCGTTTGAGTTTCCTAATCTTTCAAAGAGCCGCTCATCGTAGTAGGTTAGCTTCTTTGAACTCCTTAAACTTGATATTGCATTTAATCTTATAGTTCGTAAAATATTGGAATTTAAAAGTTAAAAGGTCTTGGTGAAGGTTCTTGAATAATTAGTTCTTTTTCTTCATATAGTTAATTTTTTATATGATCGTTTGGTTTATCCAATTGTCACAATTATTCTTCACTCTAAATTTGTTAGTCAGGAATTAATTCAAATAAAATTTCGTTGCTATTTTCATTAATTTTTTAATTTTCAGGAAAAATCTCAATCTTTTTAGTAGCCTAATCTTTATTTTGCTCGTCTAGTTCACTTTAGCATAAGCTTTAGTTATCCAAGGAGATATCGTAGTTTTTCTCTATTTAAAAAATATCATCTAAATCTAAAAATTATTCACTCTTTTTGCTTTCTTCCTATACTTAAGGTTTAAAGTTTTCTTCTTGAGATAAAGCAGTTTAGTTTGAGAACATTGCCGATTTCATCTTCTTTCTATTTTATCTTTTTTCCTCATAAGATGATATAGTGCTAGAATGATGCTTAGTCTATAGAAAACCCATTTCTTAAGTCTTTTATGTAATCTAAGAAGCTCTTTCGTCTTTAAAATTAATTCCTCTATTCTAAGAAATAATAGATTTGCACTAGTTTTGAGAGAGCTCAGACTAGAAAATATTTTCTTGAGTAGAGCAGAACTTATCTTATTGATTTTGCTAGGTTCTAGAAGGCATTATAAAAGGATTATATCTTATGACACTTTACTCCATTTCCCTTGCTTTATTTTTATAAAAATCTATTTACTGAATCAAATTTACGCAATCTCTTTCAATTAAACATAAAATTAATGTTTATCAATAAATATGAAGAAAGATTATTAATCTGGATTATAACTCTATTACTTCAGGCTATTACTTTATTAGAATGTTTAGTTGTAAGATAAAAATGATTTATTCTATAGTAAATCAGGGATATTTTAGCTGTGCTACTCCGTTATTTGTATTTTAAGTTTTATCTGTTGATTAGTTTAAATCTAAGATCACTTTTTATTAAATCTTACTATATAGTTAAAGACTTACATGCATAAAGAAATTTGGATGTAAAATTGCTCAAGAATTTGCGAGTGGAAGAGATGAAAATGATTATACATAATTATAAAACTTTTAGTGCTGGAGTTTATCTTTATTAGAGTTTATTTAGTCTTAAAACAATAGAAGCAGCATTTTTCGAAGCAATGGAAATAGTTTGATAAAATGATATAAATTAAATTAAATAATCCGATAAAATTTATTGTCAATTAAAATAAGAAAAATAGTTTAAATATGCTTAAGCTGCTATATAGTCTAATATTAATAATCTAGTAAGCACTTAGTTTCTACGAATATTTTATAAGGGAAATTAAGATAGTAGTAGTTAAATTCTTCATATTAAGCAAGTGTTTATATATATTATAATAAGTATTTACGCTTATATATTATCTCTAAGCTACTTATATAGCTCTTGCATATTTTCTCTTGCTTTTAATCGATTAAGTCTTTCAAAATGTGAAATATGCAATGATCTCATATTATATAAATTGTAAATATATAGTTGCTTGCATGAATCTCCAAAAGCTTATATTTTGGTTGAAAGATTGCTAATATTAATAAATCTTAAGTACGTAGCCAAAAAGTCTCTTACAATGATTTATAATAAGTTATTTAAATAGACTTAATCATGTAAAAGCTAAGTGTAAATCCCTTGTTTAAGCTAAAAAGTAAGCAGTTTAAATTTAATATATCACTAGAACATTTATCTAATTAGTAAGCTTCTTCTTTTAAAACTATTTACTATCTAAGCCAGTTACTCTTGCTATATAAAGTTGTATTTAAACTTTAGTAGATATTCTCTTATTTATGAATTTGGCTACTATTTAAGTAAATCTAATTTGCTTAAATTAAATTAATTATTAAGCTTAATTACAAATTAAAATGTATGGATAAGTCTAAAGTAAATGATAAAGAGTAAGAATAAAAAGCTCATAGAGCATCTAAATATTAGTCAGTTTCTATTACAACTTTTCAACTTAAAATATTGGATTAATAATCCAAGCAATGAACGATGATTCTGCAAATATATCCTATTTATTTCATATTTCAAATATAATATACTATATTAGCTTGCTGAGCAATATATATTTATTAAAGAAGAGGATATTAATATGAATATTTACTAAATTCTAAAGAAAATAATAGCACTAATTATATAATTTATAGTGTGAAATAATAAATTTAGTTTAAGCTAAGCTTTATTTTAACTAATAGAAAGACTAATCATATTCTTAAAAAGCATATCTCAAATTCATTAAGCAAAATAAAGGTACTATAAATGTAAAACCTAGATAGAAAATATTATTGTTATGAATATATTCTAACTTTATAATATAATGTATCATAATAACTAAATGCAAATGAGATGATAAACAAGCTTGTAAAAAAGAGTTATTTATTTCTTGCTAAGTTGTTGATCTTTTGGAATTTACCATTTAGTTATTTAATCTGGGTAAGTTAGGATTTTTTATATCATCATTAAAAAAATAACTAAATATATAATATTGTAGAGTGTATATAGTATAATACTTTATTTGGATGAATTGGATCTAAAATGAACGTAAAAGTAAACAATATGATAACTAAATTGTTTTAGAAAAAAATTATTTAGTATAAAGTAACTTTTAGAATAAAAAAACTAAAAAGGACAAATAAGCATAAGCATTAAATTAAATCTACCTAGATTAGATTAAAAAAAGCATAGTTCTATTAAAATCCCTCTATACTAATTATCTAAATAATCATCATAATAAAGATAGTTACAATAATTTTAAACTGTATAATTTTTCTAAATGAGAAGCTAAATAATTGGGTATCAATTTTTAAAAGATAAAATAGACTGTTTAAAATAAATTTTATTGTTAGACACTTTAAATAATATTTTCTTATATCCTACATTATCATTTCCAGGTTAAAACGTATTTATCTTTAATTCATCAACACTTAATGAATTTATGTTGTTTCTGATTTTATAAGATTATCTATTTATTTAAGTACTAATGAGAAGATAAATCCGGCAAATAAAGCCTGAGACTCAGTAACATAGCTATCTCTTTATATTTGCTTAAGGATTTATTGTTTAGATTTCATTTTTAATTTATAGAAACTAATGCATTAAAAACTGAGCTAACTATTGAGTAAAAGGTTGATCTAAATAGCTCTGTAAGGAAATTATCCTTAAAGAGCAAATTTATCTACAAGTTGAAATTTTATTATCCCTTTTAAAATGAAAGGCTCAGGATTGTGTGCAATAAAGTAGAAAGATAATGATTTGAGCAGTTTTCCAGTTATAAAGCGCAATTCCTGACATATTAGAAATAATTCTGGAACAGTAGATTTATCCTCACTAAATCAATAAAACAAATAAGACTACGAAACTTGCACTTGCTGTACTAAGCTTTTTAAAAGGAAGAAGAATTAATTGAAATACTCTCAAATAAACAGAAATACTTATAATAGTGATCTATTCAACTCTTTCAATACCTAGTAGAGTTCCATTGAAAGTAGATTTTCTATATCCAATGAAAAATGTAAGTGCAGAAGCGAAAACGTTTAGACTACTAATTAAGGATAAGTAGATATCTTTAACCCTATCAAAATAGCCTCTCCTTATATAGTTAAGGATGGCTGAGTTAGATAAGTAGGAAACTACAAAACGTTGAGCTTTATATAGGCAGGTGGATTTGGTACTATTTACAAAGCTATAAAGATAAATGAAGAAGGGAAATTTTATGCAATAAAAGAGATAAAAGGAACTAAACTAGGAAACAATTAGATTAACAAGTTCATTCAACGAGAAATATGAAATATGAAGCTTATTTAGAAGCACATACAAATGCTAGGAAAGCATCCTAATATTGTGGAGTTTATGGATGTATACTAAGTATAAAAAAGAAGGCACTTATTATATTATATCATTATGGAGTTTTACCAAGGCCAGAGTCTGTAAAAATTTCTAGCTAAATAAGAAAAATTGTAAGAAAGCGATGCTAAGTATTTTATGCAGTAGCTAGCAGAAGGTTTGAGATTTTTGTATGAACATAATATAATCCATAGAGATATTAAGCCTGATAATTTAATACTTAGTGATAATTCTTAAAAGCCCATTCTTAAGATAGTAGATTTAGGACTAAGCAAAGATATAGCTTTGTCTGTTGCTGAATCTAGGGGAGTTGGAACACCTTAATATATGGCAAGAGAAATAATAGAAGGGAAGGAGTAATAAGATTATAGAGCTGATTTGTGAAGTGCCGGTGTTATTCTATATGAAATGATAAGTGGTGATAAGGCTTTTCCTTTCAACAATTTGCAATAAGTTAAGTATTAACAAGAATAAGGTATTAACTTGAGACAATTGTAGTGCTCAGCTGACTGCAAGGATCTGCTCTCAAAGTTACTTCAAATAGACAAAAATAAAAGAATTAGCTTTTAGGATTTTTATAGTCATTCATGACTAAGAGAAAATCGAAGTTAATATATTGTCAATTGAAATGCCGAACAATCTTCTTCTGAAGAAGAATAAGTGCTAAACTCTAAAGCTGAAGATTAAATGCAGATAGACTGCCAATAAAAACTAAGATAGATGAAGAAACTTCTTAAAGATTGCTTAATGAATAATTAATAAAAAGACAAGCAAGATGAGTGCTTGAATCTGATAAAATAGCTCATTATGGAAAGTGAAGATAAAGATCTAGATCTTTCAGGCACTTGGAGCAGCAAAGAAAGCGAACATATACTTAGTATAAATATGAATTTAGATACAGACACAATCCATACAATTTAAGAAGAAGAAAAAGAAAGTAGCTATTTTTAGCCAAACTGCAAAATCTTGTAAGAAGATATTTAAACCTAACGAAAAATAGGTTTACTAGATAATAGGAAAGAGTATAAAAACGAGAACAAGCAACTGGAAAATTCCTTCTCTTGATCCTATTTGTTAACGCATAGTACTGCTATTTTATAATTATGCTTAATTCTACTATCCTAAAAATTTCTAAATAATCAAATTAAAAAGAAGATTCTAAGTCTTAAAACAATAATCGAGTATTTTAGAATCTAGCTAGCACGTTTTAAGTATTTAGCTCTTTATTTCCATAAGACTCTCTTAATCATTTTATTATTTAAAAAAAGAGAAAAAATAAAATTTCTAAAATTTTCTATTTTAAAAACAAATTCTTTAATTTAAAAGGCTTTGCTGTAAGGTCTTTTAAAAAAATCTTAATTATAGATATAATAATAATTTCCTGTTTTTCTAAGAATACTTACCAATTCTTTATTTAAATTAAATTGATATAATACAAGAAAAGTTATATAACTTAAGTTTTTTATCTAATCTTATCTTTTATATTAGTGGTAATTTTCTTCTATTTATTGCTATTACTAGCTTACTTTTTGTTTGAATGTGTTATAATAATTAATTTTGTAAATTAAGTATATGCAAGTTACTCATCATTTATATCTATTTTGGTAATTATTTTAAATTATGAATGTATATAATTTAATTTAGCCTCTTAAGTCTATAGTATTTCAAATTGTTTTTACTCAATAAAAAAATAAGCAATTTAAGTATTTTACCTAATATTATGACTCTTAAAATTATATATCATAGACAAATTGATACCAAATCTTATGCTAATAATTACTATGATTTAATCACTAGTTTTGAGTGAAGCATCATTCTAAGAATAAGCAATTGAAAAGTAATCGTCTCAGACTATTTTTAATTTCTTTAATTTGCTTAATTATTAGATGCTTTTACAGAGCTTACATCTTCTATTTTAAAGAAGCTTTTTATTTTTAAAACTTGTTCTTTAAGTTTTATATAAAAGAATGAGAAATAAATTATAATATGCTTTATAAAATTTTAATACCTTTAATTTTTATATGAGAAATGAGTACTCTTTCTAATTATATTTTCTATAGTTATATTGATTTAAACTAATATAGGCTTTCAAGTGATGCTAATTTTGTATAAGTTGCTTATATTTAAATTTTATTATTATGATAATGTAAACTTTCTTAAAACCAATTTTAACAGATACAGTGGTATAAATGTACTATAACTGGATCTTAATGAATTTAATAATGTTAAAGATATTAAATATAAAACATTTAGTTTTAAGAAAATAGATTTGCTCTAGTTTATTTTATCTGAATAAAGATATATTAAATTTTAACCTTCGCTGAAATTTTAAGAAAGCATACACATTTTCTTTATACTTTAGTATAATAAAGATTGAATTTACTCAAAAGTGTTAGCTATCTTATAATTAATTGATCTACCTAGAATGGATAAATTTAAATCTAACTAAAGTTCTTATAATTGAGAAATCCTTTTTATAACTGTAATGAAGTAAAATAAAAGAGAAAAAGGTTTGAAGTCTTGATTATGTATTATCTTTCTTTGTGAATTTAAGTTAATTTTATTGAATCAATATAGTTTCTTAGAAGATATAAAGTAAAGCTTTAACTTAGTTATAATTTTTTAATTGAATAACTATTTATATAGCTAATAATGTAATTAGCTGATATAAAAGAAAAATTAGATACTAAATTTATATATATAATTTAAAAAATTAAGATTGAAGATGCTCAAATAATCTATTTATTGCCAAGATTTAAAAGCTGCATATGAAAACTAAATAGACTAAATTTTTAATTTATAATTAAGCAAAAAAGGAAATAATCTAGATTAAACAAAAGCAAATAAAGCATGAAAATACTTAGGAATATTTATTATAAATAGATTAAAAACAAAAATATATTAATTCAAACCTTTAAATTTAATAATGCATAAATCATCTAAAGATAGAGTAAAAATATCCAATACTCATGCTCATAAAATTTATTAATATAATTGAATAAAAATAATTAAAGTTAGATAGAATATCATGGATAAAAGTTAAAAATAAATCAAAATTTTAAATTTTGCTTTACTTGTTTAAATTAACTATATCAAATATTCATTATATGTTTTTAAGTAGTAAAGATCCTTTTAAATTTATAAATTCTACATTAAATAATTTTAAATTTAAGCTAATTATGAGCTTACAAGTATGCAACTATGTACTTTTAAATTTAAATATTTGTTATTTGAGTTCTGCTAGACTTATAAAAAAGTATAGGATTTTAGGTTACATATGCTTTTGCTTTAATTAAATTTTCGAGTTTATATTAATTATTATTTTATTTCCTTCTGAATCTTTAGGGACTTATAATTTATTATATTTTAATATTTATTCCTAAGCCTATCTGAGAGGAGTTCAAATTAGCAATTGCTTCTTTTTTTTATGCTTTTTTTTTATGGCTTTTATTCTCTTAACTTAGCCAAAAAAAGATAGTTACCTTAAAAAATTTCTCATTACTAATTTCTTAATTACAACTGCTTCATGAATTCACCTCTAACCCAATTAATCTTTAATGATTTCTCTAAACTTTCAAGTTTAAATTTCTGTATAGGATATTACCCTAGCTTAATAATCTAAGAAATTTCTAGTTACCTAGCTATTTCTTCAATTAATAATTATATTTCTAACTATAAAATTAATAGATCTAGGCAGTAATCTATAGTAAACTTTATAGAAGTAACTTAGTTATTTATCTTAATTATTAAAATAAATCTTCTAAATTTAAATAGAGATAATTGCTTATTTCTTTCTTGGATAAATATCTTACAACTTTTTCATTAATTTTTATAATTTCTACACATAATATCGCTAAAATATTACAATTAGAAGGATTCCCAATCTTATTATCATGATAATCCTATAGTCCTTCATAAGTAATCAAAATTTTAAATTTAGTTAATTTCTCTTAATTTGAAATTCAAAAATATTAAGCAAATAAAGTTAAAAAATAGATTATAAATATCTTTAAGAATAAATACAATTATAATATTTATAGCTATGATAATTTCAATTCAGCTTTAAATAAGCGAAACAACATTTTTAAACCTAAATTTATCATATTTTAATGATTTTTATAGATAATCTTAAATTCCTTTAAATAAATTTATTAATGCTTTGATTGTAATTTATCTTTAGATTATATCCTTTTTAATAGTTTTTTACTACTATCTAAATATATAATTTGAAATTCTAGTTTAGCAATGCAACTTTATAAAATTCTAAATTATTGCCAATAATTGTTTTGATTGAGTGCAAATTGCAACATCCAATGTTCATATTTAGAATTAAAGATAATTATCTATTCTTAAGTTATCATTGCTAACTAAAAATTTAATAAATTTAAATAAAGATAAATAATAAACCTACCAAAAATAAAAATAGATTAGTTAATACTTATATTAGGATATATCATTACCATTTTGAATATATTTCATATTCTTAGCTTTGTAATTTTTGCTTTTATCTATTTAAAATATTATTATGCTTTATTTTAGCTATCTCTAAGCTTAGCTTATAGCAACTTTCAAAATGTTTAAAATATCTAAATTTAATTATTTTATTATGTAATTTAAGTTATATAATAATAATAATGGTAAAAGTAAATAAAGCTACTAGTTTTATAGTCATCTTGCATTTGCTATGTGTGTAAAATAACCAGTTATAATTAAATAGCTAAGGATTATATTTATTTTTTCTAATATAGCTATATTAAATAGTTCTGTATATAAACCCTTAATTTAAATCATTATTATTAATTATATATAAAAAGGCATCTAAGAAATAGCAGACCTATTTAATAAATACTTAAGAATAGGAATAATAATCTAATTTAATGGGAGAGGTATCTCAATAAGATAAAAATATTATCTCAGAAATATTTTGCATAATCAGTTTTTAAGAAAATATTTATCTATATTAAAAATAAAATAGTGAAGATTAAAACTTTAAAAAGTAGAATAGAAACTAAAAAAATGTGCGAAGAATTAAACTTATAATTTCCATTTATAGAGAAAGAAATCGATAAAATATAACTATTTATTTGATATAAATTGGATGAGTTTGACAAATAGTTTAATTTAACTCCTCAATTTTTATTATATTTTTCTTAGTTCCAATATCAAATAAAAGAATTATAAGAAAAATAAGCACTTTAATAATTAATTATTTAGAGAATTAATGGATAACAAGTAAGTATATCTATGTTTATTGAAACAAAAAAACAATAATAAAGCATAGAGGGAAAATGGTCAGTAAAATATTACAAAAGGATCAACATTTAAAAGTGCTGATGAAGATCCTAATTTTATGAAAAAATACAAAAATATAATAAAAAACCTATTATAATTACTAATCAACTTATATCAACTTAGAATATAGAAACAAATTTTATAATAGTAAAAAGAAACTTTAAAACTAATGTTTAGAAATAACTTGATTAAGTGTAAAAATAAAAAGTATAAACAAGGATGGTGGACTTGTGAGTTCAAAAGTTGAATATTAGTTTAAAAAGAGACAATTTCAAGATTATTGGATGCAAAAACCGACTTTTAAAGCTATAAATTCCTTTAGCTTTTAACTTTTTTAATTTAAATAGAATGTTATTGATAAGATAATTAGAAGATCAAACTTAATAATTGTAAAAAGATTGAACATTTTATCTAAGTTATGATATAATCATCTATTCAGATAGTAAAAATGGCTGTTTAGTTGAAATAAAAATTAATTTATTTTAGAAAGATAAATTAATAAAATTAATTTTTTTATATTATAGTTTCAATAAATTTAATAAAAACGGAGTAAAGCTAAATAATTTTTTTGATTTAATAAATAAGCAAAATAAAAATTAAATTAATAAGATAGCTATTTACAATTAAGCTTTACGAATCATAAGCTTCTTATATTTTAAAAACAAATGTAAAGCATGTTAATGCAGAGTTTTATATAATTTCAAATTAAGATATATTATCAAAAATATTGCTTAAGTGGCTATTCTATCTAATATTTTCATTTTGCATATTTTCTTCCTTTTAAAAATTCAAATTAATTATAAATTTTATATGCTTGAATTTAATAATGTAAGCTTAAAAATTAAATTAAATATAACTATATATAATTAAATTTTATTTTTCCATTTTTGAGACTTTCAACTCCGGAAGACAACAGCTCATGCTCTCTGCTGTTAAATAAAAAGCTTGGAACACTCAATTTTAGCGAGATTGGGAACTCGGATTTCTCTAGGTTTTCCTTCTTTTAACTTGAGGTCTTGATCTGGCTGCTTCCATCTTGATCTTGTATATTGAGTTGTTAGGGCTACAATACATTCTTTTCATTCTGGTTTCTTCTTTTTTCATCTTTTATTAATCTTAGATACAAAAATTCTGTTATTTCTATTAGAATTTCCAACATTTACGACAAAGATGTCATAAATTTTTACAGCAGAAGTTTTGCTGAAAATTACAGAAGAAGTTCCTTTCCCTTTCTTAGGTCATTAATCTAGGATAATTCTACTCTTTATTTTGCTCTTTTTTCCAGTTTCAGATTAATTTTTCATTCAAAATTTCAATTTTTTAACCTTTTCTTAAAGGTTAACAACAATAAGCGCTAGCTGGGCAATATCTAATTTCTCCTTTCCAAAATTGAATTAATGGATTACCTGATAAATGACAGACTTTATTTATTTCCTTGGATTTTCAACTATTGTTTGAGTTTAAGTAGTCTACTTTTGTCTTACCCCTGACTTTACTAGTTATTGTATCTATTCTTATTAAGAAGAGATTTAGTAATAAATTGACAAGTAAGAGAAGTTACTTAATATTTTTACTCCTACTCTGAGGAGATGTTTAAAAAAAATCTTCATGAAACAAACCATTTTTTTACTTATATTTTAAAAGAAGTAGTAATTAACTATTAAAATTATAAATGAACGTTTGACATATATAATTATTAAACTTTTTATAATTTTATATTAAAAATTTTAAAGTTACTCTGTTAATTGAAATTATGCAAAATTTAAATAAAAAAATAATTAATATAATGTTGAATATGCAACTAAGAATCTTTTTATAAAGCATAAACATATAAAGTCTTTATTATATTTTTATCTTTAAAACCAAAAGGAAAATTAATAATTAATTAGAATATTTTTATAGAAAAATGAATTATAAATTTAATTGAGGAAAGCTAATTATTTTATAAAATATATAATGGAAAAAAGTTAGCCAATTTATAAGATCTAAATTGCATTCAATGGACTTTCAAATAAAATTTGTAGACAGATTATTTGGTAAAGAAAATAATTTATATTTTAAAGTAAAATATCTTTGCTAATGGAATTTTAAAAGTAATTACCTTTGCAAGCTCTAGCTCTTTAAAATATATTTAATTTTATCTAAATAATCAAACATCTGATTCATAAGAAAACAGATGTCTTTTCACAAGCCTACTTTTAAACTGCCTTTAATTAATTTCTATTCATAAATTTATAATTTTATATTTGCAAGTTTTATGAAACTATAGAAATGAGTTTAACTAAATCTTCGAAAGTTTAGCCTATTTTATGAACTAGCATATATTTTTATTATTTCTAAAATTAAATTAATATATTTCAAGAATAATTGTCATCTACATTCCTCGAAGGGCATTAACTTGTTTATGTACTCTTGTAATCGGTCTAATTATTTTAAAGCTTTATCCTATTTTTCAAATGATAATAAGTAATTAATAATTGAATATAAAAATAGAAAGAATGCAGGTATTACAGGATATATAAAAATTTTATGGGATAAATGAAAAATTTACTATTTAGTTAAATAAAGAAAGGGAAGCCTGAAATTTCTCTTAACTAAAAATAAAATTTTTAAATATCTCAAGCACTTTAAACTGCTATCAAAACACATAATTTTTTGTTTAACTTTTAGTAAATAAGGAATATTACAGTGTTATATATGAATAGAGTATTTAACTTAATTATAAATTAGAATGTTTCTTAATTATCTAAATTAATAATACTTAGAAGATATTAAATTTTTTATAAAATTGAACTTCATACGCTGATCCTAAATTTCTTATATAATATTTGGTGGTTGTAAACAAAATTAAACTTAAGTTAAGATGCTATTTTCTTTATATATAAAAATAAATAAAATTTATTTAAAGATATTATTAATTTAATTCATGATCCGACAAAGTATAACTATTTCTCAATATACCTATCTAGTTATGCTAAAACAGAAAATATAAAGCAATCTCAGAAAAATATTGGAAAGATAATGACTATAAAACTTTTTCAGCAAGCAACTAATTCTTTTCTCTTTTCTAAATAAAACATTTTGCAGCTGTTTTTTCTAAATTTTTTTTTAATATACTTTATTATCTTTTAAAAGGATAGATAGTTAGTTAAAATTTAAATGTTTAAAGACATGATTTAGATGCAGCTATAATAAAATTCTAAATGAATATTAGTTTAATGGAATTTCTAATAGCAACTAAATTATTTTAGCTAATAAGTTATTACAGTATTAAAGCAATTATAATAGTTTAAATAGATTTAGAACTTTGAGGTACTTTTCAATGGAATATTTAACAGAAGTAAAACAAAAATATATAGCTAATGTAAAGAATACTAATAATCATTAGCTAGTTAATACTTTATAGTTTACTATTAAGATTCTTGACCTAAATAAGTTTAGATTATTAACATTACTTAGAAAAAGAATATTAGTTTTATGAATAAAAACTTAAGTTTATCCTTTATAAAATTTAAGTAAATTGATTTTGATAAAGAAATTGAAGCAATAAATAAATTAAATATGCACATTCAAAAGAAAGGTTTTATACTTAGATTGTTTGTATAAATAAAGAAGTAACATTTCAAAAAGAGATTATATATCTAATAAGATACACAATATAACCAAAGTTAATATTATTTTAAAAATCTTCATAAAATAAAATTACTAAGTAACCTTTAAATTTAAAGAAAGAAGATTGAAATATATTTATAAATTTGCTTTATTGCTTATTTAATAAAATAAGATGCTATTGATTTTGATAAGATTATTTATTAAAAAATTTTTATTAAAGGATGGTTATTAATATATTTTTAATTAAATCATTAAGGCTCAAGATTTCACAAATAAATACATTTTTTAATTAAATAATTTCTTAGGTATAATATCTTTAATATCTTTAATATCTAAATAAATCAAATAAACGATAATCTGATTCAAGATTTCGAAGATTCTTTGAAGCATCTCTACTGTTTTAGATTTGCTAATTCCTCTTAAATAATTCAAATTTTTTAAATAAAGAATATCGTTTTTTGTAAACAAAATGATCTTTTATCATTTACAATAAAGCATCTGCTGCATTCATCCACTTCTAAAATACTATTTTCAATATCTTCTTATTTTCCATTTGCATCTCTTCATTATTCAACTTTATATTCAGTTTCGTTAACATCTTTTCATAATTCCCCTTCTACATTATTGCACTCGTCAACTTCATTATCGGATCCAATATATAAGATACAAATCCTCTTTTTAATGTTTTTCCCGATTATGATTAACTCTAGTTCGTCCATCTCTTACTTTCTTCATCTCAGAAATTATCTCCCCACATCTTTTCTATCAACTTCTCTTTATTACTCATCTAATATTACTCAGCAAACTCTTTTAAAGTAAATGCCCATCCTTAAATTCCTGATCCAAAAGCTACATTTCCTAGTATTGGGTTTATATAGTACTCTTCCGTTTAATAAGCACTTATTATCACATTTACATTCTCTATTATTCGTTTAAAATTCTAATATATCGTTTCTCCATCAAGTTTCAACTCTAGTAAACTTCTATCTACTTTGTTGATCATCAAAACTGGCTTTATCCTCTCTTGCAACGCTTGTCTCAATACTGTCTCCGTTTAAACACAGACACCTTCAATACAATCTACTACTACCAAAGCTCCATCTGTAACTCTTAAAGCAGCTGTCACTTCTGAACTAAAATCTACATGTCCTGGAGAATCTATTAAATTCACCAAAAGCGGCAACTCTCCTTATTACTCATAACATAGACTTACTCCTGTTGACTTTATCGTTATACATCTATCCTATTCTGCTTATAATGTATCTGTCCATCTTTTACCTGCATTTTATTATGATATTATTCCTGCTTTTGCTACTAGAGAGTCAGTCAATGTTGACTTTCCATGATCAACATGTGCTATCACTGATATGTTACGAATTCGCTCCTGATGATTCATTATTTCTCTTATCTGCTCTACCGTGAAGTTTACCATGCTACTTCTTTTTATTTCTTTTTACATTTTCTCCTTATATATACTTTCCTTTTCCTTTCTGTCAGTTCATTACTGATTAAAAAGGGCTGCTACGGGAATTGAACCCGTGACCTCTCGCACCCGAAGCGAGAATCATACCACTAGACCAAGCAGCCATTTATATATCTATTTAGAACTATTATTTATATATTTGGAGCACCAAGCAGATACTCCAAATAAACATGATTAATACAACAATAATCGTCTTCAACTAGAGATTCATCTAAGAGATTCATAGATACATCTAAAAGATACATATCTTCCTGTATAAAAACATTTATATATAACATTTTAATTAATTAGTTTATTCACAACTTGTCCATATAATCATTTGCATTTGGAATACTTCCATTCATTCCTTTCCTTCCTCTTATCTAACTCATTATCTAGTTACTTTTACTACCCATTTCCAATGGATCACTGCTTACAATCTCCCAATGATCAAAAACATTTTATGGAAAACCTTATCCAGATGTTTATGATCTTAAAAAATCAGTAAATCCAAAACTCTCTGCAACTGGTAAATATGCTTTCATCAAAACTTGAGGTGTTCCTGGAATTTATTCTTCCGAAAATATTATCCCTCTCTTCTACCCAATACAAGAATATATCGTTCCTACATGTTCTATCCTTGTTTATATTTATGTCTAATATATAGGTTCCATTAATCTTGCTTTACCTGTTAGTTAACAAGCATACAATACTCTTCTTGCAGCAGGCATTATCTATCCTACACCTCTATGACTTGGATCCGAATGAACTTTAGCATCTATTAAATCTACTCTTATATTTCTCCAGTTTTCTCCACATAACACTCCTTCTTTTGTTGCTCATTGAAAACCTGCTATCATGGAATCTCTTATTTCATTTATATATTAACCTTATTTCACACTATTTACCAAAATATTCGGACCACTCATTTCTGGTCCAAAACTTCATATATGTTTTATATCATTACCATCCCATCCCAAATTTCCCAACATGCTACTTCTTACTTTTGGATCTTATTTTAAGTTTATTTCTCCCTTTTCTATTGCTTCAGTTACTCCTTCCTCTAATGCTTAAGCTTAACATCAAATTCTATTTAAATGATTATTCGATTTCGCCAAACAAATTTCTGACTTTTCTATTATTGTTTCTTTGTATGACACTATAGGTTATGATTATATTATTTCTATTTTTGCGAAGTCTTCTCTTAAATTATTCAGACAAATTTCTATATGTAACTCTCCACATCCTGCTATTATGTATTCACCTGTACTTTCATCACAATCACATTATACTAATGGATCACTCTTACTCAACTTCTTCAAACCTTATACTAATTGCTATATTTCCACTGCTTTTTTAGGTTTCACTGCTACTCTTACTACTGGATGAACACTATATTACATCACTCTTATATTATGTGCACCTTCAAATGTTGTTATTGTTCCTGTCTTCAACAAATATTAATCAACACCTACCAATCCTACTGTATTTCCACAAGGTACATCCTATATTGATTCTATACTTCTTCCCTACATTAAAACTGTTCTCTGTATATTCACTACATATAAATCATTCTTTTCTCCTGCAACATAATTAGGTCCCATTATTCTCACTTTTTATCCTGAACGAACTCTTCCTGAAAATACTCTACCAAATGCAAAAAATCTACTGAAATCTGTTGTTGGAACCATTTTACTTACATATATCATCAAAGGACCTTCAGCATCACTATTCCTCATTGCTATACCTACTTCATCATCTATTGGACCTTCATATAAATGTTAAGTTCTATATTACATCGCTTATTTTGGATTCGGTAAATGATCTTTTATCATTTACAATAAAGCATCTGCTGCATTCATCCACTTCTAAAATACTATTTTCAATATCTTCTTATTTTCCATTTGCATCTCTTCATTATTCAACTTTATATTCAGTTTCGTTAACATCTTTTCATAATTCCCCTTCTACATTATTGCACTCGTCAACTTCATTATCGGATCCAATATATAAGATACAAATCCTCTTTTTAATGTTTTTCCCGATTATGATTAACTCTAGTTCGTCCATCTCTTACTTTCTTCATCTCAGAAATTATCTCCCCACATCTTTTCTATCAACTTCTCTTTATTACTCATCTAATATTACTCAGCAAACTCTTTTAAAGTAAATGCCCATCCTTAAATTCCTGATCCAAAAGCTACATTTCCTAGTATTGGGTTTATATAGTACTCTTCCGTTTAATAAGCACTTATTATCACATTTACATTCTCTATTATTCGTTTAAAATTCTAATATATCGTTTCTCCATCAAGTTTCAACTCTAGTAAACTTCTATCTACTTTGTTGATCATCAAAACTGGCTTTATCCTCTCTTGCAACGCTTGTCTCAATACTGTCTCCGTTTAAACACAGACACCTTCAATACAATCTACTACTACCAAAGCTCCATCTGTAACTCTTAAAGCAGCTGTCACTTCTGAACTAAAATCTACATGTCCTGGAGAATCTATTAAATTCACCAAAAGCGGCAACTCTCCTTATTACTCATAACATAGACTTACTCCTGTTGACTTTATCGTTATACATCTATCCTATTCTGCTTATAATGTATCTGTCCATCTTTTACCTGCATTTTATTATGATATTATTCCTGCTTTTGCTACTAGAGAGTCAGTCAATGTTGACTTTCCATGATCAACATGTGCTATCACTGATATGTTACGAATTCGCTCCTGATGATTCATTATTTCTCTTATCTGCTCTACCGTGAAGTTTACCATGCTACTTCTTTTTATTTCTTTTTACATTTTCTCCTTATATATACTTTCCTTTTCCTTTCTGTCAGTTCATTACTGATTAAAAAGGGCTGCTACGGGAATTGAACCCGTGACCTCTCGCACCCGAAGCGAGAATCATACCACTAGACCAAGCAGCCATTTATATATCTATTTAGAACTATTATTTATATATTTGGAGCACCAAGCAGATACTCCAAATAAACATGATTAATACAACAATAATCGTCTTCAACTAGAGATTCATCTAAGAGATTCATAGATACATCTAAAAGATACATATCTTCCTGTATAAAAACATTTATATATAACATTTTAATTAATTAGTTTATTCACAACTTGTCCATATAATCATTTGCATTTGGAATACTTCCATTCATTCCTTTCCTTCCTCTTATCTAACTCATTATCTAGTTACTTTTACTACCCATTTCCAATGGATCACTGCTTACAATCTCCCAATGATCAAAAACATTTTATGGAAAACCTTATCCAGATGTTTATGATCTTAAAAAATCAGTAAATCCAAAACTCTCTGCAACTGGTAAATATGCTTTCATCAAAACTTGAGGTGTTCCTGGAATTTATTCTTCCGAAAATATTATCCCTCTCTTCTACCCAATACAAGAATATATCGTTCCTACATGTTCTATCCTTGTTTATATTTATGTCTAATATATAGGTTCCATTAATCTTGCTTTACCTGTTAGTTAACAAGCATACAATACTCTTCTTGCAGCAGGCATTATCTATCCTACACCTCTATGACTTGGATCCGAATGAACTTTAGCATCTATTAAATCTACTCTTATATTTCTCCAGTTTTCTCCACATAACACTCCTTCTTTTGTTGCTCATTGAAAACCTGCTATCATGGAATCTCTTATTTCATTTATATATTAACCTTATTTCACACTATTTACCAAAATATTCGGACCACTCATTTCTGGTCCAAAACTTCATATATGTTTTATATCATTACCATCCCATCCCAAATTTCCCAACATGCTACTTCTTACTTTTGGATCTTATTTTAAGTTTATTTCTCCCTTTTCTATTGCTTCAGTTACTCCTTCCTCTAATGCTTAAGCTTAACATCAAATTCTATTTAAATGATTATTCGATTTCGCCAAACAAATTTCTGACTTTTCTATTATTGTTTCTTTGTATGACACTATAGGTTATGATTATATTATTTCTATTTTTGCGAAGTCTTCTCTTAAATTATTCAGACAAATTTCTATATGTAACTCTCCACATCCTGCTATTATGTATTCACCTGTACTTTCATCACAATCACATTATACTAATGGATCACTCTTACTCAACTTCTTCAAACCTTATACTAATTGCTATATTTCCACTGCTTTTTTAGGTTTCACTGCTACTCTTACTACTGGATGAACACTATATTACATCACTCTTATATTATGTGCACCTTCAAATGTTGTTATTGTTCCTGTCTTCAACAAATATTAATCAACACCTACCAATCCTACTGTATTTCCACAAGGTACATCCTATATTGATTCTATACTTCTTCCCTACATTAAAACTGTTCTCTGTATATTCACTACATATAAATCATTCTTTTCTCCTGCAACATAATTAGGTCCCATTATTCTCACTTTTTATCCTGAACGAACTCTTCCTGAAAATACTCTACCAAATGCAAAAAATCTACTGAAATCTGTTGTTGGAACCATTTTACTTACATATATCATCAAAGGACCTTCAGCATCACTATTCCTCATTGCTATACCTACTTCATCATCTATTGGACCTTCATATAAATGTTAAGTTCTATATTACATCGCTTATTTTGGATTCGGTAAATGATCTTTTATCATTTACAATAAAGCATCTGCTGCATTCATCCACTTCTAAAATACTATTTTCAATATCTTCTTATTTTCCATTTGCATCTCTTCATTATTCAACTTTATATTCAGTTTCGTTAACATCTTTTCATAATTCCCCTTCTACATTATTGCACTCGTCAACTTCATTATCGGATCCAATATATAAGATACAAATCCTCTTTTTAATGTTTTTCCCGATTATGATTAACTCTAGTTCGTCCATCTCTTACTTTCTTCATCTCAGAAATTATCTCCCCACATCTTTTCTATCAACTTCTCTTTATTACTCATCTAATATTACTCAGCAAACTCTTTTAAAGTAAATGCCCATCCTTAAATTCCTGATCCAAAAGCTACATTTCCTAGTATTGGGTTTATATAGTACTCTTCCGTTTAATAAGCACTTATTATCACATTTACATTCTCTATTATTCGTTTAAAATTCTAATATATCGTTTCTCCATCAAGTTTCAACTCTAGTAAACTTCTATCTACTTTGTTGATCATCAAAACTGGCTTTATCCTCTCTTGCAACGCTTGTCTCAATACTGTCTCCGTTTAAACACAGACACCTTCAATACAATCTACTACTACCAAAGCTCCATCTGTAACTCTTAAAGCAGCTGTCACTTCTGAACTAAAATCTACATGTCCTGGAGAATCTATTAAATTCACCAAAAGCGGCAACTCTCCTTATTACTCATAACATAGACTTACTCCTGTTGACTTTATCGTTATACATCTATCCTATTCTGCTTATAATGTATCTGTCCATCTTTTACCTGCATTTTATTATGATATTATTCCTGCTTTTGCTACTAGAGAGTCAGTCAATGTTGACTTTCCATGATCAACATGTGCTATCACTGATATGTTACGAATTCGCTCCTGATGATTCATTATTTCTCTTATCTGCTCTACCGTGAAGTTTACCATGCTACTTCTTTTTATTTCTTTTTACATTTTCTCCTTATATATACTTTCCTTTTCCTTTCTGTCAGTTCATTACTGATTAAAAAGGGCTGCTACGGGAATTGAACCCGTGACCTCTCGCACCCGAAGCGAGAATCATACCACTAGACCAAGCAGCCATTTATATATCTATTTAGAACTATTATTTATATATTTGGAGCACCAAGCAGATACTCCAAATAAACATGATTAATACAACAATAATCGTCTTCAACTAGAGATTCATCTAAGAGATTCATAGATACATCTAAAAGATACATATCTTCCTGTATAAAAACATTTATATATAACATTTTAATTAATTAGTTTATTCACAACTTGTCCATATAATCATTTGCATTTGGAATACTTCCATTCATTCCTTTCCTTCCTCTTATCTAACTCATTATCTAGTTACTTTTACTACCCATTTCCAATGGATCACTGCTTACAATCTCCCAATGATCAAAAACATTTTATGGAAAACCTTATCCAGATGTTTATGATCTTAAAAAATCAGTAAATCCAAAACTCTCTGCAACTGGTAAATATGCTTTCATCAAAACTTGAGGTGTTCCTGGAATTTATTCTTCCGAAAATATTATCCCTCTCTTCTACCCAATACAAGAATATATCGTTCCTACATGTTCTATCCTTGTTTATATTTATGTCTAATATATAGGTTCCATTAATCTTGCTTTACCTGTTAGTTAACAAGCATACAATACTCTTCTTGCAGCAGGCATTATCTATCCTACACCTCTATGACTTGGATCCGAATGAACTTTAGCATCTATTAAATCTACTCTTATATTTCTCCAGTTTTCTCCACATAACACTCCTTCTTTTGTTGCTCATTGAAAACCTGCTATCATGGAATCTCTTATTTCATTTATATATTAACCTTATTTCACACTATTTACCAAAATATTCGGACCACTCATTTCTGGTCCAAAACTTCATATATGTTTTATATCATTACCATCCCATCCCAAATTTCCCAACATGCTACTTCTTACTTTTGGATCTTATTTTAAGTTTATTTCTCCCTTTTCTATTGCTTCAGTTACTCCTTCCTCTAATGCTTAAGCTTAACATCAAATTCTATTTAAATGATTATTCGATTTCGCCAAACAAATTTCTGACTTTTCTATTATTGTTTCTTTGTATGACACTATAGGTTATGATTATATTATTTCTATTTTTGCGAAGTCTTCTCTTAAATTATTCAGACAAATTTCTATATGTAACTCTCCACATCCTGCTATTATGTATTCACCTGTACTTTCATCACAATCACATTATACTAATGGATCACTCTTACTCAACTTCTTCAAACCTTATACTAATTGCTATATTTCCACTGCTTTTTTAGGTTTCACTGCTACTCTTACTACTGGATGAACACTATATTACATCACTCTTATATTATGTGCACCTTCAAATGTTGTTATTGTTCCTGTCTTCAACAAATATTAATCAACACCTACCAATCCTACTGTATTTCCACAAGGTACATCCTATATTGATTCTATACTTCTTCCCTACATTAAAACTGTTCTCTGTATATTCACTACATATAAATCATTCTTTTCTCCTGCAACATAATTAGGTCCCATTATTCTCACTTTTTATCCTGAACGAACTCTTCCTGAAAATACTCTACCAAATGCAAAAAATCTACTGAAATCTGTTGTTGGAACCATTTTACTTACATATATCATCAAAGGACCTTCAGCATCACTATTCCTCATTGCTATACCTACTTCATCATCTATTGGACCTTCATATAAATGTTAAGTTCTATATTACATCGCTTATTTTGGATTCGGTAAATGATCTTTTATCATTTACAATAAAGCATCTGCTGCATTCATCCACTTCTAAAATACTATTTTCAATATCTTCTTATTTTCCATTTGCATCTCTTCATTATTCAACTTTATATTCAGTTTCGTTAACATCTTTTCATAATTCCCCTTCTACATTATTGCACTCGTCAACTTCATTATCGGATCCAATATATAAGATACAAATCCTCTTTTTAATGTTTTTCCCGATTATGATTAACTCTAGTTCGTCCATCTCTTACTTTCTTCATCTCAGAAATTATCTCCCCACATCTTTTCTATCAACTTCTCTTTATTACTCATCTAATATTACTCAGCAAACTCTTTTAAAGTAAATGCCCATCCTTAAATTCCTGATCCAAAAGCTACATTTCCTAGTATTGGGTTTATATAGTACTCTTCCGTTTAATAAGCACTTATTATCACATTTACATTCTCTATTATTCGTTTAAAATTCTAATATATCGTTTCTCCATCAAGTTTCAACTCTAGTAAACTTCTATCTACTTTGTTGATCATCAAAACTGGCTTTATCCTCTCTTGCAACGCTTGTCTCAATACTGTCTCCGTTTAAACACAGACACCTTCAATACAATCTACTACTACCAAAGCTCCATCTGTAACTCTTAAAGCAGCTGTCACTTCTGAACTAAAATCTACATGTCCTGGAGAATCTATTAAATTCACCAAAAGCGGCAACTCTCCTTATTACTCATAACATAGACTTACTCCTGTTGACTTTATCGTTATACATCTATCCTATTCTGCTTATAATGTATCTGTCCATCTTTTACCTGCATTTTATTATGATATTATTCCTGCTTTTGCTACTAGAGAGTCAGTCAATGTTGACTTTCCATGATCAACATGTGCTATCACTGATATGTTACGAATTCGCTCCTGATGATTCATTATTTCTCTTATCTGCTCTACCGTGAAGTTTACCATGCTACTTCTTTTTATTTCTTTTTACATTTTCTCCTTATATATACTTTCCTTTTCCTTTCTGTCAGTTCATTACTGATTAAAAAGGGCTGCTACGGGAATTGAACCCGTGACCTCTCGCACCCGAAGCGAGAATCATACCACTAGACCAAGCAGCCATTTATATATCTATTTAGAACTATTATTTATATATTTGGAGCACCAAGCAGATACTCCAAATAAACATGATTAATACAACAATAATCGTCTTCAACTAGAGATTCATCTAAGAGATTCATAGATACATCTAAAAGATACATATCTTCCTGTATAAAAACATTTATATATAACATTTTAATTAATTAGTTTATTCACAACTTGTCCATATAATCATTTGCATTTGGAATACTTCCATTCATTCCTTTCCTTCCTCTTATCTAACTCATTATCTAGTTACTTTTACTACCCATTTCCAATGGATCACTGCTTACAATCTCCCAATGATCAAAAACATTTTATGGAAAACCTTATCCAGATGTTTATGATCTTAAAAAATCAGTAAATCCAAAACTCTCTGCAACTGGTAAATATGCTTTCATCAAAACTTGAGGTGTTCCTGGAATTTATTCTTCCGAAAATATTATCCCTCTCTTCTACCCAATACAAGAATATATCGTTCCTACATGTTCTATCCTTGTTTATATTTATGTCTAATATATAGGTTCCATTAATCTTGCTTTACCTGTTAGTTAACAAGCATACAATACTCTTCTTGCAGCAGGCATTATCTATCCTACACCTCTATGACTTGGATCCGAATGAACTTTAGCATCTATTAAATCTACTCTTATATTTCTCCAGTTTTCTCCACATAACACTCCTTCTTTTGTTGCTCATTGAAAACCTGCTATCATGGAATCTCTTATTTCATTTATATATTAACCTTATTTCACACTATTTACCAAAATATTCGGACCACTCATTTCTGGTCCAAAACTTCATATATGTTTTATATCATTACCATCCCATCCCAAATTTCCCAACATGCTACTTCTTACTTTTGGATCTTATTTTAAGTTTATTTCTCCCTTTTCTATTGCTTCAGTTACTCCTTCCTCTAATGCTTAAGCTTAACATCAAATTCTATTTAAATGATTATTCGATTTCGCCAAACAAATTTCTGACTTTTCTATTATTGTTTCTTTGTATGACACTATAGGTTATGATTATATTATTTCTATTTTTGCGAAGTCTTCTCTTAAATTATTCAGACAAATTTCTATATGTAACTCTCCACATCCTGCTATTATGTATTCACCTGTACTTTCATCACAATCACATTATACTAATGGATCACTCTTACTCAACTTCTTCAAACCTTATACTAATTGCTATATTTCCACTGCTTTTTTAGGTTTCACTGCTACTCTTACTACTGGATGAACACTATATTACATCACTCTTATATTATGTGCACCTTCAAATGTTGTTATTGTTCCTGTCTTCAACAAATATTAATCAACACCTACCAATCCTACTGTATTTCCACAAGGTACATCCTATATTGATTCTATACTTCTTCCCTACATTAAAACTGTTCTCTGTATATTCACTACATATAAATCATTCTTTTCTCCTGCAACATAATTAGGTCCCATTATTCTCACTTTTTATCCTGAACGAACTCTTCCTGAAAATACTCTACCAAATGCAAAAAATCTACTGAAATCTGTTGTTGGAACCATTTTACTTACATATATCATCAAAGGACCTTCAGCATCACTATTCCTCATTGCTATACCTACTTCATCATCTATTGGACCTTCATATAAATGTTAAGTTCTATATTACATCGCTTATTTTGGATTCGGTAAATGATCTTTTATCATTTACAATAAAGCATCTGCTGCATTCATCCACTTCTAAAATACTATTTTCAATATCTTCTTATTTTCCATTTGCATCTCTTCATTATTCAACTTTATATTCAGTTTCGTTAACATCTTTTCATAATTCCCCTTCTACATTATTGCACTCGTCAACTTCATTATCGGATCCAATATATAAGATACAAATCCTCTTTTTAATGTTTTTCCCGATTATGATTAACTCTAGTTCGTCCATCTCTTACTTTCTTCATCTCAGAAATTATCTCCCCACATCTTTTCTATCAACTTCTCTTTATTACTCATCTAATATTACTCAGCAAACTCTTTTAAAGTAAATGCCCATCCTTAAATTCCTGATCCAAAAGCTACATTTCCTAGTATTGGGTTTATATAGTACTCTTCCGTTTAATAAGCACTTATTATCACATTTACATTCTCTATTATTCGTTTAAAATTCTAATATATCGTTTCTCCATCAAGTTTCAACTCTAGTAAACTTCTATCTACTTTGTTGATCATCAAAACTGGCTTTATCCTCTCTTGCAACGCTTGTCTCAATACTGTCTCCGTTTAAACACAGACACCTTCAATACAATCTACTACTACCAAAGCTCCATCTGTAACTCTTAAAGCAGCTGTCACTTCTGAACTAAAATCTACATGTCCTGGAGAATCTATTAAATTCACCAAAAGCGGCAACTCTCCTTATTACTCATAACATAGACTTACTCCTGTTGACTTTATCGTTATACATCTATCCTATTCTGCTTATAATGTATCTGTCCATCTTTTACCTGCATTTTATTATGATATTATTCCTGCTTTTGCTACTAGAGAGTCAGTCAATGTTGACTTTCCATGATCAACATGTGCTATCACTGATATGTTACGAATTCGCTCCTGATGATTCATTATTTCTCTTATCTGCTCTACCGTGAAGTTTACCATGCTACTTCTTTTTATTTCTTTTTACATTTTCTCCTTATATATACTTTCCTTTTCCTTTCTGTCAGTTCATTACTGATTAAAAAGGGCTGCTACGGGAATTGAACCCGTGACCTCTCGCACCCGAAGCGAGAATCATACCACTAGACCAAGCAGCCATTTATATATCTATTTAGAACTATTATTTATATATTTGGAGCACCAAGCAGATACTCCAAATAAACATGATTAATACAACAATAATCGTCTTCAACTAGAGATTCATCTAAGAGATTCATAGATACATCTAAAAGATACATATCTTCCTGTATAAAAACATTTATATATAACATTTTAATTAATTAGTTTATTCACAACTTGTCCATATAATCATTTGCATTTGGAATACTTCCATTCATTCCTTTCCTTCCTCTTATCTAACTCATTATCTAGTTACTTTTACTACCCATTTCCAATGGATCACTGCTTACAATCTCCCAATGATCAAAAACATTTTATGGAAAACCTTATCCAGATGTTTATGATCTTAAAAAATCAGTAAATCCAAAACTCTCTGCAACTGGTAAATATGCTTTCATCAAAACTTGAGGTGTTCCTGGAATTTATTCTTCCGAAAATATTATCCCTCTCTTCTACCCAATACAAGAATATATCGTTCCTACATGTTCTATCCTTGTTTATATTTATGTCTAATATATAGGTTCCATTAATCTTGCTTTACCTGTTAGTTAACAAGCATACAATACTCTTCTTGCAGCAGGCATTATCTATCCTACACCTCTATGACTTGGATCCGAATGAACTTTAGCATCTATTAAATCTACTCTTATATTTCTCCAGTTTTCTCCACATAACACTCCTTCTTTTGTTGCTCATTGAAAACCTGCTATCATGGAATCTCTTATTTCATTTATATATTAACCTTATTTCACACTATTTACCAAAATATTCGGACCACTCATTTCTGGTCCAAAACTTCATATATGTTTTATATCATTACCATCCCATCCCAAATTTCCCAACATGCTACTTCTTACTTTTGGATCTTATTTTAAGTTTATTTCTCCCTTTTCTATTGCTTCAGTTACTCCTTCCTCTAATGCTTAAGCTTAACATCAAATTCTATTTAAATGATTATTCGATTTCGCCAAACAAATTTCTGACTTTTCTATTATTGTTTCTTTGTATGACACTATAGGTTATGATTATATTATTTCTATTTTTGCGAAGTCTTCTCTTAAATTATTCAGACAAATTTCTATATGTAACTCTCCACATCCTGCTATTATGTATTCACCTGTACTTTCATCACAATCACATTATACTAATGGATCACTCTTACTCAACTTCTTCAAACCTTATACTAATTGCTATATTTCCACTGCTTTTTTAGGTTTCACTGCTACTCTTACTACTGGATGAACACTATATTACATCACTCTTATATTATGTGCACCTTCAAATGTTGTTATTGTTCCTGTCTTCAACAAATATTAATCAACACCTACCAATCCTACTGTATTTCCACAAGGTACATCCTATATTGATTCTATACTTCTTCCCTACATTAAAACTGTTCTCTGTATATTCACTACATATAAATCATTCTTTTCTCCTGCAACATAATTAGGTCCCATTATTCTCACTTTTTATCCTGAACGAACTCTTCCTGAAAATACTCTACCAAATGCAAAAAATCTACTGAAATCTGTTGTTGGAACCATTTTACTTACATATATCATCAAAGGACCTTCAGCATCACTATTCCTCATTGCTATACCTACTTCATCATCTATTGGACCTTCATATAAATGTTAAGTTCTATATTACATCGCTTATTTTGGATTCGGTAAATGATCTTTTATCATTTACAATAAAGCATCTGCTGCATTCATCCACTTCTAAAATACTATTTTCAATATCTTCTTATTTTCCATTTGCATCTCTTCATTATTCAACTTTATATTCAGTTTCGTTAACATCTTTTCATAATTCCCCTTCTACATTATTGCACTCGTCAACTTCATTATCGGATCCAATATATAAGATACAAATCCTCTTTTTAATGTTTTTCCCGATTATGATTAACTCTAGTTCGTCCATCTCTTACTTTCTTCATCTCAGAAATTATCTCCCCACATCTTTTCTATCAACTTCTCTTTATTACTCATCTAATATTACTCAGCAAACTCTTTTAAAGTAAATGCCCATCCTTAAATTCCTGATCCAAAAGCTACATTTCCTAGTATTGGGTTTATATAGTACTCTTCCGTTTAATAAGCACTTATTATCACATTTACATTCTCTATTATTCGTTTAAAATTCTAATATATCGTTTCTCCATCAAGTTTCAACTCTAGTAAACTTCTATCTACTTTGTTGATCATCAAAACTGGCTTTATCCTCTCTTGCAACGCTTGTCTCAATACTGTCTCCGTTTAAACACAGACACCTTCAATACAATCTACTACTACCAAAGCTCCATCTGTAACTCTTAAAGCAGCTGTCACTTCTGAACTAAAATCTACATGTCCTGGAGAATCTATTAAATTCACCAAAAGCGGCAACTCTCCTTATTACTCATAACATAGACTTACTCCTGTTGACTTTATCGTTATACATCTATCCTATTCTGCTTATAATGTATCTGTCCATCTTTTACCTGCATTTTATTATGATATTATTCCTGCTTTTGCTACTAGAGAGTCAGTCAATGTTGACTTTCCATGATCAACATGTGCTATCACTGATATGTTACGAATTCGCTCCTGATGATTCATTATTTCTCTTA
The DNA here is from genome assembly GCA_946699065.1 of Loxodes magnus. Lineage (NCBI taxonomy): Eukaryota > Ciliophora > Karyorelictea > Loxodida > Loxodidae > Loxodes > Loxodes magnus. The sequence continues at coordinate 527,751 of CAMPDV010000061.1, forward strand.
TCTGCTCTACCGTGAAGTTTACCATGCTACTTCTTTTTATTTCTTTTTACATTTTCTCCTTATATATACTTTCCTTTTCCTTTCTGTCAGTTCATTACTGATTAAAAAGGGCTGCTACGGGAATTGAACCCGTGACCTCTCGCACCCGAAGCGAGAATCATACCACTAGACCAAGCAGCCATTTATATATCTATTTAGAACTATTATTTATATATTTGGAGCACCAAGCAGATACTCCAAATAAACATGATTAATACAACAATAATCGTCTTCAACTAGAGATTCATCTAAGAGATTCATAGATACATCTAAAAGATACATATCTTCCTGTATAAAAACATTTATATATAACATTTTAATTAATTAGTTTATTCACAACTTGTCCATATAATCATTTGCATTTGGAATACTTCCATTCATTCCTTTCCTTCCTCTTATCTAACTCATTATCTAGTTACTTTTACTACCCATTTCCAATGGATCACTGCTTACAATCTCCCAATGATCAAAAACATTTTATGGAAAACCTTATCCAGATGTTTATGATCTTAAAAAATCAGTAAATCCAAAACTCTCTGCAACTGGTAAATATGCTTTCATCAAAACTTGAGGTGTTCCTGGAATTTATTCTTCCGAAAATACTTTTTCGAATTTTTTATTGATTTTATTTGTAAAAACTTTATTATCAAAAGGTGTCTTTTATATCAGTTACGATTAATAAATCTTGTGATTACTCCAAGTCATGATTTGCTAATTTTTTAATTTTTAAGGTTTTTTCAAGAACTAGAGAAAAAGATAAACATCTACTATTCATTTCAAAGAAAATTAAATTTATATTAGTTGTGAGGAATTATCAGTTTAGAATATATAGTAACAAATTTTTTTTATTCACATAATAACTCAAGGAATTTTTGTGTTATTCTTTTCTCATTCTGTTTTTTCTAGACTTTTACTCCTGCCTTTTTTGAGCCGTTAAAAATTCTGGTTTTAATTCTGACATTTTTATTTTTTTTCGTCTTTTTTCTTTATTTGATTTAGACTTATTAAGTAAATGAAAAGGTTTATAAATATAGTCAATTAAAATTCACAAAACAAATGTATAAAGAGCTATAAAAATTTAGCTAACAGTTATTTCTATGAATTAAGATCATTTGTTAGCTCAAAGTCTCAAAATAATGATTTTTTTTGTATCAGAAATATCCTGTGAATTAAATTAGAGATGTGATAGTTTGGAAATTAAATTATATATATTAATATATACTTAACTAATATTATATAAAATTAAAATAAATTTAATCTATAAGGTATAAATTAAAAATAGTTATTTATGAGAAAATAAACTAAGTATGAAATTCATTATTTTTAGATTAGTTTAAAATTAAATAAATTTAAGTTCTTTAACATTAAATTATAAGCTGTTATATAGTTTTATTTCTTATTTCTTATTTTGCTATTTTGCGAAAATACTTATTTCAGATTATATTTGCAACTTCATAAATTTTTTTACTAAATTGATTAAATAGAAAAGCTAGAATATAGACTAAATATTTTTAAGATTATTGCAAATGAGATTTAAAATAATAAAATATTTCAACTTAAAGAGCTTTGGACTGCAACTTCTTGCAGTTTAACGACCCCAACACTCCCTTCATGGGATAACGGGGATATCCTGTTACTTTCGAAAAGCAGCTGCCAGGGAGCTCCAACGCTATGGGCAGCCAGGCTTCAAGCCCCTAACAGGAGTAGATAATCAAAATGAATGTGTTTCCTTGCAAAGGTTGACTTTGACCAGGGACTTTCTCAGCGACAGGAAAGAAACTTGTTCCTAACCATAAAACCAGAAAGTATGATCCAGAAGGTCAATCTCAGCCCCCACCATCTTTTTAATTATTAAATTTAAAAAATCAAGAATATAAGTTGAATGAATAAAAAAAGCAATAGTTTTTTATCAAAAAAAGTAAAAAAAATACTTATTTAGACATTTTCTTATTTATTTTATATATTTTTACTAAATTTTAGAAAATATATATAATTAAATTTTATAATTGTTTAGGATATTCTAATATTTAGTATAAAAATATAAAAAATAAAAAAATATCAGATTTTAAATATTAAATAAAAAGAAATATAAAAAGAGATTATCTACGAGAATTAGATTAGAAAATTTAAAAATTATCAGTAAATATTAAAAAATTCTTAAAAATATGATATTAAAAAATTTCACTAAAATACCTATTTCTAAAGGTATTTTTATTGCAAATTAATTTCGAAGCTTATTAATATTTCGACGAGAAAAATTAATTAAACTAAAATTTGAATTTTTTAGAGATATTTCGTTAATTCTTTCTCTTTACATTTAAAATTTGTAAATATTAAAATACTATCACTAGAAAATTAATTATAGATATGAAACAATGTTAAAAAATGAAAAATCGCTTAATTTACTCTTTTATATTGTGAAAATATATTATAATTTAATATTATCTCATTAATATATTTCTTTAATTTTTATTTACAAAAATTTAAATTTTAATATATCTTTATTAATAAAAAAATGTTTTAAAGCCTTAATTTAAAGGAAAAATATAATCAAAAAATTTGATTTAAATGAATAATTAAAAAAATATTTTGCATTGAAAAAAATAACAAAAAAATTAGTCAAAAATTTATTGCTTTTAGTAGAAATTTATAAAAAATGTATATATTTAATTTAAAAATTATATCTAAAATTTAAGTTTAATAATACTCTTAAAAAAATTTAAAATCTATTTTAAAGCTTAGCTTAAATGATAAGAGAAGAAATATTTTTTATAGTATGGTTTAAAGAAAAATTTTTTTATATGTATATAAATAAAAATATTGTATTTAATTATTTTAATCTTTAATTTTTAAATCTAAATATCAATGCTTTTACTTTTAGATTAAATAATTTTTTAAAGAAAATTGCTTATTATAATGTTTATCTTAATTTTTTCATATTAAAATTTAGGTAAATTAAATGTATTTTATGTTTTTATTATTTTTCTTATTTTTGCTGTTTTAGTATTTTATGTACTTAAAACTTTAAAATTTCTTTTAATAAATATCTTTCGTCGTTTCGTAAAAATTAACAATTTTAATTTTAATTAAACTTAATTTTTTCTGGCTTTTCTTAAATTTTATAATTTTTAAAAATTTATATTTGTCTCTTATTTAATCCAATAATTAGAGGACGTTTTTTTAAATACATTTAAGTTTCACGAAATTATACTAAATTTCATAATAATTAAATGCATAAATATTTATGAAAGAGATATTATTTTATCAACTATATGATTAATAAATGCAATTTAAGATTCTACCTTTATAGCTTTTTCTTTTTTGTTATTACTTATTTATTTATCTATCTATTTTTAAATTAATAGGAATGAAAATCTTAATATATTAAAATATGAAAAATTGATATATATATATCATCATTGAATAGTAATTTAATCATTTAAAAGCACAAGGAAATAATTTTTATTAGAATGATTATAAATTTTAATTTATTAAATAGTTATGAAAGAATTAAACTTAAACATCTAATTCTACAGGATTATTTTAAAACATTTGCAATAATCAGAATTAAATAATTTAATAGTTCTATCTTCAAATTATGACCATTTAAGAAATAAATTTTATAAATTTCTTTTATGTGCTTTATAGATAAATTTCACATTTGCTATTTAAATAAACTAATTAATAGTTTTATTTATTCAAAATACGTAAAAAGATAAAAATCTATTTAATTTAATTTTTTAATTTAAAAGTTATACAATGTATTTTAGCTTGCTTAGTTTATAATTAATTATTATATTTCATTTTAAAGCTTTAAATAATAATTTTATTTCATTATGCAAAGATTAATTATCATTTTGTTTTAAAGAAGAACAAATAAAAATTCTAATGTCTGAGATTTAAATTCTAATAGAAATTTAAATAGCATGATGAACATAATATTTTATATTCATTTTGATTCTTTTATTTCCTGTTCATAAAAAAAACAAAAAATTTAGTTTTCTGACGTTTTTATATTTAGATGTAAAAATTTTATAAATCCTTAAATAAAAATAATAAATGTAGCAAATTCACCATAAAAATAAATAAAAGGCAAGATAAATAAAATAAAGGTAAAATATAAAATACACTAAACTTTTATTCGAAGATTTTAAATTTTTATTAGCTCTATATTGAAACATATGCTTTCAAATTTAATAAATAAAATAATTTGCAATGTTTAAAATCTAATATACTAAATAGAAAATTTATCTGGCCAAAATATCTTGAATAAACATTAATCTCATATAAAAACTTAAAAATAAAAATAAAAAAGTTTATCTTATATTAAATGTATAAATCGTAGTTTTTTTCAATTGTAAAATGACTTAATAAATAAAATCTATATATAAACTCTATAATTTATGTAAAAGCTTTTTAGTTATTAACTTGTAATAAATCAAAGTAACTTGTGCTTTATTTCATATATTTCTACTAAAATATCCTAAAAGTTAGTATAATAGTTGTAAATTAAAATTATTGTTCATTTGCATAGATTTAATTAACAATTACAAGCTTATTTTTTAAATTATTAAATTATGCTTTTTGCTTAATTTAATTTAATTTAAGCTATAATATCTAAAAATTATTATTCCTAAGAGTTTAATTTACTTATAAATTGATATAAAAATAAAAGCTTTTGATAAATATTAGCATTTTGTTCTACAGAATATAAATATATAGTGATATCATTTTTTCATATTTATTACTTAGAGATAAATATCCATTAATCATTTAAGAATTATGTTTTATTCAATTTACATTAAAAGTATATTAAGAAATTTTATTTTATCACTTTAAAATACTTAATTATTAAAATTTTATATGAAAGACTTAATAAATATCAAACATATTCAAGAAAGAATATTCGATTTAAGATTATTATTTGATGTATGCTTTCATAATTTAATACTGTATTTTAAATTTTTTAAAATATATAAAAACTATATTAATTTTTCCTTTCATTCCTCTTCATTATTTTTAATTTAGCTTAAATCATTGAATCTTTGTAATGTCTCTTACTATTCTTAAATTTCAGTTTTTGATATTAATGAAAAATCTTCGGTGTCACTTTCCTATTCAGAGTCTTATTCTTTCCAGCAAGATTTTTCTCCATCCTATATAGCTTGCTTTATCATCTATCTAGAAGTATTTTATACACTTTTAAAATCATGCAGTTAGCTTCTACTTTAATTAGAAACATAGTTATATTTTTTCTCTCTTAAAATTTTATATACTCATAATATATTCCTACGACTATTTCAACAATTATTATGTATCTTTACTTTAAATTAGTTCCTACTTATCGCTATTATCATTTCATTCCTTAGTTCAAAGAGAAATGAATTTTATCTTTTTTGGAAGGAATAATTTAATCACACGTACGTGCCACTTTCTGATTCTTTTTATTCACTTCCATCTTCCAATAATCATCCATATTTAACATCGTAAATTATTCTATATATTAAAAAATACCTTGATTGGTTTAAATTTGACGATTATCCATATAATACGATATGTGAATCTAAAGCTCTTCCTACAGTAAAAATAGTAGAGATTTGAGTCGACTAAGGTATTAAAGTATATTATGTATGCTATGCAAAGTCATTCTCGAAAGTTAGAATCAGCGAAGGATTTTGGTAAAAGTAAGTCTATCCTTAATTAATTTCTTATTATTCAATTTAATTTTCTTAAAGGTAAGGATTAAGAAGTAAGTGCTTTTAATCATCTGGATTCGTATTTTGTCCGTTGATACAAGTTTCAACTATAGCAGTGCAATCTTAACCAAAATTAATAATTTAATTATTTTGTAAAACTAATGGAAAGCCGCGCTTTATTCTAACTTGAGTGCCATTAGTTGATCCCATATCTTGTCCATATCAATTTTTGTTTAAGCAAGAAATTTAAAAATGTAACCTTGATACTTCAAACTCGTTTGAATGAAAAATGACATCATTATTTTTATTCCTTCCAAAAGAAACCAATCCACTGCTATTAAAATAGTCAGAATCATTATATCCATAATCTGTAATCTTAATATCAGTTTCTTCTTCAAAATTGGAATTCTACTAATTCTTTCCAACTAACTATAAGACTAAGAACTTTTCACAATTGATTCAGTACTTGTCTCTTTCTTAGAAAGCTCTTTTAATAAAAGCCATTTAAAATTATTAAAAACAATTAGGGTTTGTCAGAATATGCTTTTTAACTATTAAATTTCTAATAAAGAAATAAGTATATCAATTTGATTTATCTATTATTTATATTTATCTAAGCATATTCGCTTTACAGTTACTAATAATTATATCTATCACCCTAAATATCAGTAGTCAAAGAAGTTATTTAGTTTCATCTTCCTTATATTACTTATAGAAGTATTAATCTAGAATGTATAAAAGCAATTATTAGATTTTTATTTTAGAATGAGTTATTTAATTAAGCATCTAAGTTAAAAATAAATTTAATAACTTAGGATATAATAGAAAGCATCAAGAAGTTAGTAAAAATAATTGAATGAATATAGCAATTTGAAAGTTGAAACAAATAAATAAGTTAAGTTATCACAAGAGATATATTATACAATTTATTCCTAATGCATATAAGGGAAAATTATAATCAAAGTATTATAAACAAGCTTAATTTCAAAAATAATATAGATTCTTGAGAAAATCCAAATGAAATATCTAAAAATAAAGGTATAAAAATTAAAAAATTAGAAATTAGAAATACTGATAAAATGATCTAATATTAAATTAAATGAATTTCATACCTCTAAAAATTAAATTCTTTTTATATAAAATAAGAAAAAACAAATAATAAAAAGCTCGTAATATCGTTTAAAATCTAATTAACTAATGTGAAATACTAATTTTATATGAAAGAAATAATTTATACTTCTAGATTAATAATGAAGGCTTATCCTAAAGCTAAATTTTTGATTTAATACACATTAAGTTTTTAAGAATTTAAATTCTGTTATATGCAAACATGTGTATCTCTTATACTTTTTCCTTATTTAATTTGTATTTCATTCTTATTTCTCTTTTATATTTTCAATACTTGTTTTTTGTAACTTAACTGTATTTCCTACTGTTTGTGTATATGAATACTAAAAAATAGGTTCTTTAAAAATTAGTAATGCTATGAATGATATAAGGAAAGTCTAATATTATTAGGTATTAAATACTAAATTAATTTTTTCGTAAGACACAAGCATTATGATTAAGATTATACTGCCTTTGCAAGATTATATATGATTTCAAGTTTCTTTGCATTTTGTAGAGTAAAATTGTTTTTAAAGTTTATTATTGAATACTGTTTGACTTCATACTTAAACAAAATTACAATTCAATTTATGCTTTTAAGACTCATTTTAATTATGAATTTTAAGTTTGCCTTCAAATTTTAAAATAAAGTACTTAGAATAATTGCAATACATTCCTTAAAAGATATTATAAGTTTAAGCAGCTAAAAGCTTTACATTTTAGATTATTTGATTTTAATCATTTTTAGATATAACCTTCGCACTATCTATTTTTTATAGCAATACAATTTAAATAAGTCTATTTTGTTTTTCTAGGTACTTTTGAGTCTTAAAAGCAAGACAATTTCTTCAATTTGTCAAATTAAAAGCTTGAACTGCTCTAAAGTTTGCATCCTTTACTTCAACTATTAAAATTATGCAATAAATTTAAAGTTTTTTCTTCCTTTTTTAAACTACTAAAATTATTTTATACATACATAGATTTATTTCCCATATTAGTTAAAAGGTTCTTTATTAATATACTTTACTTTTTTATTTTTTTATCTGAATAATTATATCTTAAATTTGATTTCCCTAAATTAAATTTTAATCTTTATAGAGTATTAATAACTATGTGCATTTAGACCAAAAAGTTTTTAACATTCTACTATAAAAATACGATTGCTAAACTTTTGAAATTATAGAGCTAAAAGTTAATTTTTTACCTCAAAAATAAATTTTAAATCTAAAAAATTTATCTTAATACCTAAGATTTAACTTTAGATTCATACATTTAACTTTACATCTATATTAAATTTTCCATATTTTAAGCTATTTTAATTTAAAAAATTGATATACTCTTAATTTATCATGCTATTATAATTAAACTGATATAGAGATTGGTTTTAAGCTATTCTTTATTCAATTAATTATAATCTCAGTTTATTACTCTTTTATTCCCCTTTTTGCTTTATTTTATTTTTCTGAATATTTATTAATTATAAATTTATAAATCTCTTTGAAAGTATTTATTTAGCTTTTATTCCTAGCTTATTCTAAATATACTCTTTAACCATTGATATAGGCTAACGTTATATAATAGTACAAGTGATAAGTATAAAACTATTAATTTCTGCTATTATAATGTATTTTTAAACTAATTATAAAATAATTTATTGCTTATATAACTTAAGATTTTAACTATGATACTATATCCATTTTAGTTCTTATTGTATAGAATTGCCTTTAAAATAAAGTAGATAAACAAATTAAAAATAAGTATAATAGTGAGGGATTTAAAGGCATTAGTATTGAAAAAGGGAGAATAATTTTAAATTAAAATATGATAATTAGAGGCAGAAGGAATTAATAAAATAATAGATATAAGATAAATTACTCAAAAAACTAACAAATAAATAATTTCTTCGACTAATAAATTATAATAATTATTATAATTTAAGAATTGCTAGAGTAAGGCATTACAATCACATTTATATTTTCTTAAATTTCAATTCAATGCAGTCTATGGAAAGAAAACTGGCATTAGAATCTGCTAAAATTTAACAAAATCAAAATCAAAAGCCTACCCCTTCAGAATATTGAATTTTTTATTTGTTTACATGAGACTTTTAGAAAAACTTAAGAGAACAAAGGAAACATTTAACTCAATATAATTTTTTTTCGACTCACAAAATAAAAAAAAGTCATTGATTTTTTTAACTACTCTGTTATATAATTGTAAAATATAAGAAACTAATGCAAATTATAGCAAAAGAGTTAAATAAATCATAAAAAGATAGAAAAAATAATTTTAGAAATAGGTTAATACCAATGCAACACATCAAATAAAATCAATATTTATATATAATTTAAATTTTTAAGATTATGTATTATTCTTTAAGCATTTTAGCTTAAAAGAAAAATAGTAACGCTTCTGCTCTTTAGCTTTTATATTTGTTAATTTTATCTAAATTGAATAATAATTAAATGAATTTGACTTTATAAATAATTAGAGGCTATTAATTCTGAAAAATGATTATGAAATTATAAATAAAATTAAGTTTTTAAAGGCTTAGTCAGTATTTATTAAATTTAATTATTTCTATAAATTTCAAATCTATTATCTTTATTTATGGCGAAAGCATAAAGGCTAAATGTTTTTAGTAAAGAATTTAGCTCACTTTTCTTTTTATGGCTTAAAAAATTTGACTTGGGTAATCAAAAAATTATTTTTCTCTTTCTTTTCTTTCATTTTCTAGTAATTCTATTTATAATTAAAAACAAATGAAATATAAACCTTTATTATAAATTTTATTTAACTTAATACCATTTTCATTTATATTCATATATACCTAATACCTTTAATTAAACAAATCCAGAAGGAATATAAAAATATTTTAGATATTTTGGAAGATTTATTTCAAATACTAGCTTAGTTAAGCTATTATTTTAATATCTAAAATTATGAAAGCTAATCAGTCCTTTTAAATATATTTGTATGATTACTGTTAGATAACTAAAGAAAAATATTAGAATTTTATGATTTATTATATTTAGCAAAAGAGAATTTAATTGTAAATAATTTTAAATTTTATACTTTAAAATCATTTTTATATTCTTTTAATTCAAGAAAATTGGTAAAAGTTTCTAAGAGAAATTAATTCAAAATTAAGGTATTCGTTCTATTCAGCGTATTTTTATTTAATTTTTATCTTTAGTGATAATTAAAATTAAAAATTTACGAAATAAATATATAAATATATAAAATTCATTCTTTAATAATAAAACAATAAATAATTAAAGCTAATAAGTATAAACATGTTAAAGGTACTTTCTAGTTGTTTAGGAATAATAAAAATTATCTTAAAGTGTCTGTACATTTAAAAATACTAAATTGGTTCCTAATAACTTATTTAACTTTAATTTAAAAATAAATGTTTTATTTTAAAATCAAATACTTACGAATATCAACTCTATGATCTGATTTATGAAATTTAAATTTAAATCTTATATATTTTGAGAAAAGCATTTAATAAGATAATTTAATTTTAATATTATTTGCATGTATCTCTATTAGTAAGCCACAAACCAAAAAATCATTTTAAGGGTTAACTATTTCTAGATATAAAGCTGTTTTTATTCATCAAATTTTTTTATATAAGTATGTAAAACAAAATTTTATCAAATAGATATTATAAAAATTCTCAAGTTATCTGGATTTTTAATTTTTTAAACTTAATATTTAGTTATAACTTTATTTTATAAGCTAAACAAATTGAGATTCATAAAGATGAAAATCTTAATATTTAAGAAGGTTTTTATTTATATAGAAGCAAGCATCAGTAGTTTACGATTTAAAGAATGAGAGAAAAAGCATTTAATATTTTGTTAAAACTTGATTTAGTTAACGATAAATAAGATTAAAAATCCTAATATAAAGAATTAATTATTAGAAGAATTATTATTTTCTTACTCTTTTCTAAGGATAATTAAGAGAAACAATCAAACATTAGAATATTAAAATCAAGTTCTAATTAAAAATAATTTCTAGCTTTAATATCTAATTTCATTTAAAGCTTAAGAGTAAAGGATTTTTATTTAACAATTTTTGATATTTGTCTAAGATATTAGCTTTATTTAATTATTTTAAAAAGCTTAATTAATAATAGATATAATTATATACACATGTTTATTTTTTAAATTTGAGAATAGTTAGATTTTAAAAAAGATAGTAAAAAATCATAAATTAAAGTATTGAATATAGCTTATATTGTTTATTAAGCATAAGTTTACAATGAATATAAGGTTTAATAAACTTTATATTATATTATATTATATTAGTAATTAACTTAATTAAGATTGAGCTATTTTTAATTAGAAATTTAGTTAATAAAACATCATATTTCATTTTTATACGAAAGCTAATTTTTCATGCTCGAATCTAAAAATTTATTCCTTAATATATTTTCCAAGTATTATCCACAAAACTATTAAGGAGATTTATATTTACAAAGTATTAATATCTTACACTTTAAATTATTTTTTACAATTAAATAATTATACATAACAAAGATTAGTTTCCGAGGAAAGCACAATTTATTTGATCATTCTTTGGTTTTATTCATTGATTCTTCTTTTTCATATGCAATTATTTTTTATTATTTTATAAGTCTTTTGCTATAACGTTATTAATATAAAATTTACAAACCAATATCATTATTAAATATAAAGTCTATTAGCTTTATAATATATTTAAATATTAGATATTCAATTACATTTAAAATTAATTATTTAATATCATATACCTAAGATTAAATATTTCATATCTTTCTTTTCAATTTATCTCTTAAAATTATTTAAATTTAATAAGATTTAAAAGGAAAAAGCTAATTAAAAGTTGTATATTTTTTAATTAATATAAATCTTTATGATGAATAGTTTCCATTCTATTTATTCTATTTAAACTTAAATCATTTTCTCTCATTTATCTAAATTTTGTCTGTGTAATAAATTTTTCGAATGATTTTTTATTTTAAGCAAAGATATAAATAAATATTTAGAATAAAGTTAGAATAATATGATATATTTTTATAATTTTAGTAGAGAACTATCAACCTTTTCTTATTTTTAAATGTATTATATTTTTTTATTAATCAAATGTATATAAATTATCAACAATAATTTCTCGAAAAATGATAAAAGCAAACGAAAATATAAATTATAGCATTCAGTTATAAATAATGCTCTGATCTAATATGTTTAATATCATTTTCTTATTTAAATTTTAAAAATATTAGAGTAAGATGTGGTACTCATTAGACACTTTCAATTTTCTTAATAATGAATTTTTTTATAGATTGAAAATGATATTTACTCTAGTTAAATTGTTTTTTAGTATATTTTTATTTGAAAATTAGAATATATTTCGTTATAGATAATTTCTTTTAAAATAAAAAATACAGATAAAGAAAATTTATTTAAACCTTCTTAAATTCCAAAAAAATTAAGAGAAAAAGCAATCAAATCACAAAATTGATTAAATAATGAAAACAAAAATATAAAGCATTTATTTAGTTTATTCATTTCTATTTAATTTTGATAAAAATAAATTTCTAAGATATGTTTAAGCTTATTTAATAAATTCTAGTCATAAACATTTGTTAATAGATTGTTTAAAAATGAATATCTATTATATGTAGTTTGCTTATTATTATTATAGCTCTTTTAAAAAAATTTATACTAATTCTAAAAATTTCTTAATAGCCACTGACTTTATTTTAGTTTATAATGAATATCTATTCAATATTTGACTTTTAGTAGATTCTATGAATTTTATCAAAGATAGATAAATTGGTTAAATAAAAAGGAATAGAAAATAATTTAATATCTTTGAAACTTTATATAATATAACCTCAAAGTTAAAGATAAAAGGATTAAATTTAAAGTTATTTCAAAGTTGGATTAATAATAATTTAGATGATATTTATTTATTTAAGTTTTTTATTTAGATAACCTCTTAATAAGCTTGAATAATTAAAAATTAAATTAAATCAGTTCATAATTTTGGTTATGAAAAAACTTTTAATTTTTCAATTAGTTATAATAAAAGTTATTTACTTAATTGAAGTAGACAGCAGCCAAGCTCTCTTTATTTAAAAATAAATACAAATTTTTGTAAAATAATGAAATAAACTTATAGAAATATAATAAGCATAGTTGATATATAATTTCTATTTAACACATTGTCTAATTAAAATCTTTATTATTATTCTTTAAATGAGAAAATAAACTAGATTTAAAAATATTTCTAAATATAGTTAATTTGCTATTATTTTTAAAAAATAAATTTATAAATTATAGTCAAATTTAAAGAAAGATTGCGAATCATTTGCTTCTTTTAAGTTGCTTAAATCATTTATTTTAATCTAATTTAGCAAGGAAATAACAAAAATAAATAAACATTTTAATTTTTTTATTTCTTTATAAGTATAAAAATAATTTGGAAGTATTCATTCAAAGAAGATAAAATTATTTATAATTGACTTTTTATATAAAGGAAGAATTTTTAATTAGTTGCAATCAAAATTTATTAATTAAGACAAATTGTTTTATATACTGGATTTAAAATTATTAATAGCACATAATTGAAAATAACAATGAAATTATCCATAAAAAAATTCTAGAAGCATTAGCCTTCTAACTTCAGCTAAAATATTTAATTTATATATGCTTTATTTTCAATAATTGAAATTATAAACAATATCATAATTATGAATACATTTTAAAATAAGCGCGAATTATTGTAAATCATATGTTCTATTAAAAAATTATTAAGAAAAAATTTCATAAATTTAACTAGCCTTTAAATAAATTTCAATTATTTCTCTTTTTACCTTCATTTTAAGTTTGCTATTGAGATAGAAAATATTCGGACTTTATAATTATTTAAATTTTATTTTTTATTACATTTTTCTCTAAAATCGGCAGTCTATTTTAGATATTATTCAACAAATTTTTTTATCGTCAATCTATCTGTTTTTCTATAATCTTCTAGTTGGAGAAACAGATATCATTCTAATTTAATTTATTATTTCAAATTTTAATTTTATTTATTCTTTTAAATCAAGATCTTTTACAAAAATTCTTATATATTTTTGAATTAAGATATATTCCCTCTTAATATATGATTCATTTTTATTCAACTTTCATTCTACCTAATTTGGGACAAAATTTTGTTGTTAGTTTGATGTAAAAAATTTATATATATCAGTCTATTTGATATTTTTGCTTTGATATGTAAATTTTAAATTTATTTTGTTTATAGTTAATCTTTAGTTATAATAAGAGTTTTCTTTAATTGTTAATTCAATGAATAATATTTATAATATTTTTTAAAGCTTTACTAGAAGAGTTTAATAATAACTTTATATTCTACGAATATGCTGTGCTTTATTCATATTCCTTTATTTTATTCTTTCTCCTTTATAAATATAAAAAGTTCGATTTAAAGGTTTTGAGCAATTTATTTATAACTTGAAGATTTATATTAATAGACAAATAAATTGAATATGAATATAAACTGCTTTCTCTAATTTTCTATAAAATAAAAGTACTTCCAAACTTATTAAGAAAGTTTATTCGAAAAATAAAATTCATAACTTAGGATTTTATCATACTTCAAAAGCTAGGACTTATGATTTTAACACTAAACCAATACTATCCACATATCATGTTAAAAGATTTAAAGAAAAGCATAAGCATGCTTAGATAAAAATTTATATTTAGATTATCATATAATTGTTCTACGTTATATAGTTATAATTTTTTAAATATCTCAATTTATACAAAGAAAAAATAATAGCCCTATAAAATCTGTATAGATAGATCCAGATTAAATAAATATTTCATATCATCATTCCACCATTTTAGAACATTTTAAGTTTTTTTCATATTCCAAGATTTAAATTTTAGATGAAGAAACATTTTATTTCCAAAATTTATTCTTTAGAAAAGTAAAAATAATAATCTAAATTTTACTAAAGAAAATTAGCAAAATTGTAATTTTTAATATATAAAGCTGAATTTGGATATTAGATTTTCTAATTTGCTATTTGATTGAATGTCCTTTTTGAAAATTCTGAAGGATTAGAATCTAGTGAAAAATATCTTTAATAAAAATAAATAATTTCAAATTTGTAAAATGAAATAAAAACTAAAATTTTGAAGTTAGAATATTGATAAATTAACTTAAAGCTAAATTGTTGATTATTAAAAATCTAATTAAGCTAAAAATAAATATTTAGAAGCATTCTAAATAAGGTAAAAAATAAGTTTTTAATTATGAAATCAGATTATCATTTCAGCTTAATAGTAAAATTATTTGACTTATATTTTTTAATTTTCTAGTGTTCTTTAATATTTCTCGTTCTGTAAAATTTTATTTAGTATTATTCCTGCTTATATCTCTGGTATATTTGATTTAAATTTAATTAAAGTTTTATTATATATATACTAAATATCTTTATTTTACTAAAATCACAGAATTAATTAAAAGAGTAAATTTTATTTTAGCTGTTTTGCTTTTCTGCCTAATTTTTAATTTTTAGATATAAAAAATAGTGGAAACATCACTCGAAAAAAAATGCTTTAGTATATTTATTCCATCATATTAAAATATTTATAACTTTTTATATTAAGTATGTTTAGCTAATATGATCATATGAAGAAAAAATAAAATCTTTACTCATAATTATATAAATAATCAGATAATTTCATTTAAGTTTTTAATGCTTATATAGCTTTCATCAGTTCTTATCTTAATTTTTTTAATTTTTAATAGTTAATAAATAACAAAACTTTAGTACAGATAGATTTGAAAATATAATGACTATGATGCTAAATTGGATTATATCATTTATTTTATTTCAAAAAAAAAACAAAAAACTCATATTATAGTAATTCTATCTTGTTCAAAATTGTTTACTATTTCTTCTTTGTATTTTAGCATGCCTTACTATCTGTGCTTGTCATGCTAAATTAAATAAAATAACAATTATGCTCATTTTGATAATCTTAAATGATTTACATACTGATATATATTCAAATAAATATACTTGTATTATTTATTTTATAATATGCATAAATCTTGACTATCTTTTCTACAAGAGTTATTTCATTTTATATTAATCTTTACAAAGTCTATTATTTTTAATTTAATCATATCCTTGTTAGCTTTTATCCATAACTTTTAAACTAAAAACCATTTAATTATTTCAACCTAAAAAAGAAAAATTTCACTATTTAATTTTTAGCTTTTCTCTAAATTATATAAATCTAATGTAAAATATGATATTCAAGGATTTCTATAAATTTTATATTATATCCTTAATTATTATATTTTTAATTTAGAAATTCCATTCAAACTAAAAATTACAATTTTTTAGAGAAGCTCATTTAATAACTTAAATAAAGATATCAAACGATCACTTTATAGTTTTCAGAAAAATCAACTTTATTATCACACAAATATTATAGCGAATATTTGAAGATATTTTAAAATTTTGACTTTAAGTAGCTGTAATGAGTGATATTAGTTTATACTTATTATTTAAAATTATTTATTTCCTTTTTCCTTTTAATTTCATAGATCCTCTTTAGAAAAATACTATTAAATGACTTTGGATTAGAATGCTCTTGCTTTATCTGAAGGTTTAAGTTTTATACCATTTAATAATTGCATTTATTCACATTTAAAGGAAGACATTTTTACCTTTATCTATTTATTATACAATAATCATATATTAAGATTCTGAAAATATCAAATATATAATTATTTAATTTATTGATTTAATATTACTACCTATATAAATATTAGAACCATAAAAATAAAATTTCATCGTATAGTTATTAAATAAAATAAATAGATATAGCAATCACACTATTATTACTATGAATTATGTTTCCAAATATTTAAAACTATTAGTTCAGAAACATATAGTCCGATAATTGTTTCCATAATAAAAAAGAAAAAATAAAATTTAAGTTTTTAAATAAAGAATAAGTTGTTGCATTCATTTTTTCTTTTTGTATTTTGAATTTGTTAAGTTAAAATCCCAATAAATTAGAATATGAAAAAGATTCAAAGAATATAGATAAAGACTTGCTATTTAGAAAACTATTAAATAGAAATGTGACTCTTGATTAAAAACTCTAAATAATTAAGAAAAAAAAATGAAATACTAGAAGCTGAAGACAATTTTGTTTTTATATATCCCATATAATTAATAAAAATTAGAATGAGAATTATTACAACAATAAAGAAAAACTGCAAAAATATATTAAATGAATAATATATAAAACAGTATAAAATAGAGAATTTATTCTATGAAGATAATTAAAAAGATGAATATACTTATTTAGATATATATTTATAATTAACAGGAAGAAAATTTCTATGATTACTATAAAATATACCCATATTAGCAAAAAAATTAAGATAAAACTTCTCTTATAAATGTATAATTGAGTTTTTGTTTACGAATTAGAATGAAATAGTTATAGCAGTTAGTAGAATTTGAAAGCTAGCTCAAAATCACTAAATTTTAAATAAACTTTTTTTATTGTTTAAGCATGAATAATAAGTAATTCGATGATTAACATTTCGACAAGAAAATTTATGGCTTTCAATTGTCTTTCTAAAAACATATCTAGTTGTGTAATGAAGTAGTAGCAAAAGAATCATTAAATTTGAAATATTTTATTTTAGAATAAATTCAAACTACTTATGATATACCGACTAGATAAATTAATGCTTTAATAAAAAAATAATAAAGTTTATAGATTTAATAAAATAAACTAAGATTTAAGAGAATATTTAAGATAAATGAAAGCTATAAATTATATAGTTAATGAAATATAAGCTGTTCATGTGGAAGTATAAAAATAAAAAATAAATTAAAAGAATGAATTATTAAAATCCCACTTTTTTCATAAATTAGTAAAATAAGAAAATAAAAAGATTTAGTCAACAGCCTACTTATTTTATAGAGGATTTAAATAAATAGTACGACTATGAGATTAAGCAAAGCTTCAGTAGTATGAATAAAAAATAGATTGAAAATCTAAGAAACTATATAAATGATTGAACGTATAAAATCAACTTTATTCTTTTTATTATAAGCTTATTTATCATATCTCATTCTTCAATAAGTTAGTAGAATTATTAGAAATTGTCTTAGAAATAATAAACATTAATATTGCTGAGTTTAATAAAGTTTTATTTGTATTAAGTTTAGATAATAAAGAGTCAAATTAAGATAATAAAAGAATATGAGAAATATCTAAAGTTATAATACCTTTTAAAATAATAAGTTCCTTGTTATGCATAAATGAGATTTTGATGCTTTATAGTTCTAGATAAATAATAAAAATGATATAAAATACTCATATAATCCAGGTCGCAGATATCTTGTTTATACTCAAGATATAATAAGTTTCACATAGTACCAATTAATTTTTATCACAATTTGTGTATTCTTTTAGTAATTAGAGAATAAAAAGATACAACTCCCATCTGCATTAAATCTCGTCTGCCATTGAGAATATATAAAAATTAAAAAGAGAGAATTCATGAATAAAACTTTTCAAAATAGAAAAGTTAAAACCTTAGTAATATTTTCTGTTTCATCTTTATTTCAAAAGCTATTGGCAATGAAACTCCTCTATTTTAATCATCCCTATCATTTTTTATTGAACATGCGATGATTAAATTTCATAAGTTACATTAAAAAAATAAAGGAAAATTTTAAAAGCGATGATATCGAAAATTATATAATTAATGAAAATATACCATCCAAAATATTTACTTACTCTATTCCTTCTTCTCTCTATATTTAATAATACAAAGATAATTTATTTCATAATTGCTAAATTTTCAAAGGAAGATTCTTAAAATTAATAAAAAGGATAGAATGTTCTAAGTTCTTGGTGAATTTCTTTAAATATACACAATCATGACTTTTGAATTTAAATTAAGTTGAGTAGAAAATTATTTTAATTGATGTAATGCCAATATTAATATATCTCAGTATTTCAAATCAATTCATCTTTTTAATTGTTCTCTCAGCAGTGGACAATTCTTTAGCATCATAATTTTATCTATTTCTGAAGTTAAAATTTAGCATGGATATAATATATCAATCAGCATTATAAACTCGAGAAAAATTATGTGAATAAGTTAATTTTAAGATAAACTGACTCTAATTTCTAAATAAACTAAATTTGTAAAAATTAAAAAATTCACAATTATATAAATATAAAAGAGTATTCATATGACTTAATAACCTAAATTAGTTTATATATATATGGTATATAATTAACTGGAAGTATAAATTGCTAGAACGATTTAATTTAATTAAAATTGAAGATAAAATCAATGTATTCATACAAATTCAATTCAAAGCCGGAAATCTAGTTGATACCTTATTCATTAAAACTTATAGTTCTAACTTTAAAATAATTTTTGATTGAGATTTTAATTCCTAGGCCGTAGTTGATTCTTTTCAACTTATGCTTTTATTTTTAAAATATAAAAGATGATTTTATATAACTGGTATAATCATTACACTAAAATTTGAGATATAAGTTATATACTTATAATATGTTTCTGAGAAGCATTGAGTGAGTCACTTGATTATTTTTAATTAAGTGTAAATGAAAATTAATAGTAAATCTTAGATAATAACTAAATAATTCTCTTGCTTAAATTAGATATAATAAGAGTATAATTCTCTATATTAATCTTTTTATTCACTATTTAAGCTTTGATATTCATTTGTATATAAATCCTATATTATCTTAAGTCATTCTAAAACAAAAAGAGAAATAAAAATAAGAAGCTTTTAATTTCTAAAAGAGATTGAAAGGGTTTGCTACCCTTAAAAAATAATTGAAATATGAGCTGATCAAAATAATTATTCGAAGCTTAAAATTATCTCAGATAAATCATCAGATAGAAGGGAAATAAATCTAAAAGTTTAACATTTATTAGATTTAATTTTTCTATCTTTCATTTAAATTCGAAAGTTCTTAAATAGATATAATTAAGTAAAATAAGCACCAACTTAGATAATCTTTAATTTATTTTGGTTTTAAGATTATCTTATAATACCTTAATTTAAGAACAAATTTTAATAATTTAAGTCATAAGCATGTATAAATAGTAAAAAGGATAGAAGGTTTTTTAACCTTTAACTATAAAAATCATAAAATTGATATATTTAAAAGAAAAACAAATAATTTAAGCACTTCAGTAGGATCTCAAAGGAAAAATTTGAAGTGTTTAAAATGCTTCTTTAGAATTATAAAAAGCTTTAGTTAAATAAAACTTATTGTAGCCTGTCTTACTTAGAGAGGGCATAATAAATATATTTATTTTGATTTTTATCTAAAATTATTTTTCTTTTTTAGCTGCAAGCATTTCACATCTTTTTTGTTTTGCAAATATATCAAATAAAACAATGAAATTATCCTTGTACTCTATTTATAAACTTCATAATTCAGAGGCCAAAGACCAAGAACCTCCTCAAGATTAATAAGTAGAAGGAATAGGCGAATAGATTAAAACATTTCAGATAGCTTTGCAACTTTCCTTAAGAGCTAACCTAGACTAAATTAAAATTAATAGCAGCATTCTTTTAAAAATTTTTCTCTCCAAATAAAAGAGGTATAATGGCTTGCAATCACTTAAAGAAATAGATAAAAATAATTTAGGCTGGGCTAAAAGATAAAAGTCGTCTAGTTTGCTTATATAGCATAAGTAAGTTTATGAGTAGATATAAATTAAGCTCCGATGTTTTCTTTATTAATAACTAGAAAGTATATAAGTAGTCGACTAAATAAATTTTCCTTCTATTAGATAATAATTCCGTGGAGTCTGCTTTAAAGTAGGCTTACTGTAAAATAATTGCTTGACTAAAACAAAAGAGACATTGATGGCTAAGGAATTATTTTAAATTTAAGAAGATCATAATATTTTTAAGATGTTTTTAGCCTTAATTAAGATAACTTTTTTCTAAGAGCTTAAGTACTATCAACGATGTATAAAATAAAAGCTGCTTGACATTTTACGTAAGATCTAGCAACTTTCTTATCACTTGAAATTTAAATTTAAATTTAAATAATATTTTCATTTTTTAAATTAACTATTTAATTTAATTCTAACGATTAAATATAATGAAAACAACAGTAGTTGTTGGATTTTTTATTTTGGTCTTAGTTCAAGCGAATAACTTTTCTTACATTACTTTCGCTGGAGAATATAATATAGAAAAATTTACGCCGTAGTAAAGCAAGAGTGAATGATCCTTTGCATCGCGGGATTATGATCCTACGATAGCCTCTAACACAAGCTATAGTATTTCAACTTGATTTACTTATGACTGTGCTGTTTAACGCAATTTATTACAAATTTATTCTGATAGTTAAAATAATATGGGAAGTCTTGTAAAGATTTACTAAAATACAGGAAAAATGTATATGATTTTCAATACCTGAAACTATTTTACTAAATTCGTTTATGAATCAAGTAGTTCTATTTCAAACTGTAAATGCTAAGCTTGATGTTTCGTAGGTGTGACATACGGCATTGATCCTTTGGAAAACTAAACAAATACAAAAATGTGCCATGGATACTTTGATTCTCAAAGCGAGTTATAGATAAGCTGCTTAGATTTTTAATGGCCTTAATACATATCTCAAGATAATTATTCTTTCGTAGCAGTAAATTGAAACTCAGTATTTTCCTACAAGTGAAATGGATATTTATATTAACTAAGATATTATACTGAATAATCAAATTTATCACAAAATGATTTTTTAGATGTAGTATAAAGTAGTGAATGCTGAACAAATTGTAATGGAAGTTGTAGTGGCCCGACATTAAAATATTGCACTCCTTGCAGTTCAACTTGCGAAAAATGCAAAAGATTTGACGTAAATCAATGCTTATCATGCAGTTACGGAAATTATTTTTATGAATCATCTAAATGTAGGTCATGCAATCATACTATTAATTTTTGTAACTCTTGCAATCAAAATGGATCAGATTGCTATTAATGCATAAGACCTTAAAAGTTGACAAATAAAAAATGTGAAACGAATTGCATTTCAAGTGAACAAGATAAAGATGAGGATTATATTTGTTAACTTTGTAATGTTGTCTTAGAAAATTGCAAACTTTGTACTGAGAATGGAACTACATGCTTAGAATGCTTGGATGGATACTATTTAGAAGGTGAAATTTGTCAACCTTGTTCATATAAAATTTAATTTTGTGAAAATTGCACGAAAGATGGACTAACATGTAATAGTTGTGCTACAACAAAAAAGTTATCATAAAATAAATGTTTAGATCATTGCGTTTCAACCGAACAAGATTATGATTATGACTACATTTGTGAGCCTTGCAACAAAATTATAACAAGATGTACAGAATGTAGCGAGACTTATATAAAATGTCTAAAATGTGAATATAATTGCTGAATGGATGAAATTAATTTCTGCCATTTATGTAGCGAAAATATATAATCCTGCGAAATATGTTCAGAGGATGGATTGTCATGTAAGAGTTGCTATTGGCCCAAAAAAATTTATGAAAATAAATGTTTTGAAAATTGTCCTACTATAACCTAAGATTAAGATAACAATAGAAGATGTGAACTTTGCAAAAATGTTTTAGATTAATGTTTATAGTGTAATTAGGAAGGAACAATATGCACATTTTGCGATAATCATTATTGAGTTAATGAAACTCAATGTGAGCATTGTAATTAGAGTATAATTTATTGCAGTGAATGCAGCCAAGATGGGAAAAAATGTTATAGTTGTGAATATCCTAAAAAACTATCTCAAAACTAATGCGTGAATAGCTGTGCATTAAATGAGCAAGATATAGACCAAAACAGAATATGCTAAAATTGCAGTGAAGCTATTACAAACTGTGCGAACTGTGAAGAAAATGTTGCAGTATGTAAACTTTGTAAAAATGGGTTTTGGATAGATTCCGAAAGTTAATGCAAACCATGTAGCGAAAGCATAAAATCTTGCTGAAAATGTACTTAAGATGGAAAAATATGTAACGAATGTGAATAATAAAAATATCTTTATTAAAACAGTTGTCTTGATTAATGTCCAGATACACACTAAAACAAAACAAAAACATAAATTTGCGAGCCATGCTCGACAGAGATAACAAATTGCTTAAAATGCAACGAAAGTGGATCTAAATGTATAATGTGTGAATCGAAATATTATATAAATAAAAATTTTATATGCGAAAGATGTAGCTAATCACTAATTTCTTGCGAAGAATGCACATAAGACGGATTAAAATGTCTGAAATGCATAGAAAATAAAAAATTATCACAAAATCAATGCGTTGACGAATGCTTTCCAGAAGAATAAGATTATAATTAAGATAACATATGCTAAATATGCAAAGATGTACTTGTTAGCTGCATAAAATGTACAAAATAAGAAGAATGCTAAGAATGCGATATTAATTCATGACTAAACAGCGCAAAACAGTGCTAGATATGTAGTGATAAAATTTAATATTGTGAATTTTGCTCATAAAGTGGTTTAACATGCACCAAATGTTAATACCCAAAGAAACTTTATTTTAATACTTGTCTTGAACATTGTCCTTCAAATTATCAAGATGTAGACAATGACCAAACTTGCTAGACTTGTGCATCGTTAATAAATAATTGCGAATAATGTTCAGAATCAGTAGCTGAATGTACGTTATGCTAAGCAGGCTACTTAATAGATTTATAGAAGAAATGCTCTTTATGTAGTACAAGTATAAATTATTGTAGGCTATGTTCATAAAATGGTTAGACATGTAACGAGTGTGAAAGTTCTTGAAAGCTATCACAAAATACATGCGTTGATCACTGTCACTCTACTCAATAAGATAAAAACAACGATAGAAAGTGTGAAGCTTGTTCAATTGAATTAGCCAATTGTTTATAATGCAATGAAGAAGGAACAATATGTTCTCTCTGCGATACTCACTTTTATGTTAATGAAAATTCTGTTTGTTCAGTATGTAGTAGCAAAATATCAGACTGTAGCGAGTGTAGTTAAGATGGCTTAACTTGTAGTAAATGCTTAGATCCTAAAAAACTATCTCAAAATGCGTGTGTTGATAAATGCCCAATTACATAGTAGGATGTAGATAATGATAGAATATGTAAATCATGCAATTAAGTTATTAGTAATTGTAACGAGTGTCAAGAATAAGTAGTTGAATGTACATAATGTGCTTCAGGATACTGAATAGATCTATAGAAGAAATGCTCTTTGTGTAGTACAAGTATTTAGTACTGTGAATTCTGCTCATAAGATGGTTCGACATGTAATCAATGCTTCAATCCTAAGAAACTGTCTCAAAATGCATGTGTTGATAACTGTCCCATTACTCAACAAGATAAAAACAACGATAGAAAATGTGAAGCTTGTTCAATTGAATTAGACAATTGTTTATAATGCAACGAATAAGGAACAATATGCAGTCTCTGCGATACTCACTATTGAATAAATAATCTATTTCAATGTGTCTTATGTTCATAAAGCATTTAGTAATGTGATTTGTGTTCGTAAAGTGGATAAACCTGTAATAAGTGCATTATTCCTAAAAAGTTATCTTAAAATGCTTGTGTAGATCACTGTCCATCTAATGAATAAGATGTAGATAACGATAAAATATGCTAATCTTGTGGAACATAAATAAGTCATTGTGATCTCTGCGAAGAATTGGCAGCTGAATGCACATAGTGTATTTCGGGTTATTGACTAAACAGCGCAAAACAGTGCTAGATATGTAGTGATAAAATTTAATATTGTGAATTTTGCTCATAAAGTGGTTTAACATGCACCAAATGTTAATACCCAAAGAAACTTTATTTTAATACTTGTCTTGAACATTGTCCTTCAAATTATCAAGATGTAGACAATGACCAAACTTGCTAGACTTGTGCATCGTTAATAAATAATTGCGAATAATGTTCAGAATCAGTAGCTGAATGTACGTTATGCTAAGCAGGCTACTTAATAGATTTATAGAAGAAATGCTCTTTATGTAGTACAAGTATAAATTATTGTAGGCTATGTTCATAAAATGGTTAGACGTGTAACGAGTGTGAAAGTTCTTGAAAGCTATCACAAAATACATGCGTTGATCACTGTCACTCTACTCAATAAGATAAAAACAACGATAGAAAGTGTGAAGCTTGTTCAATTGAATTAGCCAATTGTTTATAATGCAATGAAGAAGGAACAATATGTTCTCTCTGCGATACTCACTTTTATGTTAATGAAAATTCTGTTTGTTCAGTATGTAGTAGCAAAATATCAGACTGTAGCGAGTGTAGTTAAGATGGCTTAACTTGTAGTAAATGCTTAGATCCTAAAAAACTGTCTCAAAATGCATGTGTTGATAAATGCCCAATTACATAGTAGGATGTAGACAATAATCGTATTTGCTAATCATGTGTATCATTGATTAGTAATTGCGACTAATGTTTAGAATTAAGAACTGAGTGTACATAATGTGCTTCAGGATACTGAATAGATCTATAGAAGAAATGCTCTTTATGTAGTACAAGTATTTAGTACTGTGAATTCTGCTCATAAGATGGTTCGACATGTAATCAATGCTTCAATCCTAAGAAACTGTCTCAAAATACATGTGCTGATCATTGTCCATAAAGTGAATAAGATGTCGATGGAAATAGAATTTGTTAGACATGCGTATCTCTAATAGATAATTGTGAATTATGCTAAGAATTAACAGAAGAGTGTACATAATGTGCTGCAGGATATTGGATAAATCTATTAAAAACTTGTTCATTATGTAGAACAAGTATTTTGTTCTGCGAATATTGCTCATAAGATGGCTTAACTTGTAGTAAATGCTTAGATCCTAAAAAACTATCTCAAAATGCGTGTGTTGATAAATGCCCAATTACATAGTAGGATGTAGATAATGATAGAATATGTAAATCATGCAATTAAGTTATTAGTAATTGTAACGAGTGTCAAGAATAAGTAGTTGAATGTACATAATGTGCTTCAGGATACTGAATAGATCTATAGAAGAAATGCTCTTTGTGTAGTACAAGTATTTAGTACTGTGAATTCTGCTCATAAGATGGTTCGACATGTAATCAATGCTTCAATCCTAAGAAACTGTCTCAAAATGCATGTGTTGATAACTGTCCCATTACTCAACAAGATAAAAACAACGATAGAAAATGTGAAGCTTGTTCAATTGAATTAGACAATTGTTTATAATGCAACGAATAAGGAACAATATGCAGTCTCTGCGATACTCACTATTGAATAAATAATCTATTTCAATGTGTCTTATGTTCATAAAGCATTTAGTAATGTGATTTGTGTTCGTAAAGTGGATAAACCTGTAATAAGTGCATTATTCCTAAAAAGTTATCTTAAAATGCTTGTGTAGATCACTGTCCATCTAATGAATAAGATGTAGATAACGATAAAATATGCTAATCTTGTGGAACATAAATAAGTCATTGTGATCTCTGCGAAGAATTGGCAGCTGAATGCACATAGTGTATTTCGGGTTATTGACTAAACAGCGCAAAACAGTGCTAGATATGTAGTGATAAAATTTAATATTGTGAATTTTGCTCATAAAGTGGTTTAACATGCACCAAATGTTAATACCCAAAGAAACTTTATTTTAATACTTGTCTTGAACATTGTCCTTCAAATTATCAAGATGTAGACAATGACCAAACTTGCTAGACTTGTGCATCGTTAATAAATAATTGCGAATAATGTTCAGAATCAGTAGCTGAATGTACGTTATGCTAAGCAGGCTACTTAATAGATTTATAGAAGAAATGCTCTTTATGTAGTACAAGTATAAATTATTGTAGGCTATGTTCATAAAATGGTTAGACATGTAACGAGTGTGAAAGTTCTTGAAAGCTATCACAAAATACATGCGTTGATCACTGTCACTCTACTCAATAAGATAAAAACAACGATAGAAAGTGTGAAGCTTGTTCAATTGAATTAGCCAATTGTTTATAATGCAATGAAGAAGGAACAATATGTTCTCTCTGCGATACTCACTTTTATGTTAATGAAAATTCTGTTTGTTCAGTATGTAGTAACAAAATATCAGACTGTAGCGAGTGTAGTTAAGATGGCTTAACTTGTAGTAAATGCTTAGATCCTAAAAAACTGTCTCAAAATGCATGTGTTGATAAATGCCCAATTACATAGTAGGATGTAGACAATAATCGTATTTGCTAATCATGTGTATCATTGATTAGTAATTGCGACTAATGTTTAGAATTAAGAACTGAGTGTACATAATGTGCTTCAGGATACTGAATAGATCTATAGAAGAAATGCTCTTTATGTAGTACAAGTATTTAGTACTGTGAATTCTGCTCATAAGATGGTTCGACATGTAATCAATGCTTCAATCCTAAGAAACTGTCTCAAAATACATGTGCTGATCATTGTCCATAAAGTGAATAAGATGTCGATGGAAATAGAATTTGTTAGACATGCGTATCTCTAATAGATAATTGTGAATTATGCTAAGAATTAACAGAAGAGTGTA
The DNA here is from genome assembly GCA_946699065.1 of Loxodes magnus. Taxonomy (NCBI): domain Eukaryota; phylum Ciliophora; class Karyorelictea; order Loxodida; family Loxodidae; genus Loxodes; species Loxodes magnus. Next base: position 555,242 of record CAMPDV010000061.1, read on the forward strand.
CATAATGTGCTGCAGGATATTGGATAAATCTATTAAAAACTTGTTCATTATGTAGAACAAGTATTTTGTTCTGCGAATATTGCTCATAAGATGGCTTAACTTGTAGTAAATGCTTAGATCCTAAAAAACTATCTCAAAATGCGTGTATTGATAAATGCCCAATTACATAGTAGGATGTAGATAATGATAGAATATGTAAATCATGCAATTAAGTTATTAGTAATTGTAACGAGTGTCAAGAATAAGTAGTTGAATGTACATAATGTGCTTCAGGATACTGAATAGATCTATAGAAGAAATGCTCTTTGTGTAGTACAAGTATTTAGTACTGTGAATTCTGCTCATAAGATGGTTCGACATGTAATCAATGCTTCAATCCTAAGAAACTGTCTCAAAATGCATGTGTTGATAACTGTCCCATTACTCAACAAGATAAAAACAACGATAGAAAATGTGAAGCTTGTTCAATTGAATTAGACAATTGTTTATAATGCAACGAATAAGGAACAATATGCAGTCTCTGCGATACTCACTATTGAATAAATAATCTATTTCAATGTGTCTTATGTTCATAAAGCATTTAGTAATGTGATTTGTGTTCGTAAAGTGGATAAACCTGTAATAAGTGCATTATTCCTAAAAAGTTATCTTAAAATGCTTGTGTAGATCACTGTCCATCTAATGAATAAGATGTAGATAACGATAAAATATGCTAATCTTGTGGAACATAAATAAGTCATTGTGATCTCTGCGAAGAATTGGCAGCTGAATGCACATAGTGTATTTCGGGTTATTGACTAAACAGCGCAAAACAGTGCTAGATATGTAGTGATAAAATTTAATATTGTGAATTTTGCTCATAAAGTGGTTTAACATGCACCAAATGTTAATACCCAAAGAAACTTTATTTTAATACTTGTCTTGAACATTGTCCTTCAAATTATCAAGATGTAGACAATGACCAAACTTGCTAGACTTGTGCATCGTTAATAAATAATTGCGAATAATGTTCAGAATCAGTAGCTGAATGTACGTTATGTTCATACGGTTTTTGATTGAATATTTCAAGTTTTTAATGTGTTATTTGTTCAGATAAAGTTGATTTTTGTGCTCAATGTTCAACTGATGGATAAATATGTTTTTCTTGTTAAAAGTAGATGAAGATATTAGAAAATACATGTGTTTTCAACTGTTCAAATACCTATTAAGATTTTGATCGAGATTTTATATGTGAAAGTTGCTTATCTCTTATTTAAAATTGTTTAGAATGTTCAGAATATGATATGTCTTGTCAAAAGTGCATAAACGGTTTTTACGTTGAAAATAATTTGAATTGTTAGCATTGCAATCATTCTATTTAAAATTGCTAATTTTGTTCTTCAGATGGCAATTATTGTTATTTTTGCTTTTAACCATTTTTGCTTTCAAATAATATTTGTGTAGATTTTTGTCCAGATACTGAGTAAGATTTTGATAAAAACGGAATATGTGAAAAATGTTCTAGTAAGTGAAGTGATTGTTACACTTGTGATGAATAGTAAAATAATTGCACAAAATGTTTAAAATCTCATTGACTTAATGAAGAAAATTAATGTCAATTATGCAAAAAAAATACAGAATTTTGTGATGAATGTATTGACATTACATCTGAATGTATTAAATGCTAAGAAAAGTACTGACTAGACTTAAATAAAAAATGCTCTTTATGTAGTACAAGTATTTAGTACTGTGAATTCTGCTCATAAGATGGTTCGACATGTAATCAATGCTTCAATCCTAAGAAACTGTCTCAAAATACATGTGCTGATCATTGTCCATAAAGTGAATAAGATGTCGATGGAAATAGAATTTGTTAGACATGCGTATCTCTAATAGATAATTGTGAATTATGCTAAGAATTAACAGAAGAGTGTACATAATGTGCTACAGGATATTGGATAAATCTATTAAAAACTTGTTCATTATGTAGAACAAGTATTTTGTTCTGCGAATATTGCTCATAAAATGGTTCGACATGTAATCAATGCTTCGATCCTAAAAAACTATCTCAAAATGCGTGTGTTGATAAATGCCCAATTACATAGTAGGATGTAGATAATGATAGAATATGTAAATCATGCAATTAAGTTATTAGTAATTGTAACGAGTGTCAAGAATAAGTAGTTGAATGTACATAATGTGCTTCAGGATACTGAATAGATCTATAGAAGAAATGCTCTTTGTGTAGTACAAGTATTTAGTACTGTGAATTCTGCTCATAAGATGGTTCGACATGTAATCAATGCTTCAATCCTAAGAAACTGTCTCAAAATGCATGTGTTGATAACTGTCCCATTACTCAACAAGATAAAAACAACGATAGAAAATGTGAAGCTTGTTCAATTGAATTAGACAATTGTTTATAATGCAACGAATAAGGAACAATATGCAGTCTCTGCGATACTCACTATTGAATAAATAATCTATTTCAATGTGTCTTATGTTCATAAAGCATTTAGTAATGTGATTTGTGTTCGTAAAGTGGATAAACCTGTAATAAGTGCATTATTCCTAAAAAGTTATCTTAAAATGCTTGTGTAGATCACTGTCCATCTAATGAATAAGATGTAGATAACGATAAAATATGCTAATCTTGTGGAACATAAATAAGTCATTGTGATCTCTGCGAAGAATTGGCAGCTGAATGCACATAGTGTATTTCGGGTTATTGACTAAACAGCGCAAAACAGTGCTAGATATGTAGTGATAAAATTTAATATTGTGAATTTTGCTCATAAAGTGGTTTAACATGCACCAAATGTTAATACCCAAAGAAACTTTATTTTAATACTTGTCTTGAACATTGTCCTTCAAATTATCAAGATGTAGACAATGACCAAACTTGCTAGACTTGTGCATCGTTAATAAATAATTGCGAATAATGTTCAGAATCAGTAGCTGAATGTACGTTATGCTAAGCAGGCTACTTAATAGATTTATAGAAGAAATGCTCTTTATGTAGTACAAGTATAAATTATTGTAGGCTATGTTCATAAAATGGTTAGACATGTAACGAGTGTGAAAGTTCTTGAAAGCTATCACAAAATACATGCGTTGATCACTGTCACTCTACTCAATAAGATAAAAACAACGATAGAAAGTGTGAAGCTTGTTCAATTGAATTAGCCAATTGTTTATAATGCAATGAAGAAGGAACAATATGTTCTCTCTGCGATACTCACTTTTATGTTAATGAAAATTCTGTTTGTTCAGTATGTAGTAGCAAAATATCAGACTGTAGCGAGTGTAGTTAAGATGGCTTAACTTGTAGTAAATGCTTAGATCCTAAAAAACTGTCTCAAAATGCATGTGTTGATAAATGCCCAATTACATAGTAGGATGTAGACAATAATCGTATTTGCTAATCATGTGTATCATTGATTAGTAATTGCGACTAATGTTTAGAATTAAGAACTGAGTGTACATAATGTGCTTCAGGATACTGAATAGATCTATAGAAGAAATGCTCTTTATGTAGTACAAGTATTTAGTACTGTGAATTCTGCTCATAAGATGGTTCGACATGTAATCAATGCTTCAATCCTAAGAAACTGTCTCAAAATACATGTGCTGATCATTGTCCATAAAGTGAATAAGATGTCGATGGAAATAGAATTTGTTAGACATGCGTATCTCTAATAGATAATTGTGAATTATGCTAAGAATTAACAGAAGAGTGTACATAATGTGCTGCAGGATATTGGATAAATCTATTAAAAACTTGTTCATTATGTAGAACAAGTATTTTGTTCTGCGAATATTGCTCATAAGATGGCTTAACTTGTAGTAAATGCTTAGATCCTAAAAAACTATCTCAAAATGCGTGTGTTGATAAATGCCCAATTACATAGTAGGATGTAGATAATGATAGAATATGTAAATCATGCAATTAAGTTATTAGTAATTGTAACGAGTGTCAAGAATAAGTAGTTGAATGTACATAATGTGCTTCAGGATACTGAATAGATCTATAGAAGAAATGCTCTTTGTGTAGTACAAGTATTTAGTACTGTGAATTCTGCTCATAAGATGGTTCGACATGTAATCAATGCTTCAATCCTAAGAAACTGTCTCAAAATGCATGTGTTGATAACTGTCCCATTACTCAACAAGATAAAAACAACGATAGAAAATGTGAAGCTTGTTCAATTGAATTAGACAATTGTTTATAATGCAACGAATAAGGAACAATATGCAGTCTCTGCGATACTCACTATTGAATAAATAATCTATTTCAATGTGTCTTATGTTCATAAAGCATTTAGTAATGTGATTTGTGTTCGTAAAGTGGATAAACCTGTAATAAGTGCATTATTCCTAAAAAGTTATCTTAAAATGCTTGTGTAGATCACTGTCCATCTAATGAATAAGATGTAGATAACGATAAAATATGCTAATCTTGTGGAACATAAATAAGTCATTGTGATCTCTGCGAAGAATTGGCAGCTGAATGCACATAGTGTAGTTCGGGTTATTGACTAAACAGCGCAAAACAGTGCTAGATATGTAGTGATAAAATTTAATATTGTGAATTTTGCTCATAAAGTGGTTAAGTATGTAGATAATGTTTCTGACCTTATAAACTAACAAAAAATTATTGTTCTCAAGATTGCCTATCTTCATATCAAGATAGTAACTTCGATAGAATTTGTGAACCTTGTTAAAATATTTTATAAAAATGTCTAGAGTGTAACGATTAAGGTACAATGTGTTTTCTTTGTGATGATTAATATTGGTTAACAAATTCTTTTACCTGTGATTTGTGCGAAAGCAGTATAGAATTTTGTGGCGAGTGTTCTGATGATGGTAGATTTTGTTATGCTTGTAAAAATAACAAAAAACTTCAAGATAATAAGTGTTTGGATTAATGTTAACATAATTATTACGAAGATCCATAAAATTTTTGCTAAAAATGTATTAAAAAATGATCTCAAAATTAATGTATCGATGCTTGTCCTGATTCTGAATAAGATTTAAATCAAGATAATATTTGTTAGCCCTGCGAAAGTGAAATAAAGTTTTGTTACCTCTGTCATGAAAATTCTAGCTAACTTTTTTGTGACTCCTGCAAAGATGGGTATTTTCTATTTAATAATGATTGCATTCCTTGTAATATTATACATGAAGATTGTTTATTATGTTAAAATTAAAATGCCTGCACTAAATGCAGTAGACTTAAGCTTTCTCAAGGTACTTGCAAGGAACAATGTCCTGAGAATGAATAAGATTGAGGAAGAAACTAAATTTGCGAGTCATGCAGTAATGTGATTTATAATTGTAATAAATGTCATCATGATATTTCATATTGCATTGAATGTTAAGAAGGTTTTTACTTAGAAGAAAATTAATGTTTATCTTGCAATAATGTTCATTGAGATTGTCTTTTATGTTCAAACTCTTATACGTGTTTATAATGCAATAAGCTAAAATTATCGAATCATACTTGTTTAGAAAAATGTCCTTCTTTTGAATAGGATTACTTATAGAAAAATGTTTGCGATTCTTGTAGTCTTGTTTTAGATCATTGCTTAGAATGTAATGAAAATGGAACTATTTGTTATAATTGTAGTGTATCTTATGTTTTAAATGAAAATAATACTTGCGAAGCTTAAAAACCTAGCATATCCCAAAAAGACAAAATACCGATCAAGCTAGAACCAACAAGAACGATAATAGGAAGCTTTAACATATCAAATACTGAGAAAACAGTCATCGATTCTACTTCAAATGTTTTAAAAGTAGGTTTTGGTGCAGGTTTTATTTTTACAGCTGCTGTTGGCCTTGCTATTTCTGCTGGATTTTCTCTAAGAAATTTTTTTATGCTTATGATAGCAACTGAGTTAATTTTTACAAACGCTTTTATAAACGTACCAAGACCTGAAACATTATCTAACTATTATTATCAATAAAGTTAGAGTCAAATCAATTTTTACCAAAAGTAGCTAAATTTAGATGCTAAAGATTAAGAAATTACGAATAGTTTTTTGAATTTGTTAGGGTATGATAGCTATACATTTTTAGCAAATTCTCTCTTATAATATTCAGTAATTTTCTCAATTATATCCATGAATCTAATTTTTTTCTTAATTGGTAAAATATTTTATTAATTAAAAATTGTGGAATAACTTAGAAGTTAATTTTTTCACCACAGACTTACTATAGCTATTTGACTTATTTATAGCTAATAAATTGGAGTTTCGACAATATTACAAATTATCAACCCGAAATTCAATAATATTTACAATGCGGTGAATACAATAGCAGCTGCAGTTAGTTTAGTAAGTTTATTTTATAATATGCAGGCTTTCCAAGTTTCAATGATAGTCCACTCATTTTTAGTTGTAAAGAAATTCTTTTAGCTTCAGAGTAAGATAAATCCTGAAAACAACTAAACCAATTTAGCTCTTGATAGTCATATAAAAAAATTCTTACCTTATTTCGATGAACTTAAGATTGAAAAGAAAGCACTTCTTTTTTATCCTTTATTTCTCATTAGAAAACTTATTATGTCTATATCTCTTATATTTTTAAAAGATAGACCATTATCATCAATTTGTTCATGCTTGGTAATAAGTTAGTTTCAGCTTATGTATGTTGCTAAATACAAACCTTTCTAATACGACTTTCAAAATTTAACTCATGTAATCCTGGAGTTATGATTGTAAATGCTGTATTCCTTTAACTTTTACTTTTATGGGCTAGAAGATAACTAATATATAAAAAATCTCCGTAATCTCGATTCTATTTGGTCTGAAAAAGCTTAAAATATTGGTAATTTAGTTGTTTTTCTATCTAGCATTATTATAATTATAGGTATGGGATTTTGCTACATGGCAATAATCCAAGATATAATTAAATTTATCCAAGAAAAGAAAAAGGAAAGGAAGCTTAGAAAGCAGATATAAGATATTAATAAAATAATTCTACCACAAGAATAAATGTAAAGCATAGGGCGAGTTGAAAGTAGTGTTTAAATCGATCAAATTAAGACTAATTTCATTGATCAAACAATGAGTATGGATAATTCTTTTTCATTATAAATATAAAATCCTGAAAATATGCAAGAGAAAAGGGAGCTGAAGTTTGACTAAATAAAGCAGATAAAATGCGAGAATGTGCAGAAAGTAAAGAAGATGATAATCGAAACTTGATTACTAACTTTTTCTTAAATGAATTTGATTTTTTATGATATAAAGGTTATATATAAATATATTTATAATATAGACTAATTATATAAAGTCTACAAATAATTGAAGAATATCAAATAATTCTAAAGGAAAGAAACTTTATTATTTTAGTAAATATAAATTCTTATCATTTTTTATTAATCAATTTATCTAATATAATAAATTCTAAAAGTGGGATATGTTTCCTTCTGTATTTTCTAATAAAATGTATTTTTTCATCTTTTAAGTACTTTCTGCTTTTTTGCTTTTAATTTTTTTAATTAAATTAGCTTCCTAAAACTTGGTGACATTTTCAGTAATTTAAGGACTATTTTACAGGTGTAAAAAAGGGAAATATAATTTGAAGATATTTATCAATAATAAAAAAGCTTCGATTCTTTTTTTCTCATTTTGAATAAAACATATTCTTCCTTTTAGTTTTATATTTTTGTTCAAAATGTATTATTTTTAATTTTCTTAATTATATATCTTTAATAATGTAAAACTCTCTAATCTTGATTGAATTATGAATTTTTCAATTTTTTATTTTTTCAGTGGTAACTAAAATATATTCCATTTTAATCTTTATCTATCCTTTAATTTCATTCTGAAAATTCTATTTTTTTTAATTAATTTTTGCCTTCTACATAATTCTATTTTCTTCTCCATCTAACAAAATCCATCATTATAAAACTACAATAATTTAGATAATCATTAAAAATGCTAAAGATTCATGGCATTTAAATTTTACCTTATCCTTTTATTTTCATTACATTTTAAAGAATTCCATTTTTTTTTCTAATTTTGATTGATTTTATAAATTTTAAATAAAATCCTGCTTATTAGCCTTATATTTTCTTTCTTTAAGTATTTTAGTTAATATAATAATTAGGATCTGTTCTAAAAATTTAATATATTTCCATTGATAATAATTTTATGATAAAATTATTTTTTAATATTATAAAAAAAAGTAATTATGAGATGGATTAATTTTCACTTAAAGAACTCATATTCATTTTCAAAGAATCAGTTTTTTGAGATCCATTACAAGGAATATATAATTCATTAAAAAATATTTAAATATTTATAATTTTTGAGACAGAATAAGATAAAATATGAATTATTTTACTTTATTTTCACCAAAAATTTATTCCTCAGATTTAGGAAAAAATCTTAAGACTTACAAAACTAATTATGTTTCTTAAATATAAAAATTAAATCTTTCACTTTTTATTTTAGAATTTGCAAGTTCATTCTATATTTTATATCTTATTCACATATCTTAGTTGCTATTCATAATTGAATTTCTCATAATAATATGATAAATTTCTTTTTTACAACTATATCAGAGATATCTTATGATTTTTATAAAATAATTAATTCTATCATTTCGTCATATCAAAATAGTTATAATATCTTAAATTTTACTTAAACTTTGCTATGAGAAATAATTATTCAAATTTTTATCTCTTTAATTACGAGATATAAAAGTGATTATTTGTGCTTTAGACGAATATTCGCTTTTATCATAAGCAAGGAGCGATTTACAGCAATTTTTGTGATATGAATAAAATATTTAAAGATTCATTTACCGCTTTTCAGCAGAAGAAGAAATTAATTTGTGGATTTATATTTTACTAGCAAAAAATTATAAATTTAATGTACTTAGTTTTATTTCTTTTTCATCTTACTTAAAATTTATTTTGCATATTCTAGAGATTGAAAATCTTGATCTTTTATATTAAAAAAATATATTCTTTTTTATAAAGCTATAAAAAAATACAATTACCTCATTCTTCTTTAGTCAAATCTATCTACTTTATATTCTCTTAATTTTTTAAAGACTTTTTATTTTATTAATAAAGTCAAGGAAAAAGGTTTTTAAGGAGTAATTTCAGCCTCTTCAATCGAACACTAGAAATTTTTATAATTTTTATGGAAATTTTAATTTGATTTGATTTTGTTTTAGTTTCAGCTCTTCAATAGTCTGCGTAATATAGCCTCTTTGTAAGTTTTGATATGTTTTATCCTAAAGATTTACAATAGTCATTACATATCACTTCTTTTCATTAATTTTTACATTTCTCCAGTATTCTTTTTTGTTTCTCTCTATTCTTTTTCAATATATAATTTTGAAAATTAAACAATTGACATCTTTTATAAAGCTGTTTATGTTATTTGTGAAATTGATTTTTTTCTCTTAATTTACCTTGCCAATTTTTTATTCCAATATTTGCCTCCTATATCTCTTAAATCTGCAATCCAATTTAATTTTACTTTTAAGCTGCTTATTTATTTTTCACCCAATTTTTCATATTTTTCTTTTTTTTCTGGGAAAAATGATTGATTATCTTCTTTATCTTTATTGCATAGTTCAAAATGCATTAAATTATCACTTTTTTTACTTTTTTCTTAAATAAATTTCTTCATGTAAATTTAAGTTTGGATTAATTTTTATTTGTTTTTTCTAGTCTCTTAATCTTTTATTTTGAGTTCAATTCTACTTAGATATTTTAACCAAAAGTTTGGTTATTTATTAAGGAAAATTCAGAGATCTTTTTAATGATTTTTTAATTTACCTGATTTTTTTGATATATTATAGGCGACACTTACGAGTGGCTGTCCTAGTAATTTTTTCTTTTACTATAGCTATTGGAATATCAGATCTTCCTTCTTTATAATTTAAGATTTTTTTAATTTCTGAATCTCATTCATTCTTTTTTATTTTTAGCATTAATTTATCATCTCAGCATTGTAATTTTAGTATCTTAGAACTTAAGTAATATATGATCCTTTCTTTTGGTTTCATTATGTTCTTCTTTATTTTCTTAAGTCTATCGGTAAAAAATTAGTTAGCTAATATTTATTAAATATTTCATTTTCTGTTCTTTGGTAAACAAAACTTTTAACTCTTTCTTTATCTTTATCTTTATCTTTATCTTTGGTTTATAGTCTGAAAAGTAAATCTAAATTACATTTAATCAAATCTTCATATCTAAAATACCATTATTATGCAATCATTTTTATCAAATTTTATAGTTATCAAGAGTTAAAAAATTAAAGATTCAAAGCAAAGTAAAGCCTTTTATGCTTAAAAAGCTTTTATGCTTCAATTAGTTTAAAATAGTTAATTTAGTGAAAAAAGTTAAGATAAAGGAGTTTTAATTACAGATTTTGTGATTTTTATACTTTTATAGTAAAGCAATGCTTATCCATATAATTTAGTATATCAATATATGCTTTTATGTGATAAGATTGTCTTGATTTCCTTAAATCAATATTTAGTATAGCTTAGAACAAAATTTAATATGCGATTTTCTTAAAAACGAAAACTGAAATTATTCCACTCAATCATGGTAGATTTAGAAAGATTCTAGACTAAAGTAAAATTCATAAATTGAGTCAGAGCAAAAAATTATACTAATTAACTTCAATTTTTTATATGATTAATTAAATAACTTTAATTAGGCAATTGATTCAATAATAAATGATTTAATTTTTTAATTTTAATTAGAAGCTTCAACTATGCTTATATAAATCTAAAATAGTTATATAAAATTTAAAAATTATGCTTTAATTTAAAAAGATAAACTTAGATATAAATTTTAAATTTAAATTTTTTTAATTTTTATAGCTTTATAAGTCTTTTTAATTTTTTTGAGAAGTCCCCGTAGTTTTTTTAGTTATTTTAGTTAAAATTTAATCTAATTTTCTACTATTGAATAGAGCTAAAATCGCTTAGATACTTTTTGATTTTTTGATGAAATAATGCTTATTTAAGATAAATTCTTTTTTCTAGTAAGTTTTTGAGTTTCTATAAGCTGTATGTTGTATATAGTAATTAGATTTTATACCCTCATTAATCGAAACTATAAAAGAGTGTATGGATTATATTATAAATCTCTTTAACTTAAAACTAATAAAAGCTTTTAGTATTATAATCTTATCTGAATGCTTGCAAATCTCAAAAAACAATAGATTTGCTAATTAGATACCTTTAGTAGCTAAAATTGTAATAACCCTTTTAAATATTCAGTTTATATTCTAAGAAATATGAATTAGAATAGTTTTTAGAGAGCATGAGTAAAATTAATTTCTAAGCAGTTAGCATAATATAATTGTATAATGATAGACTTATATACCTTTGCTGTCATGTTCCTTTAAAATATTTTAACCCGAGTTAGCAAATCACTCTTAAAATTTATATATTTAGATAATATAAAATTGACTCCTTAAATTATCTTGTTAGTTTACCTTAATAATTTCCATTTCACCATGGCTTTCATGCTTTAATTCATCTTAATTTTTGATTCTAAAGCTTTGATAAATTTAGTAATATATTAACTTAAATAAATGAGAAAAATAAGAAGTTATGATATTTAAAACTTTCTAATTAATAATTCTCTTTAACTGGCATACTGGGGAATTTTATAATTCTCTAGTCATATATAAGGTAATTAATAGAAAGATAGTTTACATTTTATATTTGCTTCGATAAATTTCAGACTTTATATCATATTTTTTAATATAATTTAGCTGAGGTATATATAAAACCCTTGCGAAGCATTAATACCTAGAAATGAGAATTTTAAGTTGGCTTTTACTACATAAGTTTATACCCATAGTATGAAATTTTATTTATTAATTACTATTATAAACATTTAGAATTTCAAATCTGATTCTACAGTTTGATTCTTAAACACTTATAGTTAAAATGTTGGGCTAATGCTAGATTAACTAAAATATGAATAATAAGAAAAGTATAAGATATTATATATTTAAGTTATAAATCAGCTATCAAAAAAGGAGCTAAATCTTTCAGACTCTTCACTATACTCGCTAAAATCACTTTATTCTGTATTAATTGCTAAATTTTGTCAATTAGCATCAACTTCATTTTATTTAAGTTTTTTATGATGTCATCTCTTTTTAATTTCAGATAGAATATCACTCTATTTAAGAAACATATAGCACAAGATACACTAAAAAAGATTATCTAATAAGTTTATTAATCACACTAGAAAGTAATCAATGTCCTTAAACTATTCATACCCACCCATGAATATAGAAGTGATGCAAACTAATTACTACACAAACTCCAAAGAAAATATAAGTAAATCTAAAACTGGGATTCACTTCATTTTATAAAATAGTTAAATTGCTTGCTACAATTCAAGTGAGAAGTTAGAAATTATTTTGATATCCTTTTAGCATACTCTTAGTACCATAGAAATGATTCAGTAGAAAGATAACATTAGTGATGCTCAATTAAAGGTTAAAAAAGCTACTAATCCAATTTTTATAAAAGTTAATTTTTCTTTTGTATCTAAATTGTACCGAATAAAAATTATTCCGATCACTAAGTAATAAATTATGTAAAATGATGGTAACACATACTAAATCTTGACAAGCAGCTTATACTAACTATTTCCTATTTTCTCTAGCTTTAAAACTAGCTTTTACATAGTGTATAGAATAAAAGTTTGTCAGATGAGAGAGACTAAGAAAAAGTAGTCATTTCAGGCGTTTAAAATGATTTATTGTCCACTCAATTATTAAGGTCTTTCAAATTAGTTGAATAGAATCACAATTACTAATGTAAATATTTTACAGAGCATCATATTTCAAATGAGTCATCATATCAAATCATATTACTAAATTTGAAGTTTAATAAAAGCACTATAAAGTATGAGTACTAGTAAGCAAAATATTATGGAACCTGAAAAAAATATAATTGTAGATGTTTAATAAATAGGAATGTCATAAACTCAGCTATATGCCATTTTTTAAAGAAATTGTTCCTTTTATTCCTCACTTTTTCGACAAAATAAAATTTCTAAGATTCTCTGAAAAATTAAATTAAAAACAACTTAATCTATAAGCAAGGCTTTCAAACTTTAACATGATACATTCTTAATTGATATAATAATCTATAAATGAATTTCTTACTATAATTATTTAATTAAATAAGCTTGTTTATTTATTAATTATCATCTATTTTTAAACTCTAAAATCATAAAAATTTGTATATATCTATTATATTTTAATCTAATGTCACATTATGATTCTTAGGAAATTATTTTAGATTACTATATTTCATTCTGTCAAGTTTCTAGAATTCTCTGCATTTTCGAAAATTTCCAAAAGATAGAAAGATGCTTAGAGATAAAATAGAAAGCTTAAGAAGATTCTATTTAATAAGTTTAGATGATCTAAACTTGATTATTTTTATAGTTATTTATTAAAAGGATTAAATGGTATAGGATGAATTTATCTAAAGAATTTAAATTTCTATATGCGTAATCTAATTAGATAAAGCAACTAACAATTATACAATTTAAGCTAATTACAATATCTGACTTTACTAATATATCTTCTTTCACTAAAAATAATCAAAATATGATATTAAAGAAATTAGAATGCAGCTTTCCTCTTTATTCTTAGGATAATCTAGCAATGAAAAACAATGATAGTTAAATTAATTATTACTAAGCATTAAAGTAAAATTATTAAATTGAATACTTTAGTTTTAAGCTTTATCTAACTATAATCTATTTAGATAATCCTTTGAGTGTCATTAGTAAATTAAATTTATTTACTTAGATATAAAATTAGATTCTACTATGAAATTGCTTATCTACAAATAAGGTTATTCTAATTATATCCTAAGATAACAACTAAGATAAATGAATAGATTCAATATCAATCTATTTTACTCAAATCACTACTTTTATTATTTGATATCACGTTTTCCTTTAGATCTTAGTAACTTACTCTTGCTATATTTGTAAACAACTAGAAGAATAATTATTTTCATGCTTCTAACTAAGTAAAGTGTACTAGCAAAATGATTTAGATAGCTTAAATTTTATCTGTCAATAGCAATAGTTAAATCTCTTTAAGAAGAGCTAAATTATAATAATATACATTGATAATTATAAAGTAAAGCTATTAGATTTATTAAAAAGTTATATTCTTAAGATTCAGTTATCAAATAAAGATAGATAGGTTGAGATTAATATTTATAGGATATAAAGCAAATGCTATTAAGAACTTTATTTATTAAATGAAAGCTAACATTTTTTAGTGTCCTTTATTATTATCTTTCCAATCTAATTCAATCAACTTATGATGTTAAAGTCTTGCTTATCTCTATTATAAATGGCTGTGATTAGATGAATAATAAAATTATTAAATCTGAAGGATTTTATCAAATAAGCAACTTTATCTCATTTAACTAAAATTAAAATTATACTTTGATAAGGGCTACTTATAACAATCAATTAGCTTAAGTGCTTAGTCTCGGATAAACTTGCATTAAATCAAGAAAGCATAATAAAATAGCAAAATGGTATGTAAGTTTATTAGATTTTAACTAATCCAACTAATATTTCTTTAGAATAAACTTTATTAATAAAAGAGCAAATAGTTTATAATATTAATTTAGAGTATTCCTTTATTATATATTGGCTATAGTTACTTTTTAATGAAAATCTTATTTCAATGATAAATTAACTCTAGTTAATTTAAAAGTTTAAAATATATATCAATTCTAATGTGCTTTATCTCTATTATTATATATCCTCCTTTATATGATGGAAATAGTTATTATCTTTAGTCTTTCACATACCTTCATCATATGATCATTATTCATATCTAGATAAATATTAATAATAGCTTTAAAGAAGAGCTTAAAGATTAAAGTCAGTTCCAAAATTAAGACTAAATCTCTAAACTTCCTTTAATCTGATTAGCTCTCCTTTTAACATCTTCTGTTTTAAGAAATTAAAAATTCAACTTTTATTAGGCTAAAATAGATATATTTACCATATTCTTTATATAGTAAGCTGCTTAATTAAATAATTAGATTAAGAGCTTCAATCAAAACTATAACTGGTCTCAGAATTAAGCTTTGAAAATACTATAAAATCTTCATCATAATTTAAGCCTATTATTTGAAAACCGAAAGAAGAACATAGTAACTAAAATATTCAAAAATCACAACTTTAAACTTAAATCTTCTTTATTTGAAATAAAATTGCAATGAGAATATGAATAATAGACTTAAATATCTTTTATTAGCTTAAATAATTATTAATATAATAGAAAAAAGTTGAGAGAAATTAGTTTTAAAGAACTTATTTTTTATTTAAGTTAAAATGGAAAATAGAAATTAGAATTGTGATTTTAATTATTGTTAGGACAAATCTTGGGACTTTAAAATTTGTAAAAGGCATTCTTTCTGCATCAATCATGTTAGATAAAGCATCAATATTACTCAAATAAAATTGTAATAGACCGAAAATAATTTGAAGTAAATTTGATGTTTTAATTGTTAAGCCCTTTTAGAATTGAATTTTGAAATAGCCTCAAATTTATAAAAAACATTTTAGGAACATTTCTAAAATTTACAAGTATCTAGTTTAGAAATTTCTAGATGCTAAAATTACTAACCTTATAAGTTATGATAGGAAGATTAATAATGAGATAATAAAATAGTTACAAACTAGCAAAACTGCTACACTCCTAGACACGTTTAACGATAAATAACTAATTAAACTTAAATGTCTCAAGAACAATTTCAATTTTAATAATTTTAATATTAGCAAATCTAAGTTATGCCTCTGTAGTTGTAGCAATAATCCTAGATCTCCTAAAATTTTGAGTCTTTGCCTACATTATAATAAAATATGGAAGCTTTAAGTTCAAATATAGAGACAATAAAAAATTAATTAGCTTTATTTTAAAACCAATATTAGTAGGAGACGAAGCAAATGAATGAAATAGTGCTTAATTATGTTAATAATAATATGCTATGAAATTGTCTAGTTTAGCTAGTTGTATAAATCCAATAAATAATTAAGCTAAATTCAGACTTTAACCACTATCAAGTTGAATCTAAAAGAAATCTAGTGTTATAAAGTTTTGGAAGTTAATAAAGTAAAATGCAAATTTAGACGAGTTAGAGAAGCGAATCCCATAAAAGTGAAATTTAAGATTCAAAATGTTAGTAATGTTAAAAAAATAACTCAGAAATTACCTTAAAATGCTTCCATCAATTTTGTAAATAATGCTTATATAAGTAAATCTAAGAAGAAACAACTGGAAATAATATAAATGCTTAAGGAAAAAAAGAATATTAATTAAACTGTTATTTTTGCTATTAAGATTTTACTTATAGCGAAATAAGAAAAATAGTAGGAGAGAGTTAATATAAGCAAATAGTTTAAGAATTTGATAGTATATATACTTAGAAAAATGAAAATTAATAAGGCCTAGATAATTATTTCTGCTGTGACTGTCTTACATTTGACAGGGAAATCCTTTGTGTTCTTGGATGCAATCATACGGCATGCAAAAAATGTTTATATAATCATATTTTTAATGAAACAGAAAGTAGAATGATATGTAACCCTTGAGAAAGAAGCCATTAAGTGAAATGTATCCTGAGCTAGACAGATTAATGCTAGTAAGCGATAAGTCAGGAGGAAATTTAAGAGATAATTGGAAATAATCTTTACTTAGAATACTGTTAAAAAGCAGCTGAAAGAGACCAAGCAAAATTTCAAAAACTTAACAAAAAGGAAAAAACTAGAAGTGAATGTAATTTTTGTGGTTAAAATATAAGCGAACAGGAAGCATTTGACTATATTTGCAGATGTGAAAGCTCAGTATGTAAAAAATGTGCTTAGAATAATTTAAATGAAAAGTGTAATAAATGCAATTCATTTTTAAATAAGAAAGACTCTGACATGCTAAAAAAATTAAAAGATAATAAAAAAAAAGAATGTTTGAAATGTAAAAAACCAGCTACTAAAAATTAGACAACTAAACTAAGTTGTCAACATTTCGTTTGCAAAGAATGTATGATTGAACATTTAAATAGCAAAATTAAAAATAACCAAGTAGAACCTTAGGATATATCTTGTTTAATATGCTAAAAAACTTTAACCCAATAGTAGATATAAAAAATAGATGTAAATTTAAGTAGAGTTATTAGATTAAAGAGAGCTGCAAATAATAAAATTATTATACTTTTAGTCAATAAAAATTCATGCTTCAACTGTGATAGTCAAGATGTTAGAAATTTAACAATTAACTAGCTAATCCTATGTAATCGTTGCTCTTCTTAAAGATGTGGAAAATGTAACAAGGTAATTGGTCATATGCAATGTCAAAAATCCGCTGTAAATATTGTGAGGCGTTATTATTTCAATCCAAATTAATGAGAATATAAATTTTCTTAAAACTTAATTAATTTAAAATAATCTTTAGGAGAACACTTTAAGCATTGCATTATAATTCAAATTTACTCATCTCAATTCTTTTAAAAAATTTAGAAAAATTCATAAAGAAATAATTAAAATTTTAAGGATTTAAAGCTTATAAATTTTTCATTCTAGCTATTACTTATTTATTAAATCACTTAAACTTTCTTTTTTATTCTAATAAATTAAGCTTCTTGTAATATATCATTATAAACATAGCTTAGTTATGGATATAAGGTATTTTAAACAAAATTTAAATTTTATCTATTCACTTTTTTTAAAATCTCTTGAATTAAGAACTAAGTTTTAGTTATTTTACAATTAATCAAATATAATGAAGAATTTGTGATTTCTTTTAGCAATCATTTATTTAAATTCCTTAGCTAAATTTAACTTAATAATTTTATTTTGTTTTTCTTTGAGGAAATAATTATTTTTATCTAAACTTGTATATTTGTCTATATCTAAAGTCGAGAATTTTTAATTTACTTCTTTATTCTAGAAAAACTAAAAGGGAAACTAACTATTGTTTTATTTATTCTTTTAAGGCGCTTATCTTGCTATGATAAGTGTCATTAATATTGATTTAATTCTTTATATTTTGGAAAATCTTTAAGCTTCTATTAAAAGAACTTAATTTTATAAAATCTTGCAATTACTTAGCCATTCTTTTAATTTGAATTTTATCTTATTAATAGAATCTGGTATTTTATTTTCTAAAACTAGGAAGGAATTTTCTCAGTATATTGGAAATTCATTCCTCATCCTTAATATATTTAAATGTTTTTAAAATTGAAGTGGGTATATATTCCCTGCATAAATAAGATTTTAATTCAAAAATTATTATTAAATATGAAGATTTATATTCACTTAGCTTTACAATCTTATAATCTAGATATACTTTTAAACTCTTTAACTATTGCTATTCTTTCCTATAGCATATTTATAAAATCTCATTCTTTGCTAAGAATCTTTCTATCTTTCACTAAAATTAATAATTAAAAAGCTGTTTTTGACTTAATCCCTTAAATAAACAAAAATTTTAATAAAGTCGAAGCGAACTTAAAAACGTAAGATACTCTTTACAATACAACTAAGTTATCTAATATATGACTATTCTGACCTATTTAAAATGTAAAGTCTATTTAATAACTAAAATAATACAAAATCTAACCAAACTAAAATCTAAATTTATTCCCTAACAAAATAAGTTGATAAAGTTAGAATGACACTAATATCATATCTCTTTTTCTTTTTAGTCAAAATCTTCAAATTTATAAACCTTTCATCTTTATGAGTATTATAAGTAGGAAATTTAAATTATTGAATAGGGGTATATTGAAGAAATGTATATAATTAATTTTCAAGAGTATTAGTTTAATGTAAGCATACTTTAAAATGAAAAAAATAAGATTAATTAAGATTATAAAATTGGATATGTAAAAGAGCTACTGATTTAGGCTTCCAGAAATCAGTAATTACAATACATAATATCCTCTTATAAACTTTGCTTGAGAATAGATCTTCTCCGCCTAAACTATAAGCAATGTCAAGCCACCGTCAACTCTGCAATCCAACGCAGACATTGTGAAAGGTTAGACTTCAATTGTCTAAATCGAGACCTCATCTTCCCGGAATAATTAAAAAGGCATAAAAACTCACGAAAAAATCCAAGAGCTCAATTAGCAAAATAATAACTTTGATTTAAGTTTCTTGAACTATTTCCCTTATACTCCAAATTTAAGCATAAACATTAGATTAATATTAACTAATAAATTTCTAAAATCTAAGTTTGAAGTAGAAGTCATAAGTCACTTTATTATCTTATCTTCATAATTATTGACAAGAACAAACGAGCAAAAATAATTTATAAGAAAGAAAGCCTTGAAAAGCAGAAATTTTAATGAAATTCAATGAATAATATGATCCGATAAAGCAGCAGTATTTTATTTATAATAAGAATAAAATAAATAGAAAAACATTCCACTTTATATCTTATGAGATATTTAATAAGAGCATCACAAGAAATTATTCACATACAATATGAAAGTAGATTTTGTTAATCTTTTAAGAATTATTTTTAAAAAGGAATATTATATAATTCATTAAAAATGCTGCTTGAAAGGAATTTGAACCTTTTATATATAAAAGCTAATAAATTTAAAAAAAAAATTTAGAAGAAATTAAAGCTTTAACAATTGTGACTTGCTCTAGTTAAAATATATAAAATAATTTCTAAATAAACGCAAATATATTTAAAGTATAACGATATCTCAAAAATGTTTCAAAAAACTTTTAAATTCTAAACCAAAAAAATTTATATTTTTAGATTAAAAATAAAATAAATAAAAAAAAATATAATTAAAAAAATAATAAGTCTTTAAAAGAAAGATGATTGACATATTTAACTAATTAATTTAATTTAGCTTAAAAATTTTGGAGTCCTAAAACTTCTTTCCAGTAAGACGACCCGATGCTCTCTTTTTAAGGAATAACAGGGATATTCTGTTATGTTCCAGATACAACTACTAGAGAGCCCCATCGTTATGAGCAGCAAGGCTTATTGCCCCTACAAGAGCGGATAATATAAAAACAGCATTCCTTTCAAAAAATGACTCTAACGAAGGACTTTCTCAGAGATAAGAAAAGAATTTGTTCCTAGCCATAAAACTAGAGAATTTAATCCAGAAGGTAAATTTCAGATGCCTTAATCTTTTTAATTATTATTGATATATTTAATATATTGTTTACCAATATGAATATGAAGCTAAATAATTTTATTATATATTTATCATTGATATATTATTTTTTAAAACCGCCATAGTTGTTCGAAGGTGAACAACAAGGTCATCTTCATCTGAGGTTGGGTAAGATAAGTACCCATAATCGACTTTATGTCTTCCTCTGCTTTGGTTTGACCTTGAGACATAAGATTCTTAGACCTTCGACACTGGCTTGGCTTGGCTTGGCTTCGTTTATTTTTAATTCTGGAACTAAAAAGAAATAATATTGCGAGTTTCATCAGAGGTGGGGAATTTAAGTACCCTTAATTGACACATGTCGTCCTCTGCTTTGGTGATGCAATGAGACACAATCCTGCCATGTCCTTGGACCTCCAGCAAGTATTAAAGATTACGAGTATTCTAAAATTATATCAGTACTGAACATTTTTATCAGTACTGAATAATTATTCCAGTATTGAACAAGGTTTATCAGTATCTGATAATTTTATCAGTAACAAACATTCTTGTCAATATGAAACATTTTTTTAAAGAGCTGCGCACCAACAAGAGTGCTACGCGCTCTATAATCAAATTTATTTATTTATAATTTAATTAGATAATTATTAAAATATATCTTAATTCTTTTAGTATGCTTAAAAGAATATATTAAGCTCTATAAGAGTATAATATTTATTTTTTGCTTTCACTTGGAAACAAATTAAATTATATTATTTTAAGAATCCTAAAAAAATAATAATCTAATAAACATAAAATTTAAGTTGCGAAAGAGAATTTCTTCATTAATATGATCTTTTTTTAATTAAAAATAGATAAAACGGTATTTTAAGTTGAATTTAAGCATTATAATTTCTTAGGAAAAATGTTGATACTTTTCAATATAATCCAATATTAATAAAAGATTAAAAAATTATATAGAGCAAGCATTATTTAAATTGTAAGAGATGTAGCCAAATTAATTCCAGTCATCCTCTGTCTTTAAATATCTTAACTTTTTAAAATTTCTTTCAAAATTTACTCACCTTAACAAAGAAAGTTTTATTATACTATAGAAATTTATATTTACTTATATCTGAATAAACAGATTTATTATTTATTCTAATTATTTGTTTTGAGATAGCTTTTATATATAATATTAGAAGTTAGTATATTACTATAAGTTTACCTTTATTTAGCTTTGAATTTTATTAGTTGAAGCAATTTTTTCAGCTTCTGAAGAATTGTAAAAATATAAGAGAACATTCAAATTTATTTGGTTTAAGTATCACCAATTTTTTATCTCTTCTTAGTTAATAAAAGTAAAAATTATTTTATAACTAAGCTAGTTATAATAATTAAGAAGGAAGATTAAGCTAAAAGCACACTTATTTAATAAAGGATGAATAATGATGTAAATACTCTTCGTGAAATCTATCTTTGTAGCTTTGATTATATTTGAATTCAAATTATTTCTTCAAAATTAATTCTCACTTTCTATATAATCTTCAAATGAGGTAAATAATTAGAGCTTTGCAGCTTATCTTATAGAATATAAGCTTATAGTAGCAATCATCAAGGTAATTAGAACTAATGAATTTTATCTTTTTAGTGCTACGGTATTATAGATGACTAAAACACTGAGATCAAATATTATTTTAATCTCAATGTAGCATTTTTGCTTTTTCAATTATACCATTCTAGTGAACTCATTAAGTTACTTAAAACTGCTTAAAAAGACAATAATTAGAATAATATAATTATTTTTAGTTTTTTATAATTATTATATTTAGATAATTGAAGGTTGATATATCCTAGTCAAAGAATGTTATATATTATGAAGCACTATCTAATAGCTATAAAAAGATATTAAATAAAGGATTTATTTTTATCTATTTAATACCATAAATTTATTAATAGTATATCCTTAAATTTAATTTGGAGAAAGGTGCTTGTAGCTAAACTTATCTTTTCTTAGTTGTATAGATTTTTCAAATGATAATAAAAATAAATAAAGGATTATAAATATGCGATTAATGAACATAATAGTTTAATTATTTTAATGGCCTTCTTTAATACTTTATGGTTTAAAGAGATTTAGAATAGATTTAAGTCTTGGTAACTATTATTTTATTTAGATATTATGGCTTTAAATTATAAATAGTTATAAATTTTAGATTTATTTTTTAATTATATTAGTAAATTTAATTGGGTATTCTAAGTATTTATCTCCATATGTAGATCTTAATTTAAAAAAGTGATAAATATAGTAATAATTCCCTTTATCACATATTTAGCACCGCTTTTGTTGTTCATTTTTATCTTATAAGCAATCATCATTTTCGCATAATTCTTTTCTCAACTCAGTCACTGAAAAATTAAAATGCTTTACTCTCAATAAATAGCCCTAATTTTATCCTTCCCCGGCCCCCTTTTTTTATTTTCTAGCATTTTAAATTTTAATAATTATATGAAAAAACAATTCTCATATAAATTACTTTTGGAGAAAATTAGATTCAACG
Organism: Loxodes magnus; assembly: GCA_946699065.1. Lineage (NCBI taxonomy): Eukaryota > Ciliophora > Karyorelictea > Loxodida > Loxodidae > Loxodes > Loxodes magnus. Next base: position 577,954 of record CAMPDV010000061.1, read on the forward strand.
ATTTTATTTATTTTAAGGTTTAGGTAACTTTAAAATAATTAAAAAAATGTTCATTAATATAAAATTTTGCCATTAATGCTCTTTTTAATTTATACTTTTGAGAGATTTATTTTTCTTAATAACTATTTTTTTATTTGATAACACCAATCTCAAAATATTTTATAAAATTTTAATCTTCTCTCTTTATATTTTCTAACTAAAACAAAAAGGAAATAATAATAGTTTCTTTTCATCCCCAAGCAAACCTGAGAAAAAAAAACCATTCTCAATTTAAATTTTTTCCAGCTTTTTATCTTCTAATTTTATTTTAAACTAGAATTTTCTTATATACCGTTTATCTTTAAAGAAGTCAAGGTATCTCTAGTTTATATTTAATTATCTTTCTTCAAAAATGTTATAATTTATATATATGATATCTAATATAGAACTAATGATTAGAAGTATTACGTTTTCAATTTTTTAATAATATCTTTTAGTTTTTAATCTATTTTTATACATTCTTAATTTAATAATCATATTCTCAAGAAAAATTTAGAAAAAAAGGAAATTAACTTTTATATTAGTATGGATAATTAACTTTGGTTTTTCGACTTTCAGCTAAAGAAACAGTATTTTTAATTTTAATCCTAAGCTAAAAATTATATCCTTTATGCTTATTTTCCAATTTTTTAATTTAATAAACTTCTATAAAATATTCCCAACTTTCCAACTTTCCAACTTTCCAAATTTCAAATGCTTAAATCTAAAAATATTTCATTTGTATTAATTTCTTTATCTTAAATCCTCTTTATGCTTATTTTAAATTGTTAAATATAGATTTCTTAGTCACTCAATTTTCATTTTTATTTTATTCTTATTATATTAAGCAATTTTATAGTCCTATAATTATCTTCTTCTTTTTTAACTTATATATCATGCTAGTTTAATATCAACAATAAATGGACCTTATGTTTAGTTCTTTATCATTAAAAAGATTAAAATTTAATTATTTAGTAGTAGCTATTCTTACTGACGTAAATAATCATCTTAAAGATCTAGTTATATATTAAAATATTTACTATTACTGTTTTGTCTTTTTTAGCTATAAAATACTTATAAGCTTTAATTTTTTTTCTTTTATTTAGAAATTTCGCTTTTAAAAGCTCCTATTTTCTTCTTTCTCCTGACAAAAAATTTAAATAACTGAAGGGATTAAATTTTTTAAAGCTCCAAGGCTTATTAGCTATCTAAGAAATTATGGTATGAAATCTATTTTAAATTAATTAGATAATATACTTTGATCTAGGTAATGGAATGTAAATCTAAATCTAAATCTAGAAGAGAATTATCAAGTTACTATAATCATAAGCCTAATTATAAATAATATAACCCTTTAAATTATTATATTTTATATAATTAACTAGAATCAAAAATAATATGATAAATCTAGATATAAATAAGAGTTAAATTTTAGCTCAAAATATAAGTAGATTGTAAATTATAAAAGAGGAAGGGATTAGACATTTTAATATCCAAGTTCATTTACAACTTGATCAGAGTTTTTATAAAGTAAAATTTGAAGGATTAAAAATAAAATTTCCTTTATTTATAATTTTGAAAATAAATGTGAACAAAATAATGAAATATATCATATTATTTGGTTACATTCTAACTTTATAAAATAGCCTATTAAAGTTTATTACTATGCTCATCTATGAGATTTCTGAATTTGTTAATAAACAAAAAATTTTAAAATTATAAAAACATTATAAATGGTTAAAACACTAGATTGTGTATTCATTTTTAAAATTTAAGGTCTTATGTTTACTTTTATTTTAAGATAAAATTTTAGTAACTTGTAAATCTTTCTTTTTGGCAAACTGTTGAAAATGGAAATAAATTGAATAATATGAAGTAGATAAAATCCTAGTAGAATGAAAAATGTTGCTGTTCAAGTAAAATAAAAATAATTGATGAATTTGATGAGAAATCTAACTAATTTATCAGGGATTAAAAAAGATTCCAAGTATTATCTATCTAGTTAATAATTTTAAATTAGTTTAGTAATTAACCTTACCAAGTATTTCAATAAAACATTTCCATTTATAATAAAATGCAAGATTCTTATAATTAAGATATCGAACTTTTTGATTTATCGCTCTCTTCTTCTCATTGTCACTAGATTGGAGCCAAAAGAAATATTAAAAAAATGAATGAATCTAGTTCTATAGAAAAATGATAGCAGTGCTATTTATGCTAGCAAAAATAAATGTAATTTGATATAAATCAAGATGAGTTGCTTCAGGAAGAAAGCTTAAAAGGAAATCGTTAAAATAGCATCATCATAATATAAAATCCTTGCCAAAGATATCAAGTACAAAAGTAAAAAGTATAAAATAATCCCTCCTTGAGCGTATCAAGTATTAGCACGGAAAAAAATTTCCATAGTGCCTTTCCAATAAAATTCCCTATATTGAATGTAGAAAAAAATATATACAAAAAACGAAATGTAGATATAGAGATGCCCTAAATAATTATATAAGGATAAAACGAACAATAGCGAACTCCGGAGTTTAAATAAAATACAAAGAAAATTTCTTTATAAAGTAAAGATTTCCTGAAGAGTAGAAAATCTTTTAAGAAGCAACAATAGAGTAGATTTAGTACTCCTTTTAAATCACCCATCAAGACTAAATAAAATTTTCTCAATCGAACATTTATCTAAAGCCTTGATTTCGAAAGCTCTGGATAGTAAAAAGAAACCAACCCAATTGAAAATAAAATAGACTTCAAAAAGGACAAAAATTTGAATTAAATTTGTTCATAGACTAATAGATAAATTCAGTAAACTAAATCTACAAAATTTAAAATTCCTTTTTCTTACCAAAGATAAATTAAAAAAATAATCACGAAACTTAAGGATGAAAACTCATAAACACCAAAACCTTAAATTGAGCTAGGAGTTTATCCATAAGAAATTAGATAAAAAAGTTTTGATTTAAGTTCAGAATAATTGCTAAAAAAGAGTTAATTTCCAAAAGAGAAATTAAAAGAAATTTCCGATAGTCCTGAATAGCAAAAACATCTAAAAAAGTCTTTTATGACTTCTCTCGAGGCATAAAAGAATAAACTTAATATATAAAATAGAAAAAAAATTAATATACTTTCTAAAAATTTATCAAATAATAACGAATAAAACTAAATTATTCTGTAGAAAAAACTGGGAGATAATATTGATACACCAAGCTTGAATTCTATAAAAAAATTGAATGAATCATCAATTGAATCAAAATAAATTGATAAATAATAAAAATAAAAAACCTAGATTTAATAATTTGGAAGCAAAATTCAAAAAATAATACAAAGAAAAATAAATAAGAGAGCTATGCAATAGTAGTGTTGTAATAGTTTCGACTAAAAAGCTAAAAGATAAAGTAGAATATTAAAAATAAATGATTTAAATAATTAAGTTAACAATTCTGTGAACTAAATAATTTTAAAGGCTAAATATGTAAATTTCTAAAAATTTAAAAAAGGAAGTTAAAAAGATTAGCAAGAAAGTAATATGAACTAACAATAAATTTTTAAAAAGCAAGATTAAAAAGAAATAGATGAGTTTTAAAATAAAAATAAAAATTAAGTAGATAATAATAACCAAGGCTATTCAAAATAAAAAAAATCAAAAGATAAAGATTAAGTTGTTAATAAATGCTAGGCCTATTTAAGCACTGAAGAAACAAATATAAAATTTGTCTAATTAAGTAAGAGAATAAATAGTGAAACCTTACTTGAGTGTGAGAAGTAACTTCAAGCTTCAATAAAATGTTCTAAGATTTTTTGTGAAGTATATAATCATCTAGAAAAAGTTGCAAATTAGTGGATAAAGAAAATTATATTTTCCGACATCTTTGAATTCATATCGATTCCTTAGCTTAATCTCTAGTAAATAATAAAATTATCTAGTAAAAAAGGAGATCTTATTTGGCAAATCAATGAGGATAGAAAGAGTGATTTATAGTGCGAAAAAAATAAAGATCAAGCAAATACTTGGACAAGATAAGAAAGTTATGATAAAAACTAAATGAAAAAGCTTTTACTAGACTTTATAAAAGACTTAGTACAGAAGTTTATAGATCTAGTTCCAAATTTTCCAGATGTCATTAAATTGTATTTTAAATTTTTATATATTGAGCAGCAATCATTAATATAAAATTAAATTTCCCCTTTCGAATAATTTAGAAGTTGTAATGAATCAAATAAGAACAACTAGGATAAAATAAGATAGACCGTTGAAATTTAACTTGTCTTTAGCATAATTAGTAGAAAAATTATCTTCAACTTTAGATAATATATTTAGAAGAATAGCATTCTAGAATAATTAACTTAGCAACAGTTTTAAAACTTGAAATTATTACTAAGTTTGTTATAGTTCTTGATTTTGATATGTTTTGTTACAAAAAATGTAGATCCAAACAAGCTAAATGAAATTCAAGCAGATCTTTACAGTGGAAATTATCAAAACCCATAAAGTGTAATTTTTTAATATTTAGGATAATTATGACAATATTTCAGACAAGTTATATGTATATTTTGCATTTGAAGATTTATTCGAAGAGTAGTAATAATAAATGTCCTCAATCTTAGAAGCTATTGAAGATTTAGGAGAAAATCTATACAATGAAATTGCAAGTTTCAGACTACGTAGTGAAAATGAAAATGAATAAAATGGGAAAAAAGAAAGATGAACTTATTATTAACATTAGTTTACTAAAATAAATTCATAATCTATTTTAAATATTTTTCAGGTATGATTTTCAAAAAAGCAGGAAAATACTATTTTTCTTTATCAAATATAGAAGAAAATTGACTTTAATATATAGTACATTTTCATTTTTTTTATACATTTGTTTTTTATTTAATACACAATTAAAAATATTAGTTTATAAGAGATTTTATTCAAATAATAATTTAATTTATTTTGTCTTTTAGTTTTTGATAAAATTAATCTAATTTTTAAATATAAGTTAGATTTAATGGACTTGAATCTAAGTTCCATAACCTTTAATCATTCTTTATTAATTCTACATCTCTTTTTATATTGAGTAATTATTGAACTCTAATACATCACTGAACAAATACTCTTAAGTCTATTATTAAAAATAAAGAAACATAAATTAAAAATGAATTATTAATTTTTGCAAGTAGCTATTATTCTTATAATTAAAATCAAATGTCTTGTTAAATAAATTTAATGGACATATGAAATAAGTTAATTAATAAGCTTTTGCATTTTTTATTTTTATTTGTGAAAAAATGAAGAAAAAACTTTTTGATTAAACTTAAAATTTTAGTTAAAATAATAAAGGCAAAGACGAAATGGTTATATTTTTCTTATTTAGACTAAAACTATCATAAAAGAGATTATTTTAAATTTAAAAATATAAAGTAAAATGAGTGACTTATAAGACTAATTTCTACTATGTTTAAATATAAAATTAAAAAGGTTATAGAAGAGATCTTGTACTCCAAATGTAAAAAAATTTTAGTTTATGATATAAAAAATATCATAAATTAAAAAAATATATCTAATTTTATTGTATGAGAAACTAAATCTTAAAATTCTTAAATTAGTAAAGAGGTATAAATTAAATTATTTAGTTATATATTAAAATCTATGAAGAAGATTGTTTATAGTAATACCAGTTTTAATCACATATATTTTCAAAGTAAATTTATGTATACCTAAAAAATATAAACTTTTCTATTTTTAAATCCAGAATATTTTAAAGCCATTATTTATGAGCCCCGCCAGCTCCTCGTTATCCTTGCGAAATTTTTTAACTTCTTCCTGAAGGTTTAGTACCACTTTGATGAGCTATTCTTTGCTCATCTGGCCGGAAGAATTGAACTATGAAACCTCCTGGTGTAATGCGGACTTCACTTATTTCCTTGGTTTCTTTTACGAGGTATGTATCATTGCAATGTGAGCATTTTTTTAGCTTGTTCTATTATAATTAAGAAGAGGATTATTTAAAATAGATTTGAGGTTAGAATAAGTGACATCTTTCTTTTTTTCTTCTATTTTGGCTTAGGATGAGATGGCAAAGAAACCTTGTCGGAAACCTGTCAACCCATTTCTTAGCATATAAAATTTAAAATTAAAACAAGCTTAAAGCATCCAAATTAGAAAAATAAGCATATTATAACTTCTTATTATGCAATCATATACTTTCTTTTGCTTAAAAAAAGATACTAATATTTATAATAGTCTTCATTTAAATTATTCTAAAAGAGATTGTATTTATTTAATAATATAAATAAATACAAATTATCAGCTTAATCATTTGCCCTTGATATATATTTGATAAAATATTTAATTTTTTTCTTAAATAAAAGTTATTATATGAAGATTCTGGTTTGGTGTAAGTACTTCATTTTATTTAAATTTATAAATTTCATATTTTTCTTACCATACTTCTTCTCTTCTTCCACCCTACTAAAGCTTTTCAAAATATTTTTATTCCTTCAATGCCACTAATTATCTTATGAACTATTTCCAAATTTTAATTATCTTTGAATTGGCAATCCTGTGAAAAATTTAAATTTTCAGGTCAATTTTTAATTATTGTTTATAAGTAAATTGTTATCCAAAGTATATTTGGTCTTAAATTATCAATCTTTGCAAGTTTTTCCAGGAAATATATGAGAAATAATATTAACTATGACCTAATAGTCGAAGATATTTCTAAAAGTGTCTTTTATATAAAAAATGCATATATATGAATTATAAATAATAAACTTTAAAGTCTTTAATAGTATTATAAACACAATTAAATCAAAAATATATATCTCATTAAAGTTATAAAAGGGTAGGACAATTCTCTTCAAACAGTTAAAAAATGTAAATAGAAATAGAATAGTTTTAAAATTTATTAAGTATTTAATATTTTTATTAATCTATGCTAATATGCAAATCATTATTAGTAATAAAACAAATAGAAAATTATTGCAAGATAAAAGTCCCTTAATAAAGAATCTTCCTTATTTTTCAAGTTTTTATATGTATGGTAAAAAAATTCCTTTCATATAAGGATATTTTTTATGTATCAAAAATAGAAAAAAGCTTAAAAAAATTTAAAATAAATAAAAGTTAAAAACTTAGATATTAATAAATCAAAATTAAATAAATTTTAAATTAGATGTTTACGTTTAATTTTAATTATTACAGTATGATTTCGAACTTCTATAAATAAAATTTAAACATATCTTATTGACTAATTATTTTAACTTGTATATTTTTATAAATTATTAAAACATCTTGCATAAATATGGCGATAGAGTTGCCTGCTCATAAGCCAAGAAGAAATCCACACTAATGATATCTAAAAAAGTAATAAAATATCTAAATAGATTTTAAGCTATTAATATAATTAATTTAAATAGAACTTTAACTTTTTTTAATTATTTCTGATTTAACACTAAAGCATCGCCATCTTTATACCCATATATTAGAAAGATATTTAATCTTTTTTAGTTTTTATATATAGCTTTAAGATATTATTTCTACCTAATTATAGTTTTAAAATGATATAAAATGCTAAAAATAAAAAAATAAATTTAAATTAACTTATAAAAAAAAGTTAAAAAGTTAAAAAGCTTTGTTAAAGCCTAAGTAGTCGGCCATCTGACCTATTCTATCAGCTTGTCTCCATTAGTTTGTCTTGAATTTCTACTAGGCTTAGTTAGGCGGTGTAGCACTTCATTAGCGCATCATCCTTTAATATTCTGAATAGTCTTCATCTTGCATGTAGCGTTCCTAATTATTTCTCCAAGGATTAAGATTTGAATTAAAGAATTTTTTTCTATAAATATTTCCGCTTTATGTTGGATATATCCTAAATAGTTTTCTAAAAATATCTTATTTATTCTTTCTTTAAATTTCGCTTAGTTAGTAGCAGTATTTTCATTGATGTTATTTATTGCACACGTAGCATTTTATTCTTCTTTTAAACTATTATTCCTGTAACACTTATTTAATTTAAATTTACTACTTATTTTAAATAAACGTTTACTTTTTATTTTAATTTGAGGTTTCATTTTCTATTTCCATAGGATCTGATTAATTCTGTTAAAACGAAAATGGCGTTACCTGAATTTATTATTAAATTTAAAGAATTCTTTGTTCCAGTTTGTTTTCTATTTCTTATGATGATTAATATTGTTTCTCAAGTAAAGACGTTATTAGTTTTTCTAATTTTTCTACTTTATCAGTGAGGTATCTATTTTTAAACATAAACTCTTTTAATGACTTAGATAATATTTCTATTTGAGTTTGTGTCGGAAGTTTTTTTAATTCTGGATTTCCAAGTTGTTAATGTTCGTCATATCAATCATATTTCTCACTTTCACTCATTGTAATTATTTCGCTTTTTTATTTTTTAGAGAATTTTCCTGTTAAAATGTTTTGTTCAAAGTTCTGTTATTTCTTAGAAGCCATTCTATCATTAATATAATAAAATAAGAGATATATTTTCTAGGAGAAATGCATAATTGATATAATAAATCCTATATTTATGCTTTAATCCTGCGATTTAAGATTAGTTAGTAATTTCTTAATACTTAGCATGGAATTTTTAAAGGATTGCTTTAGATTATTCTAGTTTCTCTCATTTAAAAAAATTTAATTAAATGTGGGTAGCAAAGTAAAACAATAAATAAATCTTATATATAAACTTTATTTATAAAGTTAAGTGCTTCATATGAATTTGATTTATATTTATGAAATATTATTAAAACTTAAGAATAATTTACAGGGGAAATTAATAGAAATTATTAAAAAGAAACAACTTACTAATAAATATTTTGAAGATATTCATGTTGAAAAAATTTAAAACTAAAATAGGAAATTCAATCACTTCATTTAGTGCTTGATATTCTACAAAATAAATTACCAAATTTGATTCATATCTTATATTCCATTTATAGAGAAGATAATCTTATAAGTAGCAAAATAAATTTTTATTTTATACTTTATAAAATCCAACTATGAAGATAATTTTTTATAATTATTTATATAAGCTTAATATTGTAAATTATTCTTAATGATTAATAATAAAATAATGCTAGAATGGTATAATCAAAAAATAAATAGTTATAAGCTAATTAATAATACTTATTACTTAGAGTTTTCATTAGATGTTTAAATAACTTTTATATAGCTTATGACTTTGCTATTTATTTTTTTTGTTCTTCTTACTTTTTTCTAAATCATTTCTACTTATAAACATATTACAAATTTAACCTTATCTTTAAAGAATTGTCATGAATATTAAAATTTTAGAGTTAAAAAAAATTAAGAATAAGGTAAAAAAATTTAAATCTAAATTCAAAAAAATTCAAAAAAATTGATTATAGCATTTATAATTTAATAAAATATTGTAGCTAATTATACGCCAAATTACTATATGAAATCACTAGTTTTTAATTTTATAATATTTCTATATACGAAATATATCATATAATATTATCTTAAATCTAAATTATTATATATTTTCAAATAAAATCTATTTAATCTAGATTAAAATAAATTATTTTAAAATGCTTAATTTTTTATTTAAATGTACTAAAAATAAACCCATATTAGTAGAAATATTTGTTAAATAGAATAAAGAAAATTAAAAATAAATTAAAAATTATAAAAATATATATAGTATAAACAAATTTTTATACTATTAAATAGTAAAAAAATGATATAATAATTATAATAATAATATATACTTAATTTTTTAAAGTTTTTGCTCTCCCTGGGCTTTCAACCAGGTTCCTGGAGCCATTTTTTTACGTGGATGAATATCACGACCTTTTTTTTACGTGGTAGGTTACCACTAATAGCTATTTTCAGTTCTCGCTAAAATTTTCTATTTATAAATTCCATCTTTCGCTATTCAGAGTTTATTAAGATTTCTTCATGTTCTTCGTTCTTCTCTTATTTGGAGTTTCTCTAAAGCTCAGCATTGTCGTAGAATGTGATTATTCGCCTTACAGTATCAGCAGTTTTTGGTCTATTTTCCTTAATATTAAATATTAATATTGAAAAAGCTGCTCGCCAATGAAGTGATACACGCTCTATAATCTTTTTTATTTATTTATTTATAAGCTTTTATTTAATATTTTTACTTAATTTAAATATTTTATATAATGATATTAATCTATTTTTTAGAATTTTTATTTTATATAAATCCTTCCACTTTATTATCATTTAAAAATGTTTAAATTTCTTTCTAAAATAATTTATCATATACTAGCCTAGCTTAATTTTTTAATTAATAAAAATAGTTTTTTGGTAAAACTTATTTTTAAATTTAAATCTCTAGTGCTTTATTAATAAAAAATTGAAATTGGTTTAATATAAAATTAATTTAGATTTATTATATCTTACTAAAAACAATAATAATTTGCTTATTTAAAACTAAGAAGAATGTTACTAAAAATAATTAAATATATATAATAAGAGCTATAACCCGACTATAACGTTAAAATTATTAAATAATTGAATTAAAGTTTATTTTTGAGAGAAATTTGGGATGGCGGAAAGGAGTGCAAATTTTCAGAATCGAATTTAGATAAGGTATATAAATGTAAAAAACGCTAAGAATCTTTTATTTTGGTTGCTATTAATAAATAATACTCTTTAAGATATACTAGTTTTTCTTATATTTTTGATTTAAATTTTTATTAATAAATTATAAAATTTGAAAGCTTTCTGAGATACTCAAATTATTAAAATTCTCATATGATAAAATTTTTAAAAAACTAAAATAATAATATATTAATGTGGCTTCAACTTTATTTGGTTTACCTTAATCTAAAGAATTTTAATACTTCTCAGAAAGGATTTATGTTATTATTGCTACATCTTCTTCCTATTCTTCTGTTGTATCAATTTTTTCCTACTACTTCAGATCTTATAACTCTTGAACCACAAATATTGAATTGTTTTTCCTTTACTGGATTATATTTCCTTCTTTTCTCCGTTTTAGAATAAAATTGATAACTTTATTTCTTGAAATTCTTGAATTTTTTATGAAGGATGTAATTAGAAGGAATTAGAAAATTCCAATATTTATGCAAAAGGACACAGTCAAATTAAATTCTGTTAAATAAAAAATTATAGATATAGTTGGTCTCAATAATGTCTTTAAGTTTTTCCAACTCCTGTCCAGATTAGAGACATGTGAAAAAGGAGGACTCAAAGATCTGAACTTCGATTTCCTTCATTCCAAGAACTGATACTGAGTTATTAGTCAACTTCTCATCGGTATGAGAGAATCTTCGTATAAGTAAGGTTTATTAAATATGAAAAATACTTACTTATCTATGATGGCTTCTGTTAAAAGAATACTCATAATACATTCTACGCTGCATCGGACTATCTATCGACTAACTAGGGCATATTCTCAATTTATAATAAAGTAAATATTAAAAGCAAATAGTTTTTAATTTATGAATACTAGCTATATATACATTCTTATAATTATTTTTCTTTTAAATTTATAAGATTTTCTTATTTTTCTTCAACAAGTCAGATTTTGATTTTTGGCTGATGTTGGTAATTTTATTATTTTAAGACTACAAAAAGAATCAAAGTCTAAATAGAAAATTAAGCATATTTTAACACATTAAAAAATTAAAAATGAAAGATTTTATTTCAAATATCTTTCATCATTTAATATCATTTTAAAGTTAATAGATTGAAAATATTAATTGACTTCATTATGTTCACCTATTATTAAAAATTACTTGGAGAATTATAATAAAGTAAAGACTAAAAAATTATAATATTTATTTTATTGTTTATTTTGGTTAAACCTTTGTAAAAGAGGCATTTTATATCTATTTGTATATTATTACCTAAACTTTAGTCTACTTATCAAATTTAAAATAATTATCTAGAGTTATGAGGGATTATTAGCTTATTAATTAATTTATTGACTTACCTCAATCTAATATTTTAAGCATTCATTGCTAAACTACTTGAACTTAAAAGGTTCAAAAACTTAAAACTATAAAAGCAATATTGATACTCTGAATAGTTTTAGATTTAATTAGCATTAAAATAATAAATTACACATGAATCATCTAAATGAAGAATTTTAAATAATAGCCTCATTATTAATTATGATTGAAAGCTTTGAAAGTATTAAAATAATTCTATTTTAATACTTAAGCATATCTTTAATCATTTCTACTAAGCTTATTCTGAAAAATACATTAAGGAATCAAATAAATTGCTTTATCTCGTTCTTAATTAAGAAATAAGTGTAAAATATCTGCCTAAGACTAGATAGTACATATGCATATTTTTTATAAAATTTAAGATAAAAGTGTGATATCAATAGCTTTATTATCTAGATAGCCATTAAGAAAAATTAAAATTCCTTAAATTATTCTAAAATACCTTTAAATTTATGTTTATTCTTTTAATTAAACAGTAAATCAAAAAATTGTTTTTAATTTAATTGTTAGATAAAAATATCTTTAAATCAGATAAAAAATTCAGTATTTTTTAGCATTCTATAATTTTAAATTAGTTGAAAATGGATACTGTAATCTTGACAATCTTAGGGAGAGAATTTTTTAGAATAATCTTAAAGATTACTTGGACTTAATGTTTCAAATAATTAGTAAATCAGCTTTTGCATGAAAAACACTATAATTTTATTTAGAAATTCTTTAATACATGCTATATGAATAAACAAGTTAAGAGTCAGAAAATAATTATTAATAAAATAAGCACTAGAAAAAACTTGTATTTCACTTTTTTTGCTAAAAAACTAAAAAAAAATTTAAAATAGTTATTTATATGATTTTATAAACTTGCACGAAATTTAGTTAAGTCTTAAAATATTATTCATACTCTTTACAAGGATAAAATAAGTATAAGATAAGCTTTAATACATTTCTTTTTCATGATATAATATATAAACTTAAATTATTAAAAGAATAAAGTTTAAGTGATAAGAACTTCATTTCTTTCTTTTCGTAGATCTATATGCGTTTGAATAGCACTATAAGCACATCTTCCTTGCAAATATAAACCTGTCTTTGTGTTCACACTAAGAAAATTTGTTTACGTTAACTTTCTTATGATAGCAGAACGAGCACATGTTTTTGGCATAATGTTTTCTGTCTTAGTGAGGACATCCTGTAATCTTCTTAATTTATCTAATTTTAAATACTTTAATAAAGTTAGTCTTTTATTTTTAAGAAACTTTAGCTCCGATATCTTTCATTAAGTTTACTAATTCAAATTTCTCGAACAGCAAAGGATTTTAAGGAGATCTATTCTCAAGCGGAGGAAGTATTCTACAAGTAGGCCAATCACTGTGAAATGTGTTTAGCGACTAGTTATTTAAGAGAGTAGGCATACCATTAAAAATTTCTAGACTTTTCATTGTATTAATAATTAAAAAAAATAATGAATTTGAGTAAGATTTTAATTAAAATATAAAGTAATTAAATATGAAGTCTACTTAATATTTTCAATTACACATTAAACATATTAAATTCATTTTTAACTCAAGTTTAATTATGGGAGATCCAATTTAAAATTAATACTGAAGTTCTAAAAGCGTGCTTTCTATCTTTTGATGTTCTTAGTTTCAATTCGAAAAAAATACTGAATTTTTTATTTCTAAGAAATGATTCAAATAATGAAAGATAATGCAAGTGTAAAAATAATAAGTTTTAAATTATTTTCAACGAAGCACTGATTTAGAGTAATAATAATCTAAAATTAGGAAAAATAGTTAAAGCAATAGCATTTTCTAAAAAATAGATAAGATATATTTATTTTTTAATTCATCACTTTTACTTTATTTACCTGCTTTAAGGAGATAATCAATTTATTTTGCTTTAAGTATCTTGAATTTAATGCTTGTTAAAGTAAAAGAAAGACAAAAAATCTTCATTGTTAATTAAGCGTGGAATACTCTATTATCTTTCTATTCAAGTTTATCATAACTATTATGGGAAATCTTATCTTACTAATTTATTTATTTTTTGATATTATTATTTAATCACATGGTAGAAGAGAGTATAGTACTAAAATATAAAACAAAGTATAAAGTTCTAGCTTTTTCAAATTTGATGAGATATTCCTTAATTTTTATATTAATATGAGTATGAGGAACTAAAATTTTTTCTACTACTATATAAAAGTTATCCTAAAATAAGTGTATAATTTAAGGTAATAAAAATGGAATATAAGTATATACAAAAGAACAAAAGATTTAAGTTATTAATAAAAAAGCTTTAAATCATATTATTAAAAACACTTAAATCATTTATAAAAAACATGCTAAACCAATTTTCTAAAATGATTTGTCTGGATTTTAAATGATTTCTATAAATAGAGTTAGATTATTATTAGCTACTAAAGTAATTGAATATAAATATATTGGTTATTAAGGGTTTAATCTAAAGTTGTATTTTAATATTTTATTTTCTCTTTGAAATAGATCATTCATCTAATTTCCAGTTCAGAATTTAATGGGACATAAAAGAATTTAACTAGAAATTTCATTATAAGTTTGATAAGGAGAAATATAAAATAATTTTAAGTTATAAAAGCATTAAAAAAATAAAGCAAGGATATTTTTTAAATAGCATCTTATATATTTTAATGTTTAAAATATCTCTAACATTAAGTTATTTTATCTCTTTTGATACTTGATATGTATAAATAATATTTTAAGCTTCAATTTTTATAATAAGAGGCTTTTTCTTTCTTTAAGCTATTTAATTTTCATAAAAGCTACATTTTTTATTTTAAAAATAAAATTCGATCTTTAAATATATTTGGATCTAATTAAAATTTATTAGCAGTTAAAAATAATAAACCAGTAGATATTTTACAAAAAGCTTTTAAATCTATACATCACTATGAAAATTTATAGTAAATTAGTTTTATAAAATTTAAGGAAAAGTTAAAAAAATAATTAATTAGGTTAGGATTTTTAAAAGTTATTACATTTAAAAACTAATGAAATAGATATATCTGAAATAAATATTTTAAATTAAAATGTAGTTTAAAATATTTGAATAGATTTAGCTTAGATTCTATTTTAAATAAAAAATTAAATACAATATTATTTAAGTTTTCTTTATTAATCTAAATGGTATAAATTATAAAAAATAAATGAAAATTTAGGTTATACTGTGATTTTCAGACAAAACATGATTATAAAAATTTTAAAGAACGCAATTTGTGAACCAAAAAATACAGCTCTAATTATAAAATTTTTAGAAGTTATTTTACAGGCTGTATGATAAAAGATAAAGAAATAAATAAAAAATTGAGATTAGAAATTATTGTGGATACACTTTAAAAAATACAGAATTCGTAAATTTTAAATCTGCAAAAAATAGCAAAACTAACAAAATTGCCGTTCAGATTAAATAATTACTATAAAGATATTAAATAAAAACACTTTTAATTATACATAAAAATAATTTTATTAAATAAAATCTGAAGTTTTTTATATAATTTTA
Source organism: Loxodes magnus (assembly GCA_946699065.1). Lineage (NCBI taxonomy): Eukaryota > Ciliophora > Karyorelictea > Loxodida > Loxodidae > Loxodes > Loxodes magnus. Next base: position 593,485 of record CAMPDV010000061.1, read on the forward strand.
GTAATACTTTTAGTTAAATAAACTAATATAACTTTAGCAAAATAATCTAAACATTTTTATACCTTTCTCATTTTTCAGAATAAAGCAAAAAATACTGTAAATAATAATTATTTATTTCTAACAAGAAAAAGAAACTTCATCAGAATATTCCCAAGAAAATTAAAGATTCAGCGTTTTTTTAAGACCAATCCAGCAAAACTTTTCTTTTGGAAATAAGTGTAAAATATTTAAAGCAATAATTAAAGAAATTTCATAAAATAAAAGCGATAAATCAACTTTGAGATAATACTCCAATAATCAGAAAAAATGATAGATAATAAAAGCAATTTCAAAGCCAAAATGATGTTTTTAATTAAATTAATTAAAAAACTTTTGGAAAGTTAAGCAGAAAGTTTTAAACATAATATATTAGTAAAAAAATGTAAATATTAAATTAATTAATTATTAAAATATAATATAAATAAAAGTTAAGTAGAAAATTTAAATAATTATATAATAATCTTTATATAAAGGATACTTTTTAAGAAATTAAATAAATTAAAATTTTAGAAATGATATTAAAACTATGAAATTATTTAAAAATAAGATTAAAAAGAAACATTTTTATAAAATTATGATTTATTTTATTAATAATTATTTTAAAATATTCAAGTTATAAAATTAAATTAATTAAAGTATCAAATGTAATTTCAACATTTATTAAGAAATTGATGTTTAATTTATCTAACTATCCTATTTAATTAATATCGTATAGTTCATTTAAAGATTAGATAATCTTATAAATAATTCCTAAAAATATTGAAAATTTTAACTATAATTATTTATAAATACTACTTCTATAAATAATATATTTTGTAAAATTAATTTTTTATTTTAATTTAAATCAAAATTAATTATATTTAAATAAATTTATTTGATAGAAATAGCTTAGATTTTTATTATAAACAATAAATATCAAATATTGGCTAAAAATTTAATAATGAAGCTAAATTACTTTATAGATTTTAATTATATTTAGATAATAAGTAAATAATTTTATTTTTGGTTATTTAAAAATTTTATTATTTATAAATTAAATAATCAAACTTTAAAGTTAAATTTGTGGAATTATTTATAGCACTTAATGTATAAATGCTTCCTAATAATTATAAGTAAAGAAAACCAGAATGGTAAGATTAAAAAATAAATATTTATAAATTAACTGGAAATAATTTTTGCTATAATTTACTTAGGTAATTCTTAAGTTACTTTTTATAAAGGTTAGATGTCTTTAAATTTTATCCTATATTCCTATTAATTTCTAAAGAATCCCTGTTATTTACTAAAAAATTTTACGTTAATCTTATCTATAAAAAAATATCAGGAACATAGATCTTTTAATATCAAAAAGATTCCAAATAAAAATTCAATATTAAAACTAAATTCTATTAAACTTTAAAATATAAGCATTTGCAAAATTTATAATTAAATTCAAAGCTCAACATAAAATATTATATTTATAATTAGATATTTATATGAAAATTTATAATTATCCTTATATGATATTTATTATTTAATTACTATTTTAAGATTTAAATTTATATATTTTTAATTTAATATATTTTAATTCAAATAAGCTAAATTTATATAAAAAAAATTTTGATTATAAATTTAATTATATAAAATTAAACCATAAAATAGAATAAATTTTATTAAATAAAGTATAAAAATTTTTAAATTAAATTAAATTAAAAATATCTACTGATTTTTATGGAATTAAGTATAGATAAATAAGCTAAATATTAAGTTATTATTAAATATAAATTTTCTAAATTTGGATATGAATTTTATAACTTTTATATATGAAATACTTTTTATATTTAATTAAATATTTAAAAAAATTAAATTAATTAGCTTTTAAAATTTAATAACTATATAGAACTTAAGTGTTTAATTATATTTAAGGTATAAATAATTTATATAAAGCATATTATTGTCCAATATTTTATTTTAAATTCAATTTTATAATCTATTTATAGATTGATTTTTTGATAAATGAAAATAATTTCAAATAATTAAAAAATTTTATATTATTAACGAAAAATTTAATTTTAATTTTATTATATTTATTTATAATAAAATAATTATCTTTTATACTGAAAATTATTTTTTTAATTTAAATAGAATTTCTTAAAAGATTTTAATATTAATTTTTTTCTTGATTTTATATAATTATAAATATAATTATTTTTTAATTATTTTTTATTAAGATTAATATCAGATGTATAAAATACTTTTTTAAAGTATTTTAAATATTTGTTTTCATTTTCATTTAAAAAATTAAATAATTATCAAAATAAAGTCGCATTTGTGAAAAATTGTTGTTATAAATTTTGAGGAAAAATTTTTAAATCTTAATTTTTCTTTTTTTCTTAATAATTGCAAATTACTTTTATTTTAAAAATAAACAGACCAATCAATTTTTAATTTATTTCACATGACAGAAAAATAACATTCTTTTAAATTTCTAAAAATTGATGTATTTCTTATTTCATGTTTTATCTTAATTTTCGAATTTTTATTTATTTTTTTATCTATTAATTTTACCTTTTATCTTAAATAAAATTTTCGCTTTATTATTGTTAAAATTAACTTTTTAAATTGAGTTATTAGAATTTATCTCTATAAAGTCTTGCTTAAATTTTATTAATTTTAGATTTTAAACTTAATTCTAAAATAAAATATTTGCATTTTGTGTAAATATATTTTAATTTTGCTTTAAATATATAAGATTTTTATATCAAAATAATAAATTTTTTATTTATTTTTAAACAATTTAATTATTATTTTATCAAATTTTTAATATATTTTAGAAATAATATTTGTAAATTAGGTATTTTTATATAAATTATTTGAAATAATAATTTAGAAATTAGATTTAATTGATTATTAAATGAATGGCTTTCTAGGACAATTTTAAATAGTAATCATATGTTTATAAAAGGGATTTTTCTCTAAGATTCTTTCAATAAATTTGAAAAAAGGTGATAAAAATAAAAAATATTAAAATTTTAATTTTTGTTATTATCTATTCTTCTCCTTAATTACTGTTATTTTTATTTAGATTTTGAAAATTAATTTTTTATTGTATCCAAATTTATGTAATTTTAAAATTACTTAGATACTTTTATTGTTTTTTTCTCATTTTATTTAATAAAGCTATATCAAATTAAGTTTATCTAGCATTATAATTAAAATATTAATGCTAGCTATATCCAAATTCTTAAAGTGTTGCTTTATTTAAAATGCTTACTTTTTTTTAATTTTTCTCTAATTAGATAGCTCTAAGTTTTCTGGTATTTTGGTTGGAGTTGGTAATTTTATTATTTTTAAACTTCATAAAGTAATTATAATTATGTAGATAGAGAAATATAATTAAAATCTTCTTTAGATTAAACTAAAAATCCTATCTCAAATCCCTTTCAATCATTTCTTATATGGATAAAAAAAATGGTTGAAGGTTTCAAGTCAGGCTTCTACCACCTCTTCCTAAGCCAAAAAAGAAGGGAGAAAGCAAGAAACTAAGTCTTAATAATCTTAAAAATCTTCTCTATCACAGCCTTAACCAACACTGAACTAACAACTTGGAATCTAACAAAACGAACGAAAGCCAACCTTGAAGAATATTCACACGGAAACTCCAACCTCAAGCGAGAAACCGAGGAAACAGATGAAGTCTGTTCTCCATCAGGAGGTATCAGAGTTCAACCCTTCTGGCTAGATGAGCATGGAGTAGCTCATCAAAGTGGTACTGAACCTCCAGGAAGAGGTCAAGAGATTGAAGAAGGACAATGATATGCTGATGGCAAAGCTAGATCTAACAGAAGGAATTGAGTCAAGACTTATGTCCTAGGAAAGAGATCTTAACGCCTTTTGGAATATCTCACAAAGTCAGACTAACGAATCCTAAAATTAGCTTTAGATACAGACTGAACTGGATAACAGACTCGAAAAGTAGAAGAGAAATTATAAACTTTAAAGAAAGAGTAAAGCGAAACTGGAGCTATACAAATGGAAATCGAAGCCTATAAAGAGCAAACAAATCAAGGAAAATAATTCAAAATAAACAAGAAATGTTTCTGCTGTGGAAGCATATGACATTTTTATCGGAAGTGTTAGAAATTCTAATAGAAATAAAGAAACTATTGGATAAAAGAACGAAAAAAGAAGAAAAATGAAGAAGCAAGAATGAAAAGAATGTATTGCAACCCGGATGGTTCAATATACAAGATTAAGATGGAACCAAGGCAAGTTAAAGAAGGGAAAACCTGGAAAAATCCGAGTTACCAATCTCGCTAAAATTGGGCGACCCGAACTTTTATATTTAACAGCAAGGAGCATGAACTGCTGTATTCCTGGCAGGGTTGGAAATCCCTAAAACGGAAAACTTAAAATTAATATTATTATTATCATTTCTTATATCCTTTTTTAAGATAATAAGGTGAAATACGAAATTAATTGTATTAATGTTAAGATATTTGATAAAAATAGCTTAGTTAATATGTAATTGATTTAAAATGATAATAGTAATATTCTTATTTAATGTTTATTAGCTTTGCATATATTTTATTTTATTATTATTTTTTAATTTTATATAAAAATTAGCTACATATCTTGAGTGAATGATGCTTATAAAAAGTTTTTAATATTTATTAATCCACAAATAAATTTTTTATCTTCTTCATTCTCATATTTAAAAGATTTCTAGCAATTAAATTGATATCCTAAAGTTCTTTTAATAAATTTATATGAAGGTAATTTTATGATTACTAGATAGCTTCTAAATAAATGTAACTAATAAGTTTTTATTCATTACAAGTTATAATAACTAAACCATAAATTTATTTTTCCAGCATAATTAGCTTTTAGAAATTTTTACACAGTCTAAAATTCTTATATATTATGATCTTAGGTATATAGTTTAATATGCATTTCTTTGAAGAAATTCTGAAAGTTCCATAAAGAAAGCAATAGAATTTTTAAATCCTTTATCTAAGAAAAAATTAAAATTATTAACTAATTACAGTTTATTTTCTTATGAAAGCTTTAATAAAATTTAAGATAATTTCTTATGTAATATTAGTCTTATTATCTATTTATAATTAAATTTAATAAAAATTTAAATGATGCAATCCTAATTAAATACCCTCTTAAAAAATAAAAGTAACTAAGTAAAATTTTTATAGTTATCTTTTTAATTTAACAACGAATAAATTTAAATTTTTTGATTTGATTGTTTATAAAATTACTTTAAAGAAGATAAAAATATCAGTATTTTTTTCTAAACATTTTTAATTTAAAAAGTGTATAAAATGAAATTTAGGAGCTTTTAAAACCTAAGACAGAGAAAACTCTGTAAGCAAATTAAAAATTTACTTGGATTTAATTATGTAATATTCCTATCTCAATTTATGAAAAGCAAGATACTAAAATGATTTTCAGATATTGCTATACATCCCGCATAAGTAAAATGAATGTGATTAAAGAAATAATTGATAATAGAGTTTTGCAACAAAAAATTTTATTTCCATCTATTAATTTGACAAGAACGTGAGTAAAAAAAAGATTAAGAGTTGAAATTAGTGATTTAGATGACTTTTTTATGTTTGATATAGTTATTTAGTAAAATTTTAAATTATTTATTCATATTCTTTACAATGAAAAAAAAATAACATAAACTTTAATACATTTGTAAAACTATTTTCATGATAAATAAAAATTATATTTAATAAAGCTTTTAAGCTTTAAGTGACATGAATGTTTATTTCTCTTTTCTTGCAGATCTATATCCATTTGAATAACACTATAAGCACATCCCCCTGGCAAATACAAATCTATCTTTGTGTTCACACTAAGCAAATTTGTTTACGTTAACTTTCTTATGATAGCAGAACGAGCACATGTTTTTGGCATAATGTTTTCTGTCTTAGTGAGGACATCCTACAATCTTCTTTTTTTATCTAAGTTCAAAGTCTTTAATAAGACTTGACTTTTTCTTTTTAGCAACTTTGATTCCGATATCATTAATTATGTTTGCTACTTCAAATCTCTCGAACTACACAAAATTTTACGGAGATCTATTCTCAAGCGGAGGAAGATTTGTAAAAGTAGGCCAGTTACTATCAAATGTTCTTTAAGGTTAGCTATTTAAGAGAGTAGGCATACCATGGAAAACTCATTGATTGTTCATTGTATTAACAATTGTAAATAAATAATGAATTCGAGTAAGCTTTAAATTAAGATTTAAAAGTATTTAAATATGAAGTTTATTTATTATTTTAGCACTTTAGCATATTTAGTTAGTTTCTACTCTTAACTTAATTTATTAAAGACTTAAATTAAAGATTTAAACTAAAATTATTTAATTTATTACTCTTTTATAATTTAGTTTTAGTTATAAAAAAATACTGAATTTTTCAGGAGTAAGTTAAAATAAATAATTTGAATTTCAATAATTTTAAATTAATTAGAGATATT